>SMSR01016017.1:6935-47394 GCA_019453355.1 Ceratina japonica | reverse complement strand
TGAACTAGAGATAACTACATATTAATTATAGATAGCGAAACGATTCCCCACTCCCCCACCCCCCACCCACCGATAATATTCTACCTTTAAACTAAAACCGAGCGTTTTAGTTAAAGCTCGATTATATCGTATATATATATAAGATTATGTCGAGACTTGATTAACGAAACGGAGCAATGTCAGTTTAGAGAAGCGTACTATGTTGCGCGGATAAATTGTTGATAAATTGATGTACGCGGTATACGATTAATGTCGCGACCAGAATTAAGTTAAAAAGAGAACCGTTCGATTAGAATCATTTTGTGATATATTATTGATCTGTAGTGGGGCAGCAGCAACGCTCCTGGGGCCGAGATTTAGGTAACTCGTATCTCGCTTCTCTTTCTAGCCTGTTTTATATCTATTCCCCCCTTTTTCTACGTTTTATTTCGATTTAATATTTCATTTCGTTCTAACTTTGATTAAAAACTAATTCAATTATGTCTGTCACCCAATTTTTAGGTTTTCGTTTCTTCTCGATCTCTAACTATCTCTTTCTCTCTATCTATCTATCTATCTCTGTCTCTCTCTCTCTCTGTCTTTCACTAACACTATCTATTCTTGCACAAACTTTCTCTGTCTCTATCGCCTCGCGTTATGTATGTACATAATATATACATGTGCCTTGAATTTTTAATTATTATTTTTTTTCTTTCCCTCTTCTTTTGTTATGGACAAATTATTGCATATGTAACCGCCTATGGCATTGCCGATGGTCATGATTCTTATTATGATTATTATGATTATTATTATATGATTATTATTATGATTATTATTATTATTGTTATGATTATTATTATTATTATTGTTATGATTATTATGATTATTATGATTATTATTATTACCATTTTCTTATTATTATTATTCATTGGTGATTATTATTATGAAGTATGGATTACGATTATAATGACTGACAATGGCGACGATTGACAATGATTGCACCTTATCTAACATTTTATTTGCCGCCGCGATTTGATCATTTTACGTCGGACAAGGTACTTGTTCGTTTTTCGCGTTCGACGGTCTAACAAATAAACAACGATACCGATTTACGATTACCGACTTGCGAACCGGTCCGGTACCGACGTGAAAAATGAATAATGCCTGTCGACCAGTTTTACACACATCTGACAAGCGTTTTTTGCATACAAGTACACACCTCCGATGGTTACATTACGCGTGACGAACCTCACCCCGTTCGACGGAAGGCTTAGTTAACTGAAGTGAGACTAGCATGCTCACCCAAAGGCCCAAAAAACGAGATCGAGCCCGATTTCCGTAATAGACGATCCGTCGCATATACCAGACGATTACATTGTGTACTGTTGATGTGTATACAAGAATCGAACCGATTTACCGATCGACTAGTCTGCACAGTCATGATTAACTTCTAGCTACATACGATTAATAAGAGATCCCTTTGCATTGCATTGCGTTGCATGATTTACTATATAGATTACCCCTGAATCAAATGCATACGATATACATATTATTATTATGTGGTACGTCGTGAAAGTATATATATATATATATGCAGAGGAGGCCGAGAGCCGAGCGATATGTATATAAAACATATTACTTCGTATCCGGAATATATATCGTTTAATATTGGACATTCGCCGCAGCAACGACGCGATAATAAAATCGAATCCGAATCGTCTTTACCGGTTAAGTATATCGAGAAGGGAGGTCGTTGTCACGGCGAATGAGCAATATGTTCTATATGTGTAGACGACCCCCCGGCCCTGTATTTCCGTGAAACAGCCCTAAGACCCTCCACCCCTCCCAACAGGTTAGGCTCGCATAATTAAAACTACATAGTTAATTAGCTATAAAATGAAAACTAACACAGTTATGGTTTTCTCTCTCTCTCCCCCTCTTTCTCTCTATCTCTCTATCTCTCTCTATCCTATGGGGCACAGTGAGCGCGTTCAGGAAAAGCGTACGAGCCGTTCAAATGGTCGGAAGAGCAAGTATGTATTTTATTTCCCCACGCTACCCAACCCCCCGAATCTTTATTTTCTCCCCCCTCTGTTTGGAACATTGATTAAACGATTCTCGTTTTACGTTTAATCGTTAATTCGTTTGTGTCGAGGGTCGAGGCCTATAAATTGCTGAATTAGGCTAGACGAACTGTGTTCAGGAGCCTTTTGTATCTTACAATAAACTGATTGACTAACTAACTAAATTGCTGAAAATGGTGAACTTTGGTTCACGACAGAAATACTTGGTCCACCAAGATTGGGCCTCATTTAATGCTTCGTAATTTGGAGAAATTTAAAGGCCGAGACTCTCGCGTATATACTTCCCTTCACGTGTTCGTTGCCCATGTAACGATTGTTTTCCTCATTCTTTATTATTAATTGTTTATTTCTACATTACACTCCTAAGCGTTATGACTAGCGATCTCCTTTCTATCTTTTGTGTACACAAACGAGTAATTCGGCATTGGTTTTGAATTTGTTATTTTCTAAATATACATACTTTATAGTTAATTGATGACACGAGCAATTTTATATGTGAGCTACGATAGTTGTACATAAATCAGATACAGTATACAGCGCAGTAAAGAAAATTTTCTCGAGAATCTTTCGATGTTAGCCTAAATTAGACATTTCTGTAAGGTCTCTAAATGTTATTAGTGTTTTTTATTAAAAATCGTCTAACCGTTAATGTTGCTGTTTCAATTGTTATTTTCGTTACAACGTTAACACGTAAACTCAATTGTTTATCTATTTATTTATCAGTTACATACTACTCGATGTCGTATTTTTGGATGTACCTTAGATCATTCTGAGAGCGTATTATTATGCATATGTGCTACATTTCACCGTCATTCATTTTATCGATGGTAATGGCTGTGGGAATTGGAATTGATCAATCATGTTTTTTAACGATTAGTTACTCATGTTTAGTTTCTCAACGTGAACCCTGTTATCATTTATTGCCAGTGTTGTCGTTATCGTTGTGAGCGAATTATCGATTGTCATTAAATGTCTGACAGAGACGAGTCTGATCTGTCGTCGTCCAAAAGACGTTGAACGTCGTTGTCAAAATCCCCGTTTACATCGACCCACGCGAACATCTTCGATCTTAACCCTTTGAGTACTGAATTACGTAACATGACGAGTCTCACTCGTCAAATGTACCTAAAGGGTTAAAGACGTTCGAATGAATCGATTTAAACGCACGAAATCGTTCACNGTCGTTATCGTTGTGAGCGAATTATCGATTGTCATTAAATGTCTGACAGAAACGAGTCTGATCTGTCGTCGTCCAAAAGACGTTGAACGTCGTTGTCAAAATCCCCGTTTACATCGACCCACGCGAACATCTTTGATCTTAACCCTTTGAGTACTGAATTACATAACATGACGAGTCTCACTCGTCAAATGTACCTAAAGGGTTAAAGGACGTTCGAATGAATCGATTTAAACGCACGAAATCGTTCATTCGCGCAGGCACAACCACTTTTCATCCCCTCGTATATATGTAATACTCAATACTGTATAATAGTGTCACTACTCTATTCTTGTTTTTCTTCTTTTACCTTGTTCTTTCTATCTTCGATTAGGCGAAGACTTCTCTTACCCAAGTAAGTTCAATTAAACACAATTTCCGTCTCACCGATCTCGATTCGTCCTCTTCACTAAACCGGAGAAAACGTTCCTTTTCCAACCGCCGTGTTCCCGTTGGAATATATTATAACAGATTTAAAAAAAAAAGATATACTAACAACGTAACAGACACAGTCCCTTTCGTTCAAATTCACGACACACGCTGTGCTATACATNCAACCGCCGTGTTCCCGTTGGAATATATTATAACAGATTTAAAAAAAAAAAAAAAAAGATATACTAACAACGAAACAGACACAGTCCCTTTCGTTCAAATTCACGACACACGCTGTGCTATACATTTTTTTTCCAAAGTAACGTATCTCTACATGAAGCACGAAAATCTGTGGCACGAAATATCTCCATTAAATGTTTTCTCTAAGCATCAGGAACGTCTTAGCTCTATTTTTTTTTTTAATTTTTTTTTCGAACGATTCCTTTCCGACTTGTTGGTACACGGCTAGACAGAGTTTGCATGCTTATTCATATTACAATACCGAAGTAATCTGTTGGCATACGCTTCTACACATTACGTATATGTGAAATTGCAGTTTCTCTGTGTTACAATCTGCAAACGTGAGGCGTGTACACGCGTGCGAAATTTCTTACACCATGTTTTTTAACGATACGATGTACGTGTACGCGTGTGCACGGATCGAATTCTCGAGTCTCACGTCTAGAGTTTAGTTTAGAGCGTTAGATTAGAACTTAGAATCGACACCTTTCTTTGTGATAGATATTAGAGAACTTAGAACGTAGACTTGGCGTTTATTTCTAATTCGTTTAGACGTTAGGGGTTAGTCTAAAGTACGTTAGCCGTTTTTTTTACAGACGACCACCACCCTCCCCCAACCTTCACTCCGCCAGAACTGCCCAAGATGGTTCACGTAAGAGGTATAGTTAAACAAACAAACAAACAAACAAAACAGACACACACAAAGTAACAGAAAACGAATGAATAAGAGGAAAAAAGAGGAAGCTTTTGTTGGTTCCGTAAAATTGTCGAAAGTGTACCGTCCCAATCGGATTTCATTCGAAATTGATTCTAAATTCCTCGAGGAAATAGAATTGAGTAAAAAAAATTGTTCGATCCTGCACTATTCATATACGTATGACATATACGTATGGTCCTAAACAGATTAGAACGACTAGTTGGTTAATAGATTATACATATTAGAGAGCATGCCAGACTTTCGTTTTATTTAGTATAAAAAAATTATATTTAGACTCTATATATATTTATATATACGAATACAAAGATTACTGGCTATATGTATATTTAAAACTTTGAATGTTCAATGTCGGACTCTTTTACGATCAAATATTTCGATGTCGTAAGTTTTANCAGACTTTCGTTTTATTTAGTATAAAAAAATTATATTTAGACTCTATATATATTTATATATATATATATATTTATATATACGAATACAAAGATTACTGGCTATATGTATATTTAAAACTTTGAATGTTCAATGTCGGACTCTTTTACGATCAAATATTTCGATGTCGTAAGTTTTAGAATTTTATGTATACGTACATTTACAGACGAAGTCCGAAGACATTCTACTGTAATTAATAATAAAGAGATGGAAGCCTAACTCGATTGTCTGTAACATACGTATATATGCATACATATTACATATACACATATGTACTTGTACTGTTACCTATTGTCGATCACTTACGACGAGCGTAATTAATTATATTCGCTTCTACTGACTCTTGTATTATTGCGCATACTTATTTGCTTTTCGCATTAGTTACCGAACAATATATGATTTCCATGAAGAAATATACATGCGAACGACCAAGGAAGATCGCATTTATAAATGTGTGTTTATCAATTTTCTAGGTGAGACTCGCGACCGAGACGACCCGAACGGTGAGTTTGACACGACGAGATTAATTCAACAACGAAATTAATAATAATAATAATAATAATAATAATAATAATCGAATTCTGCGATGAAAAAAAGAAGAAAAGAGAGAAATCTATCGTATTTCTTTTCCTACACTTTGTTTTAAATCATGTTTTTGACTCTGTTGACGATCAATTCAATCTGTTCCAGTGATGAGAAATCATCGAAACTCCTCTGTTGGAATGACGATGATGAACTCGACGAAACAAGTGAACAAAGTGAAACCTAACGTCAATCGTATGACGAACGACAGTTTAAGCAGTCCTAATCAACCGTACAATCAAAGGTAATTCGTTAATCCTCCGAACCACCGACTTGACCATTCACAGTGACATTCCGTTGTCTCTAGATCGCAAGAGGAGTCCGGGTACCCTGGCTACCATCTCGCCTACGAAGTGAAAAAGCTCATGTACGTATTTCCTTGGACGCTCGCAAACTGCCAGATTCAGGGGTTTCGCTTAGGATCGTGAAAGAACAAAATTGAGACGTCGTTTTCAGGCCGACTAGTAGAGGATCGGGAGGTGGCAACGTGAACAACAACGGGGGCCTCCAAGTAGGGATCGCCGACGACCAGGCGAAGGACTTCGACTTCGAAAAAACCGAAATGAAGTACGACTCTACGGGTACGTTTAATCACATTTAAATCCTCGACGAACTCGACCCTCGATTCTAATCCGATCTTGCCGCGATGACAGGTATGTTCCATTGGAGCCCGTCGAGGAACCTCGAAGACTGCATTCTGGACAGGAACCAGGCGGCGATGACCGTTCTAAACGGTCACGTGGTCGTCTGCTTGTTCGCCGACCCGGATTCACCCCTCATCGGTCTCAGGAACCTGGTGATGCCTCTCAGAGCCTCGAATTTTCATTACCACGAGCTGAAGCACGTGGTCATCGTCGGCTCCGTGGACTACATACGACGGGAGTGGAAAATGTTGCAAAACCTGCCCAAGATATCCGTGCTCAACGTAAGGTCCCCGACTCGAACTCGTCGACCCTTTCATTTCCATTCACAGCTTATTTTCAGCTCCTTAACCGTGTCTATACCGTATTCGCGAGTATTAGTGGATCCGTAATGACTCAGAGAGAATTGCATCGAAGCGTTGGAATTGTTACAGGGCTCGCCGTTGAGCAGAGCGGATCTGCGCGCCGTTAACGTTAATTTATGCGACATGTGCTGCATTTTGTCGGCTAAAGTGCCTAGTAACGACGACCCAACCCTCGCCGACAAGGAGGCTATCCTGGCGTCCCTGAACATCAAAGCGATGACCTTCGACGACACCATCGGCGTCCTGAGTCAAGGTCCGTACTTCGTCGCGACGGATCGCATAAATACTACATAATATTCTGTCTAAACGTTACAGTTGGTAGCCCCATTGTTTTACAGCGACGTGGATCCGTCTACGGTGCCAACGTCCCGATGATAACAGGTACTAAAAAAGAATCCCAGATTTTAGAAAAATTGCTCAAGTTCAAAAATTACACAATACGTCGATTTCTCATGTATATAATTCCACTGTCCGAAGAGCTGGTGAACGACAGCAACGTACAGTTCCTCGACCAGGACGACGACGACGACCCGGACACTGAACTGTATCTCACCCAGCCTTTCGCCTGCGGCACTGCCTTCGCCGTCAGCGTTCTCGACTCTCTGATGTCAACAGTAAAGTATCTCGCGTCAACGGAACCGATATAGAAATACAACAGTCGTTCTCTATATACCTCTGTTCCCATTTTGTAGACCTATTTTAACCAGAACGCGTTGACCCTCATACGATCCCTGATCACCGGTGGAGCCACCCCCGAGTTGGAGTTGATCCTGGCGGAGGGCGCCGGGCTGAGAGGCGGTTACAGGTAAACGAACTTCGTATCGCGGTCGAATCGCGAACTTGCCGTTGACCTCCGTTCGATTTCCAGTACGCCGGACAGTTTGGCTAATAGAGATAGGTGCCGAGTGGGCCAAATTGCGCTGTACGACGGGCCGTTGGCTCAGTACGGCGAAGGAGGGAAGTACGGCGACTTGTTTGTCGCCGCGTTAAAGTCGTACGGGATGCTTTGCATTGGACTGTACAGGTACAGGTATTGTATATTTTTTTAAATGGATATTGATGGTATTTGTTGAACACTTCAAGTCTCTATCTATCTATTTATCTATCTGCCTATTTATCTATCTGTCTATCTATCTATCTATCTATTTATCCGCTTGACTTTTTATTTATCTATCGCCTCTCTCTCTCTCTCTCTCTCTCTTTACGCGTTTGCGCGATGCATATGTATATTTGATTGCCGTCGCTGTAACGATCAAACAATTATCATCAATGATGATCAACCGCAATGCGCTTCTTTATAATTTGCGTTCGAAAGCAGTTACGCTTGACCAATTAAATATTTGTATACGTATGCGTTTACTCGTTTCTAGGTTTCGGGACACGAGCTCGTCGTGCGACGCGTCCTCGAAGCGATACGTGATCACAAACCCGCCGGACGATTTCACGTTACTGCCCACAGACCAGGTAATTCACAAACTAAAGGGAAGTCCCCCTAATCGAGAGCCATTTTCAAAATCGCACTCCGTCTAATTAAACAAATACAGTTATTTAACAGAGACAGTTTCAGACGAACATTGTCTACCTTTAAGAGAAGTCGAACATCACTATTCTGAGCTAAACAGAAAATGAATGCATACCCTAGTTTTACCATCCTTTTAGTACCGGGTTTATACTATAAAGTTATGATGAAACGATGACTTTTCTTATCGCGTCGATAGCGTCTGGGCGAAAGATCGGCGCCGATTCGAAGCTTCTTAATCGCGGCGCGTGTTCGAAGGTGTTCGTGCTGATGCAGTTCGACCCTGGCCTGGAATACAAGCCGAGCAGAGGCAACCGCGGCAAGGACGACGCCTCCTGACTGTTGCTGTGTAGCGCCCTGACCGACGGACCCTACTCCTACATCTAAAGATCATCCTTAAATCTGATCCACTGATTGGGATCGACGATCGACGGACGAAGGAAGGAGAACTGCTCCGAGGAAGAGACGGGAACCCTCCCGCGTGAGCCCTTCCGAGTCGACGCGAAGGACGTAGAAGCGGGTCGGAGGGACGGAAGTCGAGATAATGGATGAGACGGTCCGATGGTGGGGGGTAGCTACACACTCAACGAATCATTATTATTTAAATGAAACGAAAGAAACATAAATTATATAATATACGATATTGTATAATCTTCGAGAGGAGACAATGGACTGATGAAGAAACTATAAGAATTCTAGGGAGAGACTAACGACGTGGAGGACGAGACGAAATAATAATAAATATTAAATGACAGGAGGTCGAAAATGTTTTAGGACGACAAACGCTTGAGAACATCTTCAAGGCTGACTATTATAATTATTCTATTATAATACTAATTATTTAAAACAAAACGATGTACGAGGGGGTGGGTACGGTATAAACAAATTCAGAGGCAAATGACGTTATAGCCAATTGTAATAAATGGTGCATTGTAGACGAAAAAACAAGCCTGTGCTGTATATATATATAATTGACGTACTAATATATATATATAATATATATATATATATATGTGTGTGTGTATACATGTATATATGTGGATATACATATACGTACACATAATATATAGTATGATGATGCACTATCGATTCACTGCCAACGCAGTTTGCGTTGTAAATGTAAATAGATGGTAACGTGAAAAAAAATAATTGAATAGTAAAAATTTCTATCTACGTATACGTTTGTACATATACATGATGACGTGGTAAACGGCGAAGGGGGGGGGGAGTTCGAATTATATTAATGTAAGATGATGAATTAACTAATTATAATTAAGTGATGAGAATTATTGTACGATTAAGATCGAAGGACCGACGAGGCCTCTATGTAATTAAACGTGCACTCCTTAATCAATTCATTTTTACGCATACACTCGCGCGAAACACGCGTAGTATTATTACTGTAACGTACGGTCTGTGCGCGTGCACGCGTGTCCCCGCCGCCGCCGCGTGTGCCGGAGGAACCGGGTCGGGGTGCAGTCCGTCGAAGGGGACGCGTCCTCGTCGAAAATCCAAGTGCAACCCGCTTTACTCGGCGCCTGTTTAGTCGCGGCCCAAGCGACGATTTCTATTCTACATTTTGTTTTTCGCACGAAGGATCGTCTCGCTTCTCGTACCAAGACTCTCGGTACACCCCGTATTGTATATATGCATGCACAAATACCCTATATATGTATACAATACTGTATATTAACTGTGTACATAACGATACGCGTGTACTGTGCACGGGCGGGGCGGAAGCCGGCAGGCGGACGCGAACCGAGAGGGGCACAAAACGGGCCCCGGAACGAGATGCGGTCGGTCCCCGTCGTTCGTCCCCGGCTGCGAGCTCGCGGCCCGCCCGCATACATATACGGAGGACTATTAACGATCTAAAAAATACAATTGAAGAGTTTGACGCCTTCGACGCCTGGTTGACCTCTAAATAAATATGAGAATTATATATATACGAAATGAAAAGATGCTTTTTTATCTGTACATTTACAACAAAATAAAAATAAAAAAAAGTTAAGAGGCACTTTGTGTACCAAAAAACGTAAAATGAGGAATAAGGAAAAACCGTTGTTTTAAATAAATAAATTAAGGATGTTGTTGATGTTATATTGTTAATAAACAAATGAGAATGAGATTCGAAATATTGTAAATACTATATATATAAAAAAAATATATAAAGATTGAATTATATATATATATATACGTCTCATATATATATATATATATAAAAATATATATATATGAAAAAGAATTATTATATACCATTGCGAGTTTTTTCTTTATATACCTCGTGCTGTGATGGACGAAAAAAAAAATATATATATATAGTTTATTAATTAATTGATTAATTTGTTTAATTAATTCTATAAGGGAGATTGTATATGTAAATTATTTAAGAAACGATTATTAGCCTTAAACGTGTGGAAATATTGAATGCAACCAAATACAAATGATTAACTAAAAAGATACGAATGATTGTGGACGATATATTATTGTTTTAATAATAAATTCGTTTCTGTTCTGAGGGTCTTTGGGGGGAGGGGGGTTGGGGGTTGGTCTTCGGAGCGAGAGAACAGGCGCGATTCTCTTGTAATAAACAAATTATTATTATTAATAATTGTAGAATAAAGGTGTCTATTCAAAACAAAAATGAAAAACCAAAGAACCGTGTGTCGATTTTTTCAAATTGTCTTTTCACAGATTCATACGCCTCTCGATTAAATTTCGTCTGTCGACGATTATCATCGTCGTATGCGGAATTAATTGACTGTACACGATCGATCGATCCAATGTAATTAAGAGTTAAATAATAATTTAAGTACCGATCTCATAATTATGAAATTCCATAAGTCTGAATTCTTCCACCTATCGAGTCCCTTTGGCGCAGAGGATAGCGCGTTGGACTTCTAATCCAAAGGTCGTGGGTTCGATCCCCACAAGGGATGGTTTTACGTAGAATCTACGCGTTATTATTTTTGTACTCGTTAATGCGTGTATAACACGTGAACGATGTCCATTACACCGAATTTATAAGAGAAGACGAATATCGTACGATTATTTACTCCGTTCTAATATATTCCCGCACGACCGATCGTATAGCAGAAAACGAGACGATATTCGGATATGAAAACTCTCGCTAATAGCTGTACTGCATCAGATCTTCGTCGATGAACAAGCAAAGAAGAGGGGAAAATTGCAAGGATCGTTTAGACATATAGATATATACAATTTCTTTCGTTCGGACGAAGTTAGAACACGATCGACGTAAGTATACTAGATCTAACCTACAATCTTCTTTTTATTCATAGTAAAATACGTTTACATCACAGAATACCCTGATTTCAGCTGTTATCACCATGCGCGATCTCCGTGCGAGGATGAGAAGAGCATCTGAATGTCGCGAGACATAAAAGTGAGGAATGAGGACGGAAGCCTAGGAAACAAAATTATAATTCAATCGGAATGTCGAAGAACGTAGTAAAAGTCTTCTCTGCTGGTCGAGTGAGCTATCGAACCGGCCTGCATCTGCAGACAATTCTGTCTGATCGCCACCGCGTTGATAAACAAAATCCCAGCAACGACACGAATCCCGATTCTTTAATACTGTTGGAACACGATCCAGTCTACACAATTGGAATTCGGGACCAGACTTATTCCGATTCAGAAATCGCGGAATTAAGAAGCTTGGGTGCCGAGTTTTATAGAACTAACAGAGGCGGTTTGATCACGTTTCACGGCCCAGGCCAATTAGTAGGCTACCCCATTTTAAATTTAAAGAACTTCGTGAAAAGCGGGAGTATAAAATGGTACGTCGGACAATTGGAGAGTATGATAATTCGCGTGTGCGCCGAATTCGGCCTCAAAGGACAGACCGATAGCATTAACAATGGGGTTTGGGTGCGCGGGAAGAAGATATGTGCTCTGGNTCTGATCGACAGACAGGTAGCTCTCTTGTTGCACCAGCCATTGGTAAAACCAGAAATTAATGAAAAAACGAGAAAGAACAGCACATTAATATTGAGAAAATATCCGAATGAAAGGGAGATATCGATTCTTTTTCAATACCGAATTGATCTTGCATTAGTGACGATGAAAAGAATGGGAGACTCGCAAACTAAAGAGATTTTATTAAACACTAACACACCTCGACGACTGCTAATATAACAAATCAAATCTATTAGCTGTCAATTTGAAATTGAATATCCTAATTGACGTTTACGTATTTATCCTCAAACGTTCCTAAGTTTCTTTTCGCTTATCAATATTACAAATTCCTAATTGTATCAAAACCTTGCTTCGACTAATTACATTTCCTTTATTAATCTCATGTCTACTTTTAAAATTAGAGAAACAATCTCCATTAGCCTAGACTTACAAAAAATTATTCTATCATATAATTCAATCGTGCATTAGTATATATCAAGTAAATGATTTAAGTTACAGCTTGTCAATATTGTATCTATATGTATATATAACATATGTATACACGTATATTTTATGTATATTATATAATATGTATCGTATGCGTATTTTAAGTGATCGGCACGGATTGTACTTCCATCACCATATCAAATCGACATACCGAGAGATCGATAAAAACCGAATTATTCTCTTTACTCTAAACTACAATTAACAGAGACGTGATGAAATCGCAAAATTACTCGACAGTTAACCGATACGTTTTGCTTTCTTTCTTTTCCTTTGTATTTCCGATAATGTCTCGAGACCTACGACGTCGCGCGATCTTTAAATTATCTCGAACGATAAAAGTCATGTCAGTTTAACTAAGAGGGATAATTTGAAAGGTGAATCTGAATGCCATGGTGAGATCGCATTCGAGATCATTTAAAGATCGGACTGATGTGGTTCAATATCTAATCAGTTTACTCATTACATTTACGTCGACAAAAGAGACGTATACTAAAAAAAAAAGAATAAGAAGAGATGATATATACGTATAACCTTCCTCCCTCACACTGATCAACACTGAGAATAAGTCCCCTCTCTCTCTCTTTCTCTCTGTCTGTCTATCATACGTAAAGATGCGGAGACGCTTCACTTTCACTTTCACTGTATATCCTGATACGATTCGATTGATCCTGAATCCTGCCTGGTTTTCTTGTTCTTTCTCCTACTAGTAGTCATTATAGTGCCCTGACTGTCTGTCTTTTTGCCCCTTTCTCTCTCTCTCTCTCTCTCCCTTCTCCCTCTTTCTTTCTGACTGCCTGTCTTTGTTTGATTGCCTTTCTTTTCTCTCTTTCTCTGTCTGACTGCCTTACTTCCTGACTGCCTCTTTCTTTGTCTGACACTGCCTGACTGTCTGCCTGCCTTTCTCTCTCTGTCTCTCTAAACGGTAGTACTACTTGAAAGAAGTACTACTTGGACGACTATGAGGATTCAAGTAGTAGTAGTAGAGAGTAGAAGTAGTAGTGTGTGTTCACCTGAGGTATCAAAAGTCACACAAATGTAGAAAAATACTGTCGTTAGTTAAATGATAAATAAAATATTTAATTCGCTCTATGTATAAGTAACAAAATATAACGTTCATAATAAGTACGCTACGCTCGAAGGACGTAAAAGATCACGTGAAAATCGTCACAGTCACTTGAAACTTTGCTCAAAGATCGATTCAACTTCGAGGAAGGTTTTAATTAAAGGTGACTCGGATCTATCCTAGCCAGGAATTGAGCGAACTAACTATATGAAATGTTTTCTAAGGTCCCCTTATAAAAATAATACCTATGCGCTGAATGTAATCGGCAATTAAAATACAGAATGTCCGGCCTACCAAAAATGAGGAAACCAACTAAATAAAACGAAACTTATATCGAATGTCTTTCCGTCTTTCTCAAGTAGATGAATTTGCGCGAGATTGAAACCATAAGGTGTGAGTATAGAAACGTTCGTTGTGTTCGCTTACCGTGTGCGGAAGGGGTCCGAATTGAGGTGTGACCTCTTGGTTCTTCTAGTATCTCCTCCCGCCTCCGCCACCTCCTCCGCCCATGTTTCCACCGCCGATCGAGCTTCCCCCGTAACCACCTTGGTTTCCGTATCCTCCTCCACCGCCGCCACCGCCGCCAGAGTTACCGCCGCCCATAGGGCCTGCGAATGAATTTCAAAGTTGTCGGGATCCTTTGCGAGACGATTTTACGGTAAAATCGTTGGTAGGTCAACAAGGTCAATGTAAGAGCAAAGTTACTCGAGAAATGATAAAAATCATTTAGAAAACGTAAAAACGTGGAGAGGATTCGTGTCCCATTGACATTATTAAGCGATTAATGTTAAGTTACTATTCTTTTAACAATTAGTTCGGTTTCTTTTATCAGAGTTTAAGCAACCTTGTCCACCGAAGGGCGGTAGCCATCTCGAGTCCCCGGACTGACGGCCACTAGGACCGCCACCACCCATATTAATACCATAGGGCGCCGCTCGTCCGCCGCTGTTGAAGTTGTTCCTCACGGGACCCCCGCCGTAGCCTTGTTGATAACCGCCCCCGAAGTTGTCGTTACTCCAGTTACCCCCGCTGTTGTATCCGCCCTGGCCACCTTGGCCACCCCAGCCGCCGCCACCACCTGTAAATCACACGTGACCGTATTTTAATCTCAACAGACAGAATCTCTGTAGCCGTAGAGCACCCGAACGCGATGCCGGAGTCTCAACTGAGGTAGAAAACCACGTACAGCTTGAAACAATGATTCCTGGCCAGCTATGATATTAATAGTGATCTTACCCTGGTTCTGGTTCTCCCATGGTCCATTACCACCCCAGCCACCACCTTGGTTCCCGCCGCCGTAACCTCCCTGGTTGCCACCGTTGTTCCAGTCACCGCCGCCACCTCCGCCACCGCCACCGCCTCCACGGTTACCCCAGTTACCCCCTCCTTGATTGCCACCTCTAGGACCTCCTCGACCTCCCACGTTCTGGCCACCTCTGCTTCCTCCACCGCCGCCTCCGCTGCCACCACCAGTAGCAGAAGCCATCTCTGCTTTACTCAATGCCTGCAATAAACATTGAATTGATTCCTCAGATATTAATTAATAAAATGTCGTACTCCAGCATTAATTCGATTAACATACTTTCTTCACATCGACATGCTTCCCGCCTATTTGATGGTTTCTTTGCAGGCAAATCTTGTCTACTGGGTCATAGTCGTTAAATTCAACAAAACCGAAGCCACGTTTCTTCCCAGTTTCCTTATCGGTGACTATACTGATCGAGTTTATACTACCATAGCTCTGGAAGTACTGCCTCAAGTCTTCCTCTTCATGATCGTCTTTTAAGCCACCCACAAAGAGTTTCTTCACCGTGGCCCCAGCCTCGGGTCTCCCGATCTCCTGTCTCGGTACAGCTCGTTTCGGTTCTACCACACGGCCATCCACTTTGTGTGGTCTATAATTTAACAAAGACAGTTACGAACATTGTCTACCTTTAAGAGAAGTTGAACATCACTATTCTGAACTAAACAAAAGATGAATGCATACCCTAGTTTTACCACACTGTTTTGTCTTTTTAACTCTTTTAGTACCGGGTTTATATAAAGTTATGATGAAAAAAGGGTTAATAATCAAAGAAATGATCACCTTGCATTTTGGGCATCGTCCACCATGTGTGCACGGGAATAAGTTATAAAGCCGAATCCTCTGGATCGCTTTGTCTTCGGGTCCTTCATCACTACCACGTCTACGATCTCCCCCCATTTCTCGAAGTGCTTCTTCAACGACTCGTCTGTTGTCCTGTAGTCCAACCCACCGATGAATAATTTCCTGACGTGCTCAGGCTCGTTCTTGTCCTGAAACAGACGTATATTCATGCCCCTTTCAACGGGAAGGAAACTACGAGAGCAATCTTTCGGAACGTGGTCTACCATACACGTATGCCGCGTAAGTATTCTTTAAAATCTTTCAGATACAGAAAAATATCCAAATATATGAAAGAACGAATGCATTCAGCGTCTGTTCGATTATTTGCGTGCACCTGATTCTTCTCAATCGCAAATTCGACTTCGCTGAAGCGTATGACAATAGCCATAACCAAGACAGCTACGTAATCGTTGATCCATTACTTACATCGTGTTCCATTTTCACCATTTTCGACGACACTGAAAGGACCAGGGAGAATGGCCCTAGCTTCGGATATCTTAAGATCAATTAAGATATTCACTTATTATTTAAGAAAACACGATAAACTCTACTTGTATTTCGTTCCAACGAAACTGAACGCAAAATGGCATCAATGGCGTCCGAGGGATCGATTAACTGATTCGTTTCCCTTTTGGTAGGCCGTGTGAACCCCAGAGCCACGAGATGACATGTTGACCGCCATCTTGGCTTCTCGCGCGTGCGCAGGCGGAGCGACGCTCAACACGGGTGAAGTGGAATAGTTTTTGAAATATTATAAAACAGATAAGTACTTCATAATTTCTTTTACTATTCAACATCGAGTGCATCTAGTGACTGTCAAATGGGAATGTGCAAAAGCAACACAATATCATTTCGTATGAAGATTGTATCGTCAAACGGCAGCGGCTTCTCATTTCTTAAAGTAAGTTCAAAGTGCGTGCAACCGAATTCTTAACCTAAGCATGCTTTAAAAACTTGTAGCACATGTAATTTTATCCATGTCTACAATGGATAATAATATTCTCATATTTTTTAGTATTCGAGATTATAGATACGTTTCCTGACATTTTGATAAACGCGCGAGATCGAAAGATGAATCTGCTTTGTGACTAACAATAGGTATCAGATTCAATCGATGACACCGACGTTACGATTAATTTGCGATTCATTTAGCATATCATTGTCGTCGTCGCGCGAACATTAATAGCGAGATACGCATCGTGCGCGTAAAAAAATACAGTCCTCCCTGTACCGCGGCGTTACACGGACTTGGTAGGTAATAGGCTATGACTAATTTTCGAGCGTAATTTTCGCGTAATAACATTGCCGGGAAATCTATGATTTCATAGAGACACACGCCGCTCGGTGATCTCAAGGCTTTTCGAAAGCTCCGAGCAAATTAATAGCGCGCGCCGCGTTAATAATCGTCCATTACCATCGCGCCTATTCTCCATAAGTCCCACCCACCCGGCCAGCTCATTATTTCTCACCTGTACCTTGCCCCAATTGTTCTACCCAATGTTCGACCCGATCCTTTCCATTTTCCCTGTTCCCGACGCGCGGCTTAATCAGAGACGGCCAGGTAAACATTCGGCATTTCCAGTCGTAGGCGAACGATTCGATGAGCACCGAGGGAAAGGGATGGAAAGGATCGAGGCGCACGCGGACGCCGGTGCGCCGATCACAAGTAGTCTTTGACAGTTTCATGTCAACAAATGTCGTGAGTCGCGCCCAGCCGCAAGGCAGACCTGCACCAGGCGATCGTCGTTGTATTCGCGAGAACGTCCAATCGTTCGCGCACGTCACGTCACCGTCGGCCAGTCTCCTTCGTTCCCGATGACGACAGTAGCTAAAAATAGCCTGTATATATCTAGGCCGGCCGCAAACGCGAATTGTCCACAGTCGTGCGCCGGCAGCCGACGGGGAAGGAACGCGTCGAGTGTCTTCGAACGCTGTGTTTGTCGTTCGCACGAAAAAGGTAGGATACGGATCATAAAGACGACTGTCTTCTTCTCTCCACGTGATAAACGCGCTTTATAGGTCGTGTGCTAGCTGCTTTCGAATACAGAGCTCGTAGGACGGCGGTGCGTCGAGGTGTGATTTCGTTCACTGGATCAATTCGTTAAACACTGTACAGTTCAATGATAGACAGACGCGTCCGTGCTCGCGACAGTTTAATGACAGCCGCTCGACAGTTCTTCTGGATCTATGAGAAATCGATGTTCGACGATTGACTCGAGGTTTGTGACGAGCATCTATTACAGAAGAATCGGTGTACTTCGTTGAAATAGCTGGTAGAATTGAGAGCGATTCCTCTGTCGTGAAAATCGAGTTCATAGCTGGCCAAGGTCGTGCGAATAGCTAGTAGAACTTTATTACTGCGAACAAATTATGTTTCACACAAAATCGTGGAGAACGGTACCGCGTTCTCGATCTCGATTAACCACGTGAAAGACCGAATTAACGTTTACGCGTCCACGAGGACGAAACCGACCGGTCCTGTAAGACAGTGGTCAGTAAAAGTGAAGTAAAATCGTCGAGATGAAACTCGTAATGAGACGAGAAGTGTGTCGGACGAGTAATTTGTCACGATGCGGATTTTCGTGAATTTCTGGCAGCGCGGAGTGTCGTGACACCTGAGGACGCGTCCGTAATAAATGCATCGTTAATGTCACGGAGAGCGTCTCCGATCTGCAGTGGGCCGCATCAAATATAACGAAACGGAACATTTGTAATATTGTCACGAATCTGGTAAAGACTCTGCGTTGCATGTCGCATCCAGCTCTGGCTCTTCGACGCGTTCATCTTTCTGAAACGATCAATTTTCGAAATTGACACGAGCCCGGCTTTCGAGATCGTTCGGGTATCTCTTTCGCGTGGCCGCGAACGAAAGGGCAGTGCACAATGTTTATATTGGCATGTAAAGTGGAGTTAAGTAGTATCGCAAATAACCGTAATCATAAAACCTCGTATTACCGCGGTTTAAACGTGCTCCGCGTTTATTACGAACGGCNTCTTCCCAGTTTCCTTATCGGTGACTATACTGATCGAGTTTATACTACCATAGCTCTGGAAGTACTGCCTCAGGTCTTCTTCTTCATGATCATCCTTCAAGCCACCCACAAAGAGTTTCTTCACCGTGGCCCCAGCCTCGGGTCTCCCGATCTCCTGTCTCGGTACAGCTCTTTTCGGTTCTACCACACGGCCATCCACTTTGTGTGGTCTATAATTTAACAAAGACAGTTACGACCATTGTCTACCTTTAAGAGAAGTTGAACATCACTATTCTGAACTAAACAAAAAATGAATGCATACCCTAGTTTTACCACACTGTTTTGTCTTTTTAACTCTTTTAGTACCGGGTTTATATAAAGTTATGATGAAAAAAAGGGTTAATAATCAAAGAAATGATCACCTTGCATTTTGGGCATCGTCCACCATGTGTGCACGGGAATAAGTTATGNTCGTCGAGATGAAACTCGTAATGAGACGAGAAGTGTGTCGGACGAGTAATTTGTCACGATGCGGATTTTCGTGAATTTCTGGCAGCGCGGAGTGTCGTGACACCTGAGGACGCGTCCGTAATAAATGCATCGTTAATGTCACGGAGAGCGTCTCCGATCTGCAGTGGGCCGCATCAAATATAACGAAACGGAACATTTGTAATATTGTCACGAATCTGGTAAAGACTCTGCGTTGCATGTCGCATCCAGCTCTGGCTCTTCGACGCGTTCATCTTTCTGAAACGATCAATTTTCGAAATTGACACGAGCCCGGCTTTCGAGATCGTTCGGGTATCTCTTTCGCGTGGCCGCGAACGAAAGGGCAGTGCACAATGTTTATATTGGCATGTAAAGTGGAGTTAAGTAGTATCGCAAATAACCGTAATCATAAAACCTCGTATTACCGCGGTTTAAACGTGCTCCGCGTTTATTACGAACGGCTTCGCGTTTACTGGAAACGTATGCTTCCAAGGGAGCATATTTAACCATTGGAAAAACAAACTCCATAAAGGTTTCGACGATTCCTTCGTATTGTTCGCGCCCGATAGACGTTTCCGAATTGTAATTTCTTACGCGGTATAAATAAATTCAGAAGCATGATTGCTTCGTGTATGTTCTGTCAAATGACCGTCGACGGTTTCTCGTCGATGCGTTATCGTTAAAAACTAAATGCGTTCACTGTAATTTGAATAAGGTTCCTGTTCGCGGTGCCGTGAATCTTAAATGTTTACGTTCGTTTATAAACTTCCTCCGCTGATAATCATTATACGACTTAATCTTATCTCCGTATTCTCCGTGCTATGCAAACGAGTCGATCTCGGCGAGGTGCGATTCGCTGGACGCGATAATTGCGCACAAGGTCGCGGACAATCTGTTAGTATGCGCCTCCGCGATTTTCTCTATTTTCCACAAATTTCACGAGATTCCGTAACGTAAGTCCCGGCACGCCCACGCGGTTTCTAGAATTTTTAAACCGAACTTTCGAGAGCGAAGGAAAACGAATGTCGCGGCCGTCTTCCGACGCCTACGTCCCTCTCGGAATTTTGAAAGTAAATTACCGATCCTCCATCGCGACGAATCGATAGACCGAGAGAGTTCCCGATGCTGTGTTTATTGCCAAACGTAGATTCCTCCGCTTTTTCTCGACCATGACCTTCCTGACATTTAATAGAATCCTTCTTCTGAAGAACTTCGGAACCTACACAGGATCATGTGTGTGTGTGTGTGTGTCGTAGTGGCGTGCACATTTCCATATCGCCGAAGGCCGTCGGATACTATACGCGTATTGCAACTAGGCGAACAACTTCGCCCGTTTATCTCGCTTTCATCGATGACTTCTGCCCGTCCACCGACCGTCGGATTTAAATTTGATTCCCCGGTGCACGCACGTTTCCCATTTGCATCGATCCGTCTTCTACCTATCTGAGATCGTTGCGTCGCGATTCATTGTCTCGGATCCCCGGCGCTCCGCCTCCTCGTGCATCGGCTACGGGAAGGTCGTCGCCGAGGGAGCCCGGCAATTTTATTTATCGATCGGCTATTTATTCATCTTTTCGTCGCCGGGCGAATTTCGCAGCCAATTTCTCGGAATCCGGTGTACGGACGAAGGGGCGCGCTTTAATTAAGTTTACCGCGGTCAAGGAAAAACGCGTATGCGGGTAAGAGCTATCGCGCGGTTGATTTACTTACCGGCGAGGGGCGAGCAGATCGTCCGCATGGAAAGGTCGCCGCTGCCCCCAGTCACCTTCTCCTCCCGCACACGGCCGATCGCGGAGTCTGAGAGATGATATAACTGGATCCGCGAGTCGTCATAGTGAAAGAGCGGGAGATATTGGACGTGGAAAAAAAAGAGGCCCGGCGGGGGAGGCCATTATTGTTCAAGGGCGTCAATGGAACGATTGAATTTGAAATGCTAATGCGCGTCACAGAGAAATGGCGATACACGCGATCCGCGCTCAAATAATCCATTGTACGGCTAGGTTGAGGAATCTACGCGAATCATTCTGATCGACATCACTCTTCGTTAGCGTTGCGAATCACGAACTGTGCTGGTCCGTTCCTTTCGTCTATTTTCAAACAGAATTTTGAGCATTTTCATCGAGCGGTGAACGGTGCTCTTCGCGTTGCTCCAGATTCCTTCCCGAATCAATGAACACGTTGTTTGGGTTTGTTTCTCGCGCGGGTGGCTCGGCCATCGATCCCCTTTACTCTTATCGCTAGTGGATACTTTATTTCGCCCGATAAAAGAGTTCCAAGTACTATGCGCACACGGTCACTCGAATATTTTTTCGTACGCGAGAGGACGCCGATTTTTGACGATCCCATTTGCATGAATTAGCCTCTAATTTATTCCTAGCGATTAATCAAACGTTCAGACGTACAACTGTATCTTGTAAACGAGATCCAGTATCTCGAGTTGCGTATTCGCGGTGTGGCAGTTTTTCAAATTTATTTTCGATTTTACAATCGTTTTACGACGCTATGACGAATCATAACGCTGTCCGCGTAGCCAATAACGATCACGTTATTTTAATCCGATGATAAATCGCGCATTACGCTTGATTTTTTAGGCAATCCGACGAACGAATTGACCGCTACCCCGTATCATTGCATCGACACTTGACGCACGGATCTTCACCTCCGCGGGACGTGTTTGAAGTCGGGAAATCGTGCCCGACTTTTCCCGTGCAACAAATTCTAACGAGGACGTCGTCGCATCGAAGTAAGGGCAACGATGCATACAATATCCCAGCCGTAACTCATCGCGAACGAGCGGCAACAAATCTGTGTCACTTTAGAGATCAAAGCGAAGTCGAAGCGTGCACATACCGCCTCTTCTTTATATCGTCTCCGGCGGAACGAGCGCGAGGAATAGTCGTAGATCGCGTTTGTCATACGGGAACGACGTCTTCCCCTTCGCGCTCAGCACCGGGAGCAAACCTCGTAATCGTAGAACCGCGGACGACAATAATCCGAAAGCCTCTGTGACGTCTTTATTTCTGGCTTGATCCCGCGTTACGAGAACGGCACGGCCGACCAGATTTATCGCCTCCACTTTGTTTCTCGTCTAAACGAACGGAACGGGTTTTGTCCTACGAGCCGTCTAGACGATTTTCGTTCGTTTCGCATTGAATTTCTCTGAATGAGAACAGTCCTCTGTTCGTGAATAGGCGGCCGAACGTGTACGAGATGAATTTCGTTTTGAAGAACCGTCTCTCGTCGCGTTCTCGTTAAACGTCGAACGCCGCGGCCGCGTAGGATTCCTGCCAGCGTCCGTTGCATAATCGGCGGGGAAAGAAAGGGGACGAGGGACAGGATTTCAAACGCTGGATCGCACACGCACGTGCCCGGAGATCCTAAAATTCCCGGCGTCGACCCCGTCACGAATATTTCGCAGTTCCGCGAAGTTTCTCCGCGATCTGGGTCTCCCGAGCACCGCGCAAGAAGACGCGCGGAAATCTTTAGCTCGGCCTCTTCGGGAATTCGCGCGGGTCGCCGGGACTACATCGCGTGCAGAATCGTGTATCCGTTGTTTACGACGAGGGACCGGCTTCTCGACCGTTCAAGTGGGTAATCGTTCCGGGGCGAAAACCAGAGACGTTCCGAGAAATAATTGCGTCCCGTCGTACGCGCCACTCGTTAGAGGCTTATTTCCGGCTTTTCTCCGCTCTCAAAGCGAAGATTAAAGATCGAATTCGCGTTTGATCATCCCTTTTCCCGGTTCATCAGATACTATTTCTGATCTATCTTCTATCTTCTCCGTTTGAACGCGATTTCCTCGCCGATTTCGTAAAAAAAATTGTAGGCAAATTCGTGCGAGTTCTATTGTCTTTTTAAGAGGTTCACAGGCTTTGTCTACCTAAGAGTTACGAAACTGTGACACGCGAGAGAATTTCGTAGAAGCTAGCAGTTTACTGAATTCTACTTCTAGTTACTAGATCTGAGGCAAATATTTTGTGTAGAACCGAAGAATCCGTGATACCGTTTATCGGCAGCGTTGAGAAATCGACGATTCCCATGATACCCGTACGGTTCTCCTTCCCAAAGACGGGAGGACGGCATGCGGGCTCAATCGCGAGTAATTATCGTTCCTTTCCCAACCGCCGCTGCGTCGGCGACGGGCCCGTTCGGAAAGAAACTGTACGCGCACGATTTATCGGTACGACTGTTGAATGAAACGTTTATCACCGGCCCCGCGCGTATTTCACCTCGTGCGGATCGCGACGTAACATCGGCTTCTGTAAAGTTCGATATTACGCGCGAGCGACGATCACTCTGTTACGATTAGTTCCAAGGCTGCATTCTTGACACTGAAACAGTCGTTCCCCGCGTGCGCTCAGGCTTTATGAAAAGCTTCGTATCCGATTTGGTTATCTGTAATCTATCTCGTCGAACACTATCTTTTCTTGTACCTTTCCACTGCGGCCGCTTTCGTTGCCGATAGTGAGACGTGCGCGAAGTCACGTTTTCGATCATTCATAATAACGTCTCGTTATTCACCGATCTCGAGACCGTAATTCGATTCCCAATAACGACTCGTAAAGGCCGACGTTAATGTTATCGAGCTATCTGGAGATTCTCTCGGGAAAGAGAATGAGAACGCGGAGCGCTGCGAGATTTATTATTGTAACAGATGATTCCATCATTGACCAAGACCATCGACGATGTCTGCCGATTCTTGGCTTGTTTTTTATTCGGAATTCCCCAGCGCTAGTGTCCTCGTTAATTTTCGTTCTTTCCGCAAGGTTTGAACGGGGAGGGTCGTTCCCTTCGATCGGGGAACGGACGCGTACGTCGCAGAAACGACGGCCGTAGGAATTGGGCCGCCCACGCTTATGTCGACGACCGTACCGAAAAAGCGCGATAAAAGCTTTCTGGCCAGATGGGCACCGGTTGCGCAAGCTCTCTCGCTCTTTTCTCTGTCCTCGTCACGGTTACGCGTAAGTATACGTTCTTCCTCCCGGTGACTTTCGTCGGTAACACTTGTATTTCGCGTTATCGTTACATCGCGAAGCGGAGGAACGCGAGCCACTTAATTGCGTAACGTTTCGCACGGGCAGTACGTCTACTTATTTAAATCGTCCCGATATCTTCTCATTTTTATCTCAGCGGCGCGACTCATCGTTCTCTTCAGGGATGCCGGAGAAACGCGTTCCCTTCTCCTTCCGTCGAATGACTCGGTTCTCCTCCAGCGAAGATCGTAACAGACGAAGTGACGTTCCTGTTTAGAGATTCCTATCCCGAAGGATTCGAGCCAGGGTCTTCTTCGGGAGGAGGTCTCGTTGCACGCGACAAGCGCACAATGCTCGCTTCGTACGAATCGGAAGTGAGCTTATTATTAGGCCACAGGTCTACGAATAGCCCGCACCTTGAAGCAAAATATAAAGGCGCTTATAAATTCCGTGTTTCGAGCCGTGTTCAGACCCACTTTGCACCTATCTGCATCGCCGGTCGTGCATTTCTGCATTCCGCACTCCGTCCTATTCTCTTTCTCGGAGTTTCGAGAAGCAACTACGAACTTTGAGTTAATTTCTATGTTAAACCTGCGTTTTATTTTTGTAGGCGACAAGAGTTCACGTTGTTTTTTAATTATAATCGAGGAATCGACGGGGGAAGGATTTCGAACAATCGAAAAAGGCGTCGTCGGGAGATCAGCAGCCGAATACCGAGGCGTGTTCGTGGCATACATCAAAATCAAACGATTTCTATTTATACGTTTTAACAGCGTGCAGTCGCGACGGGTTCGATCTGACACCTGTTCCCGTTCAAACAAACTCGATCCTACGATTATTATTTCAAATCCGTTGCATCGGCCACAGCGTTTCCACGACCGCGATCATTATGCGATCGATTGAACGAGCCAATCGATACGATTAAAATTTGCCTGTATCTTCGGTTCAGAATTCTTCCTCCTTCCGTTCTCTGCCCTCGTTTCGTTTCACTCCTCGCTAGGCCTCTCCGCCGCCTTCCCAGAGGAATTATTGAATTGGCAACTAAATTGCGGGTTTTGTCGATGGATTTTTTATTTGAAAAGAGTTCCTCTGTCTTTCCTATAGCCGTCTGTTTGTCACTCAGCAATTTTTAATCGTCTAAATCTTTTTCTGCTCTTTTTTTACTTGTAAAGGGCCAATGGACCTGTGAAATAAATAAATAAATAAATTCGCAATCACTTAGTTGCCAACTAAATAAATTCTCCCGAAAATGTACGTCTCTCGCGTAGAAAGAATTTGTATAAACACTACTGATCATTGATTGACAGCGAAGTTCTGCCGTTGCAAAAAGTGACAGTTATTTCTATCGTCGAAGATCGTTTCACCTCGTTGCGCGGCGTATACAGTAGGTCAGTGGGTAGGTCTTCGGGACGGCGTTGGTACCAGGTCCGTAATAGACGGATCCGGTCCAAGAAAGTCGATTTTTTTTTGGTCGACCCACGAGGACCGCTCTCGCGTCGAGTGCCGAGGAGAGAAGGAACCGTAGAAGGCTACGAAGGAGGAGTCGCAAGGGCATTAGGCTCCGAATACGGAACGATCAAATTCTTACGAAACGCGCGGCCCTCGAGCCTCGTCTCTCGCGCGCCACTCGTGAAAAGAAAGCCGGGAACGTCGTCGAGTCGGAATCGGATCGCGGGGCTCGATCGTTTCAGCGCTCTTTTTCAGAACTCGACCCAGACTTAAAATGTATTTTTGACGAGCGTTTGACAAGCTTTTAACGTTCCCCTATCGACGCGTTTTCGTTTCCCGTACGCCGCCGTTCGACGGATCCTCCGTGCGCCTCGTTATTTTTGCGATCCGCGAACGAGAGTTACGTAAGTTAACTACCTTCTGGAAAGGTTACCGGAAGACGGTCCGTTCCGAATAAGAGATAATCAGCCGCGGATATTACGCTCCTCTTCTGACAGAGAGAGAAACGCAAATGGATCGTATATAGGTCGATCGCGATAAATTGTTTTACGCTAGTCTACTCGTGTGCGAGTCGCTGATTAATTGGCCCGCGGTCTCGAGAACGTGTATTTGTTTCGCATCTGCCGATCGGGGACCGGTCGCGTTCCGCTGGTGCCCGATAACGATCTTCGGCTTCCGGCGCCGTTGTCGACGTTCCGCGATTCGGCCTGAATTCCTCTTTGTTCCTGCGTCGATTCAACGGCCGCGGCGCCCAAGGCCGTATCAATAAACTTCCCCGTTCCCCGGAAAGAAGAATGAACAATAAGGGGAATCAAGATCCAGTTAGCTCCGGTAAATCGTCGCCCGAACGCGATCCAGAAAACCTGTTGATCCGTGGTTTACGACGCGCGGATCGCCCGGCTATTTCCAACGAGCGGACCGACGAAATTTCGAAAGAGTCTCGAGCGTTATGTTTCATTCCGATGTGAAAAACTTCGTTGGCCAGGGACCATTTGACTTTTTAACGCACCGGCGTCGGTATTGTTTGCCAAACTTCCATGTTTACATTCATAAATCGCCGAGGTACACGTTATCCGGCCGTCGTAACGCGAATTCGGGACGTTTTCTTCTGAGAAAACAAGCCCCGGAGCTTGGCGGACGCGAGAGATCACAAAAATACATTTTTTTAACTTCTTGTTTTATTCGATCTCTTCGGTCTAACGAGCGTTCGAGGAAAACCGCAGTCAAGGCCGTTGCGCTATCGGCGAAAGTCCCCTCGAGTCTCAGATAAAACTTGGCCGCAGATCGGACGAACTTTTTCGTTTCTCGGACCTCTGTCCGCCCGTCGAGAAATATTTCGCGTTTATCCGACGACTGAGAGATAAACCGGGGAATTCCTCTGATTTGTGTTTCAGATCATTAAATGGTGGCTTGACGAGCGACCATGTACAATCTGAACGTGAACCTGAATCCTAGTCCGACGGCTGCCGCGGGTCTTCTCGGTGTCGCGGCGGCCGAGGTCACGCCAAGGACACCGGAAATCGTAAACTCCGTAATCGCCATGACCAATCCCTTCGAGGGTTACGCGAACGAGAAGAGCAGGGACCGTACGGACTCTACGGACAGTGGTGAGCCGAGCCCGCCGAGTGTTCAGCACACCTGTAGTCAGCTCATTAAAGAAGGTACCCATCCGGTGGTGCGGTGGCCTTGACTTGAGTATCCCACTGGGTCCGGATCGCTTTCTCGCTACTCTTTTGTCCCCGAATACAGTGACTCCCATTAATATCCGGACACACTTCAAAACGGAATAAGTTCTTTAATATGGAGCCAACTAACTTAATTTTTTCTGGGCTTTTAAAAGGCTCCCAGTAAGCAAGAAATCATTGCCACAAGGTTACTATAACGTTTTTCAATAACATGATAATATTCTAAAGTATGTAGTTTTTAATGTTGCGTGCAACTTCATTATGAAGTAATATTATTAAGTAATATATTTAGTAATAANTATCCGACGACTGAGAGATAAACCGGGGAATTCCTCTGATTTGTGTTTCAGATCATTAAATGGTGGCTTGACGAGCGACCATGTACAATCTGAACGTGAACCTGAATCCTAGTCCGACGGCTGCCGCGGGTCTTCTCGGTGTCGCGGCGGCCGAGGTCACGCCAAGGACACCGGAAATCGTAAACTCCGTAATCGCCATGACCAATCCCTTCGAGGGTTACGCGAACGAGAAGAGCAGGGACCGTACGGACTCTACGGACAGTGGTGAGCCGAGCCCGCCGAGTGTTCAGCACACCTGTAGTCAGCTCATTAAAGAAGGTACCCATCCGGTGGTGCGGTGGCCTTGACTTGAGTATCCCACTGGGTCCGGATCGCTTTCTCGCTACTCTTTTGTCCCCGAATACAGTGACTCCCATTAATATCCGGACACACTTCAAAACGGAATAAGTTCTTTAATATGGAGCCAACTAACTTAATTTTTTCTGGGCTTTTAAAAGGCTCCCAGTAAGCAAGAAATCATTGCCACAAGGTTACTATAACGTTTTTCAATAACATGATAATATTCTAAAGTATGTAGTTTTTAATGTTGCGTGCAACTTCATTATGAAGTAATATTATTAAGTAATATATTTAGTAATAATAAAAATATTTATAAAACGTTATGTCGTAACGTTTATATAATTTACATAAAATCAATATTTTAAAAGGTTGATCTAACATTTCTTGTTTACTGGGATGTGTAACAAACAATTAAAATAAATTACTATTCGTCAAAATCTCGAAGAAAAAAGAAAAGATCGTGATGTTAAACTTTTTTGTTAGGGGCTCTATCGAAAATTTGAAACATCCCGTTTGTAGATCTAAAAGTGTTATATGAATGTATAAAGTTTTATAAAAATCCATGAAACCATAAAAGAGTCAGATATATCGAAACATGTAAAAATTCTTCAATTTATCCCAGTCGTAGATTTTCAAGTCGTGGAGAACTGCGATTTTTCCAATTTCTAATCGCTTATAGCGCATAGCAATATTGATCGACTTTTATGAAACTTTGTACATGCATATAACTTACTTAGATCTGCAAACGAGACAATTCCAATTTTTATTACAGACCCTAAAAAAAAAGTTAAAAACCATGTCCTTTACTATTTTCCTCGCGATTTCAATGAATACCAAGTTTTTTAAATTTTCTGTTACACATTCTATAGTAAATTAAGCTCTCTAAAATTCCACAGAAGGTAAAGTTCTTTAATCCAATACTAAAAATCTTATACCGTTTCAAAATGTGTCCGAATATTAATGGAAGTCACTGTATATCGCTAGGCTTCCACATGGGTCGGTAGAACGCGACGATAATTCGTTTAACAGCTGTTTTATTTATATTCGATTCTCACAATTTCTCCAAGAGATTCATTATTAAATTATACTTGTAATGCGATCGAATTTATGCCGCTTTCGCGTCGATGACGATACGTTAGTGAGCGTTATCCTTTACCCCCGATCGTCGACGCGACTGACACCGTTGTCTGAACGCGACAGGATTGAAGTTGACGCTGCAGACGAAGAGGCGAGCCAACGGGGCCGGCGAGGACGCGAGGAAGAAGAAGAGGGAGGACGGGAGCGCGGACGACGAGGAGGAGGAAGAGGCCGGCAACAACAACGGCCGCGGTGGAGTAAGAAATCTTCACATACTGTTTTCGTTAAAACGAATGAGCCAGTCTTGACGTTGGTCTGTCCGCGATGTAAGTCTCGCGGGTTTCACGGGTCGAGTCGCGCCGATCTCTCGTTGTCTCACGCAGAATTTTCGATTCGAATATATTCGAATTCTCGATTTCGTCCGGGACGTTTAATAAGCGGAGGTTTCGAATTGTAGCTGACGCCGGAGGACGAGGAGAGGCGTCGGAGGCGGCGCGAGAGGAACAAGATCGCGGCGACCAAGTGCAGGCTGAAGAAGCGCGAGAAGACGGTGACGCTGGTGCACGAGTCGGAGATCCTCGAGACGCAGAACCACGACCTGAAGTCGCAGATCCAGGAGCTGGAGACGCAGAGACGCAGGCTGGTCGACATGCTCAGCCTCCACGGGCCGACGTGTATAAAGCAGGGCGGCCCGGACAACTCGTACCAGCAGTTCGCCGAGCCGCTGCAGCTTCCCAGTTACCAGGAGAACTTCGTCCAGCCGCCGCCGGCGTTGAACCAACCCCAGAACTGTGTCACGGACTACCCGGTGAAGGTGGAGGACTACGAGACCGAGTTCTACCGGCAAGAAAGCCCCTTCGTACCGACCACGGACACCGGTTGCACGGTTTAGTAGCTTTACTCGTTTCGACGATACCTGCCGCGCCATTTCGAGGAGCAGCCGCGCGGAGATCCGGTCTACTCGTTCGTTCGACGACGGACGAACGATTGATTTGTATGCATTCCAAGGAGACGCGAGAAAGCAGGAAGGATTTTCCGTCGGCGAACGGTAGACCGGGCCTCCCGGGTCTCTCCTCTCTGTCAATCGCAAGTCTGTAGCTCGTAAGTTATTATAATAGTACACTCCCGTTTGCCCTTCTTCATCTTTGTCTTTCTTCTCATAATTCTGTTTTAACGCGTCCCTTTATACTCGATGTACGTTCGGTGTAGAACGCTTGAAGACATTCCTTTGAAAGTAACCCCTGTTCGAAAGTAAGTTAACCGATTCCTTGAACGTAAGTACTGTGACATTCTAAGATATAATTAACGAGATAATGTAAGACGGAGACGAATCGCCTTTACGACGCCCGGACTCAAAATCGACGCATCGCACGTGACGAACTCGGAGTTTCGTTCGTATTATTTATTCTTTGAAATTGTGTAGACGCGGCTCGTCGTTGAGTCGACGGTCGCAAAGGCGTCTCGTCGGTTTAAGAAGGAGTCGAGGAAGTTCTTTTAGAAACGGACGGGTCGCGTTCGGTGCCTTTTATTTTTCACGCGACCGCTTCGTCTCGATTCGTCGCTGACGAGAGGAGTTCGCGTCTCAAAACTGTAATTGATAAGTCTTCTGATATTGATTACGACTGTCTCTCGCGTATGTCGAGGCGCGAAACGCGTTCTCAAAGGATACTTAGAATTATACGAGCAATCGAGAACGACGTATTTAATTACTAATCGAAATGTGCATATTTTATACAGATCGTATTTGTACGTTTATTATATTTAGACTCGCGAACACATAAAAAGCGTACGATGCCCCTCCGAGGAGTTTGGAGTCTGCTCGAAATTTCTCGGAGCCGTATCTACGCGTCGTCAACGTTCAACGCATGATTATGTGACGATGGTCGAACGACATACCTCAAACGGGTGGTTACCCTCCCCGAGTGCGTTTGTAACAAAATTCTTCCACTTTATAACTCCGCGGTCTCTACGATTGTCAAAAACGAGTAACAGCGACGAGGAGAAATGCCAAAGAGTCGTCAGAGAATTATTTTGCTATCGCTACGGAACACGTAATCGATTAGAATGAGACTGGCAAACGCACTTTGGGCCACGCTTACGTATTTCTCGCAACTGACGGAAGCTAGTTTTAATAATATAACGGTGAAACGCTTTTCTCGAGTCGACGGACTAAACGATTGTGCTTTTCATTCACTCGGAACGTTCGTGTACCGCCGGTTCGATCCAAACGAAAGGAATTGATTTTTCTTGTGCTTCATGCAATACGGAAGTGAGACAAAGTCTTCCTCTCGTTCCTTTCACACGAGATTAGAAGGAAAAGATATCTGTGAGCACTACGAGCATTACTCTTTTTCTTTATTCTTATTCTTGTCTACGTGAACGCGCAAAGACGCACGAAACAGTCGCACGCGCGTGGTGCTACATTACATATATATTATATATATATTTGCTTTTTATATAAATTTTATTATGTTGCCCGAAGAGAGTATTTAATAGTTTAGTACACGCATATGTTATGAATGTCTATTTACTAATGCAGAGTTCTGAAAGTAATAATATATCAGAGTTTATATTTATATATGAATCTTTTTTTATGTATCAAGACGTGAAGATCGATATTGCTTCGAAAATGTTGCATTTCATTTGTCCGCGTTAGAAATCGTACGAAATTTACGATTCGGTTAAAGCACAGTGCAAAGAAGGTGTATTTTGATACGATTACATTTGTGCTTTCCAACGTATACTGCCATTCTTCGAATCCCAGACACGATCGCTCGCCATAGCGTTTTGTTCTCTCAGAGAAGAGTATCGGAATCAAAAGCAACGGTCTTTCTAGAGGACAAGCGCAAAGTAATTTCAAACAGTGTAAAAAAGATTCTGTTCGTCGTGACGAGAATCATACTATCGTCTTTTCATTACCGAGTACCTGGCCATGGTTGAGTTTCCATGCGACAGCTGTCTTTCCTTGGGAGTAATAACGCACGGAATTGAAAGTTAAAAACGTTCATTGTAAGCCTAGGGAAGAATTTCGTTCGTAAAATAAAAAGTGCCTTCGACGTTAACCCATTGCCGTTCTTACCTAATCCTGAGGTGTACAAAGAATGCGAAACGACTTTATGTATTATACACTGATTTTATTATAAAATCCAATATTAACATTATACACACACATTCTCACGTCTCGATCACGTTGAGTTGAACGAAATACATTAACTCATCTTATAAATAAAGGTATGCACATGGGAGAGGCAGGGGATATGAATTGGTTACAGCTACGAGATGTAAATTTATGAGCCCCTGAAAGATACAAGACATGTGTCAGTACGATCGTCTAAAAGACCATCGAAAATACATTAAGAAATCGAGCGTGCTACTCACACAATGATGTTGTTGATTGGAATATGGATCAGTTTGACGAAAAATCCTATGAAACCCATTATGCAGAAACCGATGGCCGTGGCGATGGCAATTTTCTGGAACTCTTTCCTGTCGGGCTTCGTGCACCGCTTGATGAGCCGGATACTGTCTTTCGCGAACTGACGTCCGGGTTCCGTGAGCTTCTTCACTTGATCCATCGCGCGGAACTGTAAACCACGAACGCGTTCGTGCACGGAAATTGATATTCTGTACGTACTCTCGGTTCTTATAAATAGAACCAAGCGAAACTGCGAGTTATAGCACGCTCTAGAAATTGTACCGACCAGACAGAAATGAAATGTATATACCTGATTTCGTGCCCGTTAATAACAGGGAACGACTCGAAGATTGCAACAAACGTCGACCAGATTACTGTTGCTAATTTCCTTTAAGGTTCCTCGACGACGTCCAGGAATAATTCACGGTGACACGGTACTCGCGTAGCGTACAACCGGAGAACGCCGAAGCTTATGTGTTTTATTTGACGTACAAAAAACTGCGCTCGTCACAGGCCGAGGCGCTACGTGGACAGTAGTGGACACTGTGCTACGATAACGTCACTTCCCGTCGTCTTCGACGTCAGAACTTCTCTTTGATTCCGGCGTTCAGTGCCATCTCTCAGCGAAAGAACGAACCTTCCAGGTACGAAGTCTGTCCGAGCTCCGTTAGATGGCGCCTATGTCGCGATTGACACAGTCGCATTATTCTCTACTACTGACACAAGATTTTGCAATCAGTTGATTCCACGGTTTCGACAACAAAGCGTATTCTGTAAATTTTCGATCCATTTCATGTTCTCTAATCAAAATGTCGTTCCTTAAAGACGACAGCAGTGTGCTCATAGTTGTAGGCAGTGAAATGCCGATCAGCGACATAACAGACTTCGTCAAGGGAGTCGAGAAGCAGCTCAAAAACAAAGACCTGTTGTCATTAGCTGTGTCAAATGAACTGGACCGACGTACGTGAACTTCAAGCTAACATCTAAGAACAGCCATTCTCTGCGTTCTAAATTCTAAATTCTATATCATAGAAATTACACAAGCCAACAAATATATCTGCTGAGTCGGCATCTGATTTCTGTCTACAGCCGCCATGCCGGAGAAACGCGTTTTCTACCCCTTCCATCAGCAGATTGGCTCCATTCTCCTTTAGCAAACCTCTGGAAGGGAATGTCGCGCAATCGCACGCAATGCGTTCCGATGGCGTTTCGCTATTTTCGCTGGAGGAGATTGGAGAATCATCAGGAGGACTGAACGATTTTGCTAGTGGAAGGGGTAGGGAAGGAGTTTCTCTGACATCTCTGGTCTACAATAACTATATATTTGTCGCCATGTGACTTGTAAACTCTTCTGCTCTTTTTATAAATTAGAAAATCAGCCGAGTATTTTATACAAATTTAATGTAAATTAATGTTACGATATGAACAATACTTATTGAAGTATAAATATTTAAGTATAAAATATACCTGTGTGTTATATGGATTCAGGATACCTGTTTATTATGCAGGTTTTGATTAGTCATTCTTTAACGTCACACCATGAATTTTTCATTTCTAGGTACTAAATGCTCTTGTTTCGACACAATTATTGCTACCTTTAAACAGTCGTGTCCGAATCCAAAAGTACTTCTAGAGGAGTGTTTGCGATTGTTGAAGCCTGGCGGCACGTTAGTTATCTACGAATCCTTCAGTGGAGAAGAGAATTTGAATGCAATTTATGACGAGAGAGTGTCGAGTCTGAAATTGGCTGGTTTCAAAGCGAAAGACCAAGAGAACTGCGATACTAGGAAACTGAAAGATCTATTATTCACTGTTTATAGTCAAGTAGATTCTGTTTGCGAACTCCTAGCAGAGAAACCTAAGTTCGAGGTGAGTTCAGTGCTTGAATCTTTAAAGAACATTGTTCCTTATGTCCTTAAAAAAACCGTTCTGTATTAAATCTGACTTACATAAAATCCATACAATTATAAATCAAATCTGGCCTGCAGAAAATCTGCTATACATTTATATTCACAAAGAATGAAGATCGGTTTTAATGAAATATGTATTTGAAATTTATTGTTATTTTACTTGTATTGATATTTTAATACCTTTGTACTGTTCTTAAAATCTGCAGTCAATTTGTCATAAATTCATCATACCTCTTTAATCATCCTCAAATCTACAGCTGTAATTTCTGTAGATCGGATCGAGCGTGACGCTTAATTTCGGTGAGAAGAAACCGTCGAACGTGTGGAAGCTAGATAACACCGTCGACGAGGAATTGATCGACGAGGACGACCTCCTGGACGAGAACGATATATTAAAACCGGAAGCGTCTAGTCTAAGAGGTAAAATTTCACATTTCCACTTCCAATCGATCTCAACACTTAACATTTCTCTGTTTTTTAATTAGTGTGCGGAACCACTGGTAAAAGAAAGGCGTGTAAAGACTGCAGCTGCGGTCTCGCAGAAGAATTGAGCGGAAAAATCGCGCTGCAAGAGACGCAGAAATCCTCTTGCGGAAATGTAAGTTCGTTTTTATATAATTAAAAGCCTGAATATTGAATGATATATTTTTTAGTGTTATTTGGGGGATGCTTTCCGTTGCGCCAGCTGCCCGTATCTCGGCATGCCCGCGTTTAAACCCGGGGAGAAGGTGGTCCTACCCGAGAGCCAATTAAAAACGAATTAACTCCGCTTACTATAATAATCACGGTACCATTATCACTATTTTCCATATTAAGGTGAAGTACGTCGCGTAAAACACAAAGAAAAGTGTTCTTGAAGTTTATGTAATAAAAGGATGTAAAATACGAACTCGTTTAATAATTTCTTTATATTTGTATACAATCAGGAATCAACGTGTGAACCGTAATAGAATGATACAAAAAATTCAAGTACTCACATCAGCGTACGAATTTTACGCTTTGGTATCGAAACGTTTTAAGTACCACGAAATTAAAATACAATTTCCTACAGATCGATCCATTGTATCAACGGTATAAAAAAAACTATAACAAAAGGAGGAGAAACCGAATTTGGCTACCTAATTCTACGAACGTTTAACTCGGGGCATATAAGCTTTTCACTATAAATCCACTATCCCTCCTCTGGAGATGAGTGCCCGTGAAAGGACTATATCCCTCTCTTACTACATCGCACAGGATCATGTATCATTCTATTTGAGCGTAGAATTGGAATCCGACGAAACGATACAAGTGTTTACCGGTACAAAAGCGCATCGATCGGTGGCCAGTTTAAATAAATAATGTCCGATTCTCGCAGGGACAAAATTAAATCGCTTACGACCTTAGAACCATATACTACTGGAGGCCTCAGAAGCATAAACTACTGGAGGCAGCCATAGAGTATATACTACTGTAGTTCTTCATGCTCCAGAATTGTGGTCGACTGTCGAAGAATACATGCTGTCTTTCTTATTCCATGTGCGATTGGTTGCAGAGCGAGAAAGTCAGCACCTATTCAACGATAGTGATTCTGACCACACTTCTACTGCCTCTATTAAGTTCTACTGCCTCTATTAAGTTCTACTGCCTCTACTAAGTTCCTTTATGTAATATATGCTCTAAGTGCCTCCAGAAGTATGTGCTCTAGGCGACAGACAGGAACATCGCTTCGCGGTTTAATCGAACGCAAAGACTAACGAAAATTTAAGCTTAGAATCGCTTATTATAGCTGCCGCACGATCTTTCATAGTTCCCTCGTACTTTCCTGGTTTCGGCTATATGTCTTCGATGCGACGATCTCTCGATACAAGCGTTTACGATTAAAAAATGAAATAACGAAAGAAGAGATGACCGGACTTGTATCGAGAGATCGTGATTCTTATTGACTATTATTATCGTATATCTGAAGTACTACTTAATCCTACTTCGAAACGATACCTAAACGGCGTGACAATGTAACTTTGGTGTAAATGTACAATCTTTTAAGTATTCGTCATACTCTGTAAAAATTAGCTACCGTTTGCAGTTTTAAGTATAAAGAGAGCGATGTATAGGTGTTCTTTTTATGGAAGCAGTGAAACGGGAGAAAAGAAATTATTGCTTTCGCTCAGTTTTCCATACGTACGTACACGTAATATGTATGTCTATATAGCTATTTGTACTCTATCTTGAGAATCAAGAGATTACAGAGAATCCTCCAATAGGCAAATGACACATTCCGCTATAAACGTTTTACACTTTTATACAAACATATATAAGTCGCTTGCACCGAGAAATAAATTAAATTAGAATGGACTGCATGCAAGTTAGATGATATCGGCTTTAATCCGGATGCAATGAAATTTCTTGTTATCCGTCTAAATCTTTTAGAAACGTTGAGCAATTATTAAGTAATTAAGGCATGTATACCGCTTTGGTTGCACCCGCAATTAATGTACAACTCTTGACAAACGTGTGGATAGAAACGAGGAACGGACGTTTATAGACATGAAAGAATAGACTGAGAATACTCAATCGTCTCTCAGTCTATTCTTAAAGGTCTAATTATCAAACTAATTACATAATTCCTACTAGTTCTATATATATGTATATATATTCATAGTTGCATATATATATACATATATCTCTTCCTCTGTCATTTTTATACATCAAATAATTGCGATCGAAGGATAAAAAAGAAATAGGAATATCTAATTAAATAAGAATTTGTATTAGGTTTACCTAAAGGAGACAATTTCCGTACGAACACAGCCCTACATGACGTAATAAAAATGAAGAGTCCTCGAACCGAGCTTTGGTTTTCGTCCACTCGACCGTACCATCTTCGTGCTCCCGCAGATCGCGTCAGCATTGTCATCGATCATTACGATAATACTACCCCGTCCGGTGGCGTGTACGGCCGCGCGGCTCCACGCGGCCTCGCCGAGCATCAAATTTAATCCTCGGCGATCGTCGACGCGTCGCGACGTAAGTCTATGCTACCACGTGATCTCTTCCATGTTATCGAGTAAAGAGTTCTTCTCTTCTTTCTTTTGTTTAGTAGCGTTCGCTTCCGGCGCCGCGCCACGCAATTTCGGTTCGAAACAAGGCTGGAAAAAGACAAAAGTCTCAAATTGTGACATCTCCGAAATTCCCTTCCTTCCCTGAGGATGCAAAGCGTAAATTGACTGTGTGCTCGGGTTTCAACTGATCACATCTCGCATGAACGTAAAAACTTTATTCATTATTAGCTAACAATGCTATAAAACAGTTTAATATATAAGAAATCATGACCGCTAGAGTTAGGCTGCGATGACTGTGAGTTTCGGCAAGCGACCAGCGTGCTTTCTATGGATTTTCATTCATGACGACGGCGTTATTTGCGTGAGTCCATGCCAGCCAGCTCGCGAGAATAGCAATTAATAACAGCATAAATATTAATCATTTCGTCGGGAAGCAGATCGTAAGCTCGAGATTCATGATTCAACCGTCGTTCCTTAAATACTGATGATCTATCGGGTTGTCCGGAAAGTTCTTGCCGATTTGTACGGAAAATTTTAAGCGCATTTCAATTTTCATATAAATTTGTACTTAGAATATTCTGAAAAAGCTACCAGAAATCGGCATGCGGTTTCGAGACAACCGGATACGATCGCGTATGAAAATAGTTCTACACTATTCATTTCGTCGAATGATCAAGCCTGTTTGGGATCCGGTCGTTGAATTGATTGCACGTCGATGCATGCACACGAATGATTTCTATACTTTAACTGGGTAGGTCACTCACAGTTTCACAGATATTCATGTTGCAGCAATTCTCTATGGTAATTTCGCACTGGCTGTCAGGGTTCTGCGGCCTGGAGGTCAACGCCGTCACCCCGCCTTTGCTAACGACGAACCGTTTTTTGATCCTCGGCCGCCTCCGCAGTTTGTTCACGTAGTAACTAAGTACAATTATCACTAGAACAAGTAAGATTACGGACGCGGCGAATACAGGCAGCAATGTACTCGTCTCGTAATCGTCTTCCGGAAACGTCACTATTTGTGCGCTTTCGCTTTCTTCGAAGCATCTGTAAAAGTAAAAACTCACTGAAATTCTTATTCCTAATCGAGTCTCTTAATTTTAATAAGGAAATCGGTGGAAATTTAACATTAGAACTACTAAACCAGTAAAAGTGACTGGTTTCAAATGGAGAAATGCATGCGTAAAAAAAACAGTCGGTAGTTCTGGTGTTAATGAATCGCTAATTGTAAGAAAACGTACCTGCAAACAGCGGCGATGCTAGTAGGAACTGTGTCACCTTTCTCGCAATAATTTCTACAAATGTCAGTCGTGTCGTTTAAAATCTCGCAACGAGCCCCCTCGGAATATTTACACCTACAAACTGGTCTCTCGTTGAGGACGGAGCACTGACCGTCGTGCAGGCAATAGTCCTTGCACAGGTCTGTTTCACATCTTGGTCCAGCGAACGTATCATTACACATACATACAGGTAATCCGTCGTAGTTTATTTCGCAGCTACCTCTAAAGCAGTAATTGTGACAGAGGTCCGTCTCGCAATAATCGCCAGCGTACCTAAAACAATTCCCCAATCATCAAAAATCTCACACCATCACTTCGCCTAAATTTAAGTTTCCTTTAGTTAACATATTTCTATGTTTCTATGAACTTTTTACTTTTGTATTTCTATTAAACGTCTCGCTGTAAATTCTGAATAGACGTACCCGCGTCTGCACCGGCACGAGGCGTTCTCCCTGTCCAAGCGACCGTCGTTCAGGCAGTATTTAGTGGACTCGGTGGTCGGTTCCGATTCCTCCGTGCTGGTCGTCAAGTTAATATACGAGCCGCCCTGTTGGGCGTACGTCAAGCCCGCTAAACTAGTCTTATGTCTCGTCGTCGAAATAGCGACGCAGTCCAGTTTGCCGACGTTATCGCGAGCCACGATCCCGGCCGGGATCGCGTCTAAGTAAGTCTCCCTCGAGCCTAACGTGCTCGGCTCGGTCATAATCTCGTCGTCGGGCTTCGTTGTCTTCGGCAGTGCCCAAACGACTTTGTGCACCGAGTCGGACCAGTAAACCGAGTACCGGTCCACGGCCATGTAACTCGGACGTTGCCGTTTCGGGTGAGCTAAGAGTTCGCGTTTGCTACCGTCGAGATTGCTGCGCTCGATCTTGATCCTTATACCCTCGACGTCGTCGATCCAGTAGAGTTTCTCGTCGATGTGGTCCACTGCCACGGCGATCGGCTCGTGCAGGTGATCGGTTATCACTGTAGTCCGCTCGCTACCGTCTAGATTTGAACGCTCGATACTTGGACTGCTCATGTTGCTGTTCACCCAGTATATGTGTCTGGAATAATGAAACAGGTGTCGTTTAATTAATGTATTTCTATTAATTTTTTATTTCTATGTTTTTATGAATTTTTTATTTCTATGTTTTTATAAATTTTTTATTTCTATGTTTTTATGAATTTTTTATTTCTATGTTTTTATGAATTTTTTGTTTCTATATTTTTATGAATTTTTTGTTTCTATGTTTCTATTAATTTTTTATTTCTATGTTTCTATTAATTTTTTGTTTCTATGTTTCTACTAATTTTTTATTTGTATGTTTCTATTAATTTTTTACTTTTGTATTTCTGTTCATTTTTACTTCTGTGCTTCTATTAATTTTCTAAATTTCAGGGAAATTTGAAGAGTCCTCAGGATTTAATTAAGTAATCACGTAATTTAATTTTATTTTATTTAAGGATGTTCTGGAGGTATATAAAAACGATCAGAAATTCTTGAAACGTTAACAAAACATAGTTTTTACTATATTAAAGCAATGATCAAAGTTTGGGTTCGATTCACTTCATCGTTTAAAAATTATAGCAATTTGAAGTTTGCACATTTTAATACGTCTTCTTATGGAGAATTCATAAAATTCCACTTCAAATCCTATTTAAACCTTGAAGAAACGTTGCCAGAAACTTCAATTTTTTTCTATATATAGTAAACACTATGTAATTAATTAATACACAAAATTTATTAATGTTCACTGAACAGTTAAAAA
>SMSR01016016.1:31144-89455 GCA_019453355.1 Ceratina japonica | reverse complement strand
AGATTAGCGTTATCTATCTTCGCGATAATTGTCGTAACAGAATGACGAAAACAATGCATTTGAGCAATTACGTTTCGGTTTCGACTAAATACCGTATAAAGCGAGTAAGCATGAATCATATAATTGTGCGATTGTTTCCATAAGTCGAATAACGTGACTTGTGTAAACCCAGCGAATGTGGAACGTCTGCTTATATGTATGTATATCTAGTAGCATTCACCCATTTTTACGATAAATACTTCCACTGAAAATCATGTTAATGGAAATACGAAGAAGCTTAATTATATGTAGGTGACGAAGAAGCTTAATTATAGGTGAAGAAGAAGCAGAATTGTACTAAATTGTTTATTTTATTATCTAAAAGGAAATATCTTATAAGCAAACGGTTGAACCTAGTTAGCCTTGGACTTTAGCGATGAGTGCTGTAAGCCAGTATTCGACGAAATTGTTTAAGCATGTTCGAAATTATTTGCACAGAAACATTGATGCAATAAATTCGAAACGCCTCTTAGGATAAAAGACTTTGACTCTGTGTAAAGAACATCAGAAAAAGCATATAAGTTTTTCTAGTATTACGTAGATATGCAACGGTTCACGCTTGGTCGCCTGTTTCAACTACTTTTCTCTATCGAAAGGTAACAGCGTTCTATGTAACGCCGATTTAAAAATGTACCGCGACTGGTTTCTGCAATCTATGCTCGCAATTATTTATCTTCAAGAAAAAGACTGGAAGCATTTTTCGCTTGAACGAGGAAAAACTTTTTGTAACAAACAATTTTATTTATTAATCAATTATTGACGCTAGCGAAAAAATGAATGTACAAAAGTTGTAGGCAATGACTCTATAAGAAAGGTTCTACGAATTTTTCTTCTAACTCCGATATTTCACCAGTTAAGTATGATTAATCGAGACAGGAAACAAAAAGCCAAGTTTTGAAAAAATTTCGTTTTTCCTCAAGCACTCCTACACCGTTTGACCTACGGGAAAATTGCATATGACCTTATTTGTAGCTGACGACTAAAACTACAATTTTTATCTGAAATGTTTTTCGCTAGCGTGAACAGTTAACGAGTATTTGATAAAAAATGATAAAACAGTTTATTGTAAAATACTGGCTAACTATTGACATTACCGCAAAATGTTTCAGATAAAAGTTGTAAGTACTGATATTACCTACAAGAAAGGTCCTATACAATTTTTTCTATTTCGAATATTTTAGGACTAATCGATTAATTCTTTATAATATGAATGAAATAATACTGAACTGTACCATCAATATTGCGGCACCCTGTATAATAAATGACATTATCGTGATTTAATGTAGGAACGAGTAAATGCTCGTCGATTTCCAATTTTGTTCGATCGACGTCGAATTTGTCGAAGGTTGCGAAAGAATAGCTGTAATTAATTGTTACGTCGTCGCCGAAGTACACGAATTGCGTAATACGGCGGTTGTGACACGACGGATAATGATCCGTGTTTATTCTGCGAGGTGACAATGCGGGCCCGAGTGACAATAGAAATCGATACCCATTATTGCACGCCTTGCGACGAATTCTTATTTTATTTCCACAGCTCTTCCTTTCGCGTGTACTTTTTACCCAGCCAGCTCTTTACATCACCGCTTTCGTCACGTAAATAAAAAATAATTTCTCGCTATGAATATGAATTCGTACGAGATTAAAAAAAATACGCGGCGTAAACAAGATTGAAATGTCCCTGCGCGGCAGCGGGACGTGATGAAAAATTGATGAGCCGCAATCATTACGTTTATCCATAGCCAGTTGCCAATACGGCACGAGATTGACTGATTGCTAGGTGCTACCTAATACTTTGTAACTATTCATGAGACGATTCACAAGAATTTCATTTCTTATCCGGTTAATCTACGAACTTACGTAAAAGACGCTTGTAATTGTAAAACTAATGGCCCTCTCAATTACATCGTTAATGAAATATGTTGACTTACGGAATTCCCAGCTCTGAAATTTTACTATTTGTTAAACAACAAGCTGTTAGGGTGAACCAAACGTTCGTACGTTTTTTTACATAACCATTCTTCGCATATTTTCTTTGCCACTTTAGTAGCTTTAAGCTCATGCTTCCAGTAATGATATAAAAGTACTCGAATTTCGAAATTTCACGTGATTTTAGTAAAACGAAAAAGAATGATTTGTCACTACGTGAATATTAAACAACTTTTCGAAAGCTACAAAGTATAACACTTGCATATAAAGTATCTTCATTGACTTCAAAAATTATACAAACTTAAATAACAAATAAATGCACAACATTTTTGAATGTTTCCTATGAAATAGCTGAGCACTACTCGATTTCATTTCAAATTTTCTTTTTATTCCCTTCTCTTTTATGAAACGCATAAACCGATAAAAATTATAGTTATCATCACTGCTTATGGGATTTAATAGTTTTATATCCTCTCTCGTTGCAAATCGTATTCTCTTCAGTATAAAGCTCTCAAGGTTGGGCCATTAACGCCGAACAATTCTGATCAATTTTACGATATTTACCGAACGACCTTCGCAAGCTTTAAAGATTCTATTAATCCTCTTCAAGGACGTACCAATATGCGAATTTTAATAGACATTATTTCTCATTTTAGAAATCCGACATGGTGGAAGAGGAGGTCGACTCTGGAGCGCGGTTTAACAGTGATTGCAGTTTGTGGGATGCTCGGATGCGTCGCGTTGGCTGTTGCGCTCGGCGTTCTAGCCGCAAACACACCTTCCTGCGCCTCATCATCCAGAAAAGGTAAGATAATTCCAAACACTTCGTGTGAAAATAGTTTTTTATAACGCATGCATAAAAAGGACCATTTTCGCTCTACTTTTTCTCTGATGAAAAAATAAAATAAGTATTTTTACTATACTTAAGTATGTGACATATACAGGGTGTAAACCTACAGGTGGGACATTTTTTAAGGACGTGTTCTAGGGTCAAAAATAAGACGAAAATGAAGAGAGAAAAAATTGCGTTTGGGGCTTCGTTAGTTGTTTATTAACATTTAAAAATTTGACATTTTTGCCCCTAAAATTGACAATCCGACGAGCATCGGCGGATATTTTTTGCATACGCGCAGCTGATCACCATCGATCGATGCATGTCGATAACCGAGAATAGGGCCGTACCTATAAGGAATTTGTGGACTCACCTCGGGTGCTGGAGATTACAAATTATTATAAGATGATGTATTCTGGCATTCAACCTGATTACTCGTTAAATCCACAAGAGCATATCGAAACTCGCTCTATGGGATTTTCGAGTCAGGAGGGTGAATGCTCTCTTCTATGTATCCAAACGAAATATCCATACGAGTACACATGCACCGAAAATATTCCGTTATTAAGACACACACATACACACTCTATGATAGTCCCGGCCACGATTGTCTATTTGTAAGAGTTTCATTTGAAATATTTACTAAAATAAGCATACATGCACTGCGATTATTCACATGAACTAGGCTTCCATACGCGTCTTAGCGCACGTACAATGATCTATCGCGAATCAACTCAACATCTCAACAGAAACTTCACTGGTTTCGAATTGTGAAGCAAAGGGAGTCCGTATAAATGAGATCCTTTTTTCGAATATACATTTTATGTATGAGACATACAACACGCGACACGCGACGGTTCCTTTCCGACTGGCACGGCGCGGGCGGTCGAAAACAAAATACTATCTCGTTCTTCTGTTAACCTCTCAACAATTCTTTCATAGTCGTCCTCCACGTGCGTCGCGAAACGGATTACGGCTTAAAAATTTCGTTTATTCGGAATCATAGTATGTTTAGTGTGTAGTGTGGTTTTCGGCTGTGTATTTCGTGTCTGGTGCGTGTGTGTGTACTCGTATGGATATTTCGACTGTGTATTTCGTGTCTGCTGCATGTGTACTCGTATGGATATTTCGTTTCGATACATAGAAGAGAGCATTCACCCTCCTGACTCGAAAATCCCATAGAGCGAGTTTCGATATGCTCTTGTGGATTTAACGAGTAATCAGGTTGAATGCCAGAATACATCATCTTATAATAATTTGTAATCTCCAGCACCCGAGGTGAGTCCACAAATTCCTTATAGGTACGGCCCTATTCTCGGTTATCGACATGCATCGATCGATGGTGATCAGCTGCGCGTATGCAAAAAATATCTGCCGATGCGCGTCGGATTGTCAATTTTAGGGGCAAAAATGTCAAATTTTTAAATGTTAATAAATAACTAACGAAGCCCCAAACGCAATTTTTTCTCTCTTCATTTTCGTCTTATTTTTGACCCTAGAACACGTCCTTAAAAAATGTCCCACCTGTAGGTTTACACCCTGTATATATACATATATATTATATACAGACGATATGAAAAACTATGTCCTCGATCCATATTGTAGACGACAAAAAATGGTCTTCATGCACTCTTTATAAAAATACTATAATACGCGTTAATAATGTCATTTTGCGATGAATCACAGGTTCGCATGTATAATTTTCATGCTTTGTCGAGCTTAAAAATGTGACGATTATTAGACATGCTGATTAGCGAACACGACTATTAGATTATAATTAAAAGAACGGATTTGCAGTGACGGCGATTATCTCGATTTAAACGTCGGCCGCTTCCACACGATTCGTATCGCGAATATTATACTAAAATTACGCAATCGCGGTCTTACTGTTATACGGAGAGGAACAAACGGAGGAACGTAAAAACCGGTTTCCTGGCAATAATCCACGAATTCCCACACGGCTCGAAAGAAACTCGTTCGTGTCTCGGAGGTTTATTAAATTTTTTTCTCCGCCGTTTCTTGTTCCCTTTTCGTTTTAACTCGCAAGAAATCGGCGGAAGCGCCGTTTCGTGATCCCCTGGCGAGGGAACGGTTCGATAACGGTTCATCGGTTACGTCGACAAAAGTCGGTGGGAAAAAAAGAATGAAAAAATTGAAGACGCGTGAAAGCCGGCCGAACGGGGTTACAATCGTCTCGTCGTAAACTCCATTGATAGCCGGCGACGGGCGACCCGTTTCCGTATGCCGATTTATGACCTCTGCGGATCGATAATTAATGCTAAGAAGATAAGACGCATAAACATTGTGTAATAGTTACATTACCGTTGTATCGTCTCGCTGCAAATGACATGTAATCGGTTATTCAAGTCATCAATCATAAATGAATAAGAATTCGCTTCGTACTTTAATTACCTAAACGTGGTACGTAGTACGTGATCCTTGAAGGACACCGTTTTACTTCTATCTCACGTACAGAAGTGCAATAACATTGTACGATACAACATTCTTTTGCAATATCCACTACGTGATTCTTACAGAATTTTTCATACCATAAATGAATCTGGTTGTAGAAATACTCTATTACGTATTTGAAGAGCAGTTCTTAAAAATGTATGATTTTGGGGGAAATCTTAAAATTTAAAAAAAATAATATGGAGTGTAAAAAAGTTCATTTTTTAATAGATAGAGGAAGCTTTCCATAATATTATATCTGTTTAAGTTATTTTTTACTTTCGTACTTTTTAATAGTTGTAAATGAAGGAAATGAGATAGAAGAGAAAAGAAAAAAGAAATTGTAGAGATGAGGAAAGCAGGATAAATTATATACTGTTTTAGAATTGACTGCTTATTATATATACATATATTTAAAAAAAAACCTCCTCTATCTGTTGATTCAAAAATAAACCCTCACTCTCTTAGTTTCCATGTAATATTTAACTTCCCTCAAAATTATACATTTTTCCAAAAAGTCGCTATTTTTTCAGAAAGTATACATGATACTATAATTCTACTAATTCCAGATTTGTTCATAACAGAAGACACTCCATAAAAATCATGTAATGGATATTGCAAAAAATAAAAGAGATTAAAATAATTTCCATGAGATTTTACATGATATTTGAATTCATGGATTCACGTATATAAGATCGCAGTTTATTTCACGTCCATTATAGGAATCGATAAAGGGTAGTCTGTGACCGATCTAAAACGCGTAATTTGACGTCAGCGAATGATGACGTCAATAAAAGTGCGTCGACCGTGACGCATCGGGGTAAATGATCGTTGTTTTGACGATTGCTCACCCGATCGTTCTTCTTGATCGCCGGTAACTGCGGCGGAATAATAGGAAGAGGTCGATTTGTATATTTTTCGTTGGACCCCCCCGGCGGCATCATAAAAGAGGCCGGCCATTGAATCATCCGAATATTTTTACGGATCATCAGCGAACAATCATGCTTTAAGAACTAATCGTCGCGTAGGCGAAATGTTTCTTATTCTTCCTCGCGAATCGACGCGAACTCGATTCAATGAAATAAACCGTCGATGCCTCAACTTTTCCCAATCGTTGAATAGTAAATATGTAAACACTCGCCCATCGATACCTTTCACTGCTCCTCTGATAAAAAGGCAATTTGTTGCGGCGAACAAGAATGAATGAATAACGATGAATAAGCTTGCGATTTTAAATGAATTCGCGTTGATTGACCCTTTCTAGCGTAGGGAAGTCGTACACGTTTCAATGCATCAATTGCTTAAAGCCGACTACAGTTTCGACGTCGCTGCGTCGCCGAGTCACGTGTACGGTTTCATTCATTTAATAATTTACAACTACTTCGATCTCAAAAATAAATTCATGTTAAATTATAAACAAAATATTTTTCGTTATAAATTTGTATTCATGTACAATGTCAGTATTTTATATTGTCACAGCTTGGTCGTCATTACTAACAATTATTAACATCATTGTCTTGTGCCCTGTTTTTGTCTTGCCTGCACCTGCATCTGCGTCTGTACACGAAAGTAGACCCTGTTAACTCAGAGGGATTACCGTCCACAGCCGACGCGTTGGCCGGATATGATAACAAAAAGACGCAGATCTTCGAGAAACCCTCCTGCGAGGAAGACGTGTGTTACACAGAAGAATGCATTCACACGGGTTAGTAACGATTTCAGTAGGAAAAGCGAAATCATTTCGACATGTACTAATAAACAGGAAATTCCAGCCTCTCGATTGTTGACGAACATGGATCTTGAAGTAGAGCCATGTGACGATTTTTACGACTTTGCTTGCGGTGGTTTCCTCAAATCTACTACTATTCCGGATGACAAGACTAGTGTGAATACGTTCACTGGAATCAGTGATGACTTGCAGGAACAACTAAGGAGCAGTATTGAGGAAAAAAGTTCTCCGGATGAACCGAAACCTTTCAGGCTCGTGAAGAATTTGTACAAAGCTTGCATGAACAAAAGTAAGTGATCTCTCATTTAATGTCTTCTTATAATGAAAGAAACAAAAATAACATTTTGGTCTGAGATTAAATTAATTATTATTAGCTGTTGTTAGACTGTGGATATGCAAATTCCTCTTTTGCAAATATAATTATTTGTGTTCTCCTCTAAATTGGATATTTTGTACCCAGTAAGCAAGAAATCATTGCCACAAGGTTACTATAACGCTTTTCAGTAACATGATAATATTATAAAGTATGTAGTTTTTAATGTTGCGTGCAACTTCATTATGAAGCAATATTATTAAGTAATATTTTTAAAATATTTATAAAACGTTATTTTGCAACGTTTATATAATTTACATAAAATCAATATTTTACAAGGTTGATCTAACATTTCTTCTTTACTGGGATTTATTTACGCATTTTTTAATATTCTCTTCCTTTAAATTATTTAAAATTCTTATATAAACATCGTACATGTTCTTGCATGATGAATATTGATTTTTTTAGCGCTTATCGAGCAGCAAGGATTGGATCCTCTGTTAAACATTTTACGAAAACTCGGTGGTTGGCCTGTGCTGGAAGGCGGTCAGTGGAACGAAGACGCATTTAATTGGAAGGAATCGGTTTACAAGTTCCGCGTGATGGGCTATTCGGTGGATTACTTCATCGATTTTAGCATTGGCGTTGATCTGAAGAACAGCACGAAGCGTGTAATCGATGTAAGCGCGAAGAGAACAGTATTGCGTAAAAACGGCGAAATTCAGCCTTTCGAAATAACTCAAAATCTCTTAGTAATACAGCTAAGAATATGAATATTTTTATTGCAGTTGGATCAAGCTTCTCTTGGACTGTCGCGTGAATATCTGTCTAAGGGATTAGATGACAAAATTGTTCAAGCATATTACAATTACATGGTCGATATCGCAGTAATTCTGGGAGCTAATAAGACTGACGCAATGTCAGAGTTGAAGGAGTCGTTGGAGTTCGAGATGAATCTTGCCAATGTAAGTCAAATTTCCTACTTACTTATCTTTAAACCTGAATTATTTTTAAATTTGGAAGATTGAGGAACGTGGATCATTATTTCTGTAGATCTCTCTGCCGAATGAGAAGCGCCGGAACGCCACCCTCCTCTACAACCCTATGACCGTGCAAGAGTTATCAAACAACTATCCCAGCGTTCCATGGAAAGAATACTTCAACACCCTCCTCGCGCCCACCAACCAAGTTGACGAAAATGAAGTCGTGATCGTTAGCGTTCCCAGTTACATCACGAACTTGGAGAAGTTGCTGGCTTCTACACCGAAAAGGGTGCAGGCCAACTACGTGATGTGGAGAGCGGCCGCTTCCTCCGTCAGCTACCTCACGGACGACATCCGGAAGAGGCAGTTGCAATACTCTACGGCGTTGAGTGGCAGAACGGAAAGAGAGTCTAGGTGGAAGGAGTGCATCGATACAGTTTCCGGTAGTTTGGCCATAAGCGTCGGCGCTATGTACGTAAGGAAATACTTCAAAGAAGACGCGAAGAAGAACGCGGTTGAAATGGTGACCGACATCAGAGAAGAATTTACGAAGATATTGAAAGAGGTACTTTTCTTCATATTGTTTTGTACAAAAATTAATTACTTTGTCTAATAGGTTTTTGAATCATTTTTTATGTGTTTCTTAGGTCGATTGGATGGACGATGAGACGAGGAAAAGCGCTCTGAAGAAAGCAGCCAGCATGTCCAGCCACATTGCTTACCCGGACGAATTACTCGACGACAAAAAGCTCGAAGAGTTCTATGAAAATTTAGAACTGACTACTGACAATTACCTGGAAGGTATTCTAAATTTAACTTTGTTCGGAGTCGAGTATTCCTTCAGTAAACTGAGGAAGCCCGTAAATAAGAGCGACTGGGTGACACACGCAAGGCCTGCCATCGTCAATGCCTTTTACTCGTCGATCGAAAACAGTATTCGTAAGTACATAACTTCGGAAAATCAGATAGAATTATTCATAAACACAAAATTAACGGACTTGAAAAATCATTTGTATATTTTTGCAGAATTCCCTGCGGGCATTTTGCAAGGCGCTTTCTTCAGCAACGACCGTCCGAAATACATGAATTACGGAGCAATCGGTTTCGTAATTGGTCATGAAATAACGCACGGGTTCGATGATCAAGGCAGACAATTCGATAAAGATGGGAATCTGGTCGACTGGTGGGCGCCTCAAACGAAGGAGAACTACTTAGAAAGAGCGGAGTGTATCATTCACCAGTATGGCAATTATACCGTCGAGGATGTTGGCTTGAATGTAAGGAGTTTTTTAAATCTCATCATTCCTCTTTTTTGCCTCCTGTTCGTTTTATTTCCTCAATTACGTCAATAAAAATACTTGTTAGATAGCGTTTCTAAATTTAAACGTATATAAAAATTTAATTTACTTAATTGAACCCGTTCATTTACGTAAGCTTTATCTGGTCTCCATGCGTGCAGTAAGTGACGTGAATGTTCTTCAATGATAACCGGATATCGAAAAAGAAACGCTAATTTTTTATCCAAAGAGGTCAAACTCGTGCGTGTCACACATTTGTGAGTTTATGAGTTAAGCTTCAGATAACTGCTGGAATAAATATAGAGGTACTGGTTTAGCTAAATATTTAGTGAGACACTTTGACGGAAACGAACGAAATCTCCATACCCTTAATTTGGAAAATATTCAAGGTGTAGAAAAGAGTTTATGAAAAGTGCTTTCATTTTTTGTTATAGTTAAATGGTATTAATACTCAAGGCGAGAACATCGCCGACAACGGCGGGATAAAGGAGGCCTATTTAGCATATCAAGAATGGGTGAAGCGGAACCACGCAGAGGCGAAATTGCCAGGTTTGCCGTACACCCCGGAACAACTGTTCTGGATTAGCGCGGCGAACACCTGGTGCAGCAAATACCGACCGGAATCGATGAAGCTTCGCATTACAACCGGTTTTCACAGTCCCGGCAAATTCCGTGTCCTCGGTCCCCTGTCGAACATGGAAGAATTCTCCAAGGACTTCAACTGTCCCATTGGCTCAAAGATGAATCCTGAGAAGAAATGCTCCGTTTGGTAAACGATCAGCGATGAGAAAACGGAGAGACAGCGAGTCGACGAAACTTCTCTTCTTATTAAAGAAGAATCGTTTGCAGTCGAGATTTTTCTGTGCACGTAAGTTCCCGTTAAAAACGACGATCTTGATACGATCAAAGGATGTTGCAATTACGAGTAAGTTGAACCGTGTTTCAATGAATCGTTGTGGATGCTGGTGGAATTCGGTTAACAGTGATGGTGCTACGATAGTGGAACTGATCGAGTTTAAAGAGACAAAAGTGCTCAGAGAAATAAATCAGTATACATTGCTGACACAGAATAAATCTTTTTTTATAAGAGAGAAGTCTAAGTATTGTAAATAAAGAAACGGCGAGCAGCGCGACGACGCGTCATAACTATTTAAAAGTTTTCTATAAATTCTAGAGAATCGTGTATTATTGTAGGTTCGATCGTTAGAAGGAAACGAATGATAACGAACATATATATAAACTGTGATGATTTTGTAGGAATCGACAATAAAATAGTAAAAACGATCTTTCGGTTCAAAGCTGTACGATTGACGCGCAAACGGAAACATTATAGGATTACATTGTTAAACATATTTTCAAACGATACTGTTTTGTGGATGCATATTTAAAAAAAAAAACGAAGTTAATACGTGTTTCTTTGCTATATGTATGGTATTCGTTAGGCTCCGTTGAGCAGCATAAGGTTGTTAATTAGAGTTACCATTTCGAAGTACTTAGGCGGTCTAGTATTAATTGTAGTTTTTAACTTACACATGACGATGGACATCTGTGTGGTTACTTTTTTACTCTTATTTTATTTTATTTTCCCTTTATATCTGTGTATCACTTAGGCGTTAATTTGTATTGTAATTTCGCTACTTCCCAACTTGAATCACAGTTGTACCGCATAGAAAAATCTAACACATAGATCTGCGATATTCATATTTATTACAATATATTGTATTAAGTTTAAGGTAAATGTATTCAGTGTATTTGTTGACTATAATATTTTAATATGAAAGTATTAAAAAAATGTCTCACCTTAAATTTGACAACTCAATTTTTTTCACATATTTTGGAATAGAGTTCAAACAAATCAGTACACAATTTTGTGGCATACGATTCACTTTTAATTAAAAAGATATTAGGAATAAAAATTACATTTGATATATTATTTTTTACAATAGCGTATGCAGATGTCTTGATTGGATTGGAAAATGACAGTGAAACAACGAAGTTCACTCGATCAAAAGTTTCAGATAAAACTGATTCTGTTTCGTTACACACGTTCAACATACCTTATGAAACAGAAGCAATTTTATCTGAAACATTTTTAGAGACTCTTCTTTGCTTTTACAGTTGTAATTAAACGTTTGTAAATTTCCTACAATACTTCATGCTGTTGAATCCAAGTAATTGCATCTTTATATCTTTAATTACTTTGTTGTTGAGGCTTTGACCAGTCCACGTTCAGGATAAGATGATCATAACCATAGCCATTTAGAGTAGCAATAGCTTTAGCAGCTTCCCCTCTGTATTTGAAATGCACGTATGCGAATCCTTTGCAAAGGTTGGTCTGTTTGTCCTTAGCAAGATAAAACTTGAGGACAGATCCGAATGGCTTGACAAGCTCATCGAGATCTGCGTCTGTTGTGCTCTCTGACAAATTAGAGATACGAATGGCAGTGGTGTCGTCGCGTCTTTGCATTTGCATAGAATCTCCGCGTTTACTGCCACCATCGCGCATACCGGGCGGTACATATTTACTGCTTTGAGGTTTCAGCTCTGTCATCGTTCCAGGAGCACCAGCAGCAGCAGCCGGTTTTTTGTCATCTGGTACCTTGCCTACAAATTACATTACACATTGAAAAACTTATCTTCACTTCTTTTAAAACATTAATATGGTAATGGCAGAACATACCTCCTGCAAGGACTGTGTCTTTGTAAGGACACTTCGTGGTCCAATGGTCTCCATTACAATTACGACACTTGACTTGACCTTTGTCTCCCATATTCTTCAGTTTGTCGAGATTATCTTCTTCGACCTTATTCTCTTCTTCTTTACTAGATATAAACTGTATGAAAACGTCTTCCCCACCGACTGTGGTAGCAGGATTGGGCCCTGGTCTGTCATCGGCAGAGTCTCCAAATTTAGCCCAATTTTTACGGGCTGCTATCGTCTTAGACACTATGCGTCTTTCAATCTTGTATGTACGGACCACCTTGACCTTCTTATTATCCTGATTGTACTTGTACTCAGTGAGAATTTTAAACCCATTTTCGTAAGTCTCTGATGGTCGAGGCAGTGATCTTCCTTCTTCTTCTACCTCATCAGCCCAAAGGCTTGAGGGTTTGTCTTCTGCTACAGGCATGTCTGTAATTCACATAATCAGCATAGAGGAAAATCAATAATTGAAATTCAAAGAAAACAAATTATTTGATATGTTTGACAAATGTGACGATAATTTGTAGGTTATAAAGTCAATTAACACATATTTTTTAAGCAACAGTATCGATCACAGCATCGACGATTAGGATTAATGAAATAATTAAAGTACAACAAAAAACAGTAGCATATGTATCAAAAATATTTGGAATATTGTTCTTCAAATACATTGAACAAGCATGTGAACGTAAGAATAATTAACTTGCAAAATTGAGTAATTTACTGTAAAATCTATTCTAATTCTATGCAAAGAGAGTTAATACGAACCCAAACACTGTGTGCAACACGAGAGATTGACGGGAATACAGGAAGGTAAATCCTCGCGGTGCGAATGAATGAAAATCTGTTATCTGTAGTAATGGTGGAATATCCGCGTATCCGCGTGTGATGAGAAGATGCATTAGCGGCTCCGGCGGTAGTTGCGTGAAACACGGCTACCTCGGAATTAATGGCGACGTCTAGCGTTGTCGTGCTCAGTGTGAGAAAATAATGTTTTCCGCAGCCGTACTCCGTTCGTCGACGAAAAACTGTTAACGAAACGGGGAGCGAACGCGACCAAAGTCGGTGGAAAAGTAAAAGAGTAATCGCGATAATGGACCAGGCGCCTGCAGGTAAGGAACGAATGTTGTGACCGGGCGATTCGGCGAAGCGCGGTCTCGCACAGTCCCGCTCCAGGCGAGCATGTTAACGTTCCATCTTAACTTAACCATAATCGTTATGATTTATCGTTTTAGCATTTTAGTTAGTCAGAATTAAGGATTCTTGTGTTCACGCATAGTGGAAATCGTGCGACACGTTTAACGAGAGAATGACATTGTAGATTCTAGATAGTAGGGTTATGTAAACCTGTGCAACGAATTAGATTGCGATTAAAAAAGAAACGGTTCGGTCGACGAGTTAAATTGTCCGGAAACAAGTCTCCGTAGATACGTTCACGAGGCAATAAGCTTCGAAACAGATTCAATATTCCAGGTTGCGACCGGCTGATTTAGGACTGCGTGCTTTAAAAATAAGAGATATCCTATTTCAGTACTGTATTCAAATATTGCCATCTTATCTAATAATAACTACGATAAATAATTCACATTTGCCAGATCCCTGGCCTAATTCTGTATATTTTTGGTGTAATACCCAGATACAGAATTAAGGAACATCATTGACAAACTGGCACAGTTTGTGGCACGGAATGGGCCCGAATTCGAGCAGATGACGAAAAACAAGCAGAAGGACAACCCAAAGTTCGGTTTCCTGTTCGGTGGAGAGCACTTCAACTACTATCAATACAAAGTGACTACAGAGCAAGCCAGTAAGTGGGATACAGCCCCTTAACAGCTACAACAATTGAGAAGCATAATGGCCATGCTTTATTCAACCAACAAGGAATGACTTTGAAAAATGAGAAATACGGTTGAAAGGGTCGGAATTCGTCGTAGTGAACATACAAAAACTATTATTCAGCGAAATATGAGCACTTCGTTTCAAGATTTTGGGATTGCTATTTAATTAAGCAGAATGCTTTAGCTAAAGACATATTCTATTTCTTGGAAAATGATGATTTCAATGAAGATGTAGCTTTAACATTCTTACTGGAGCTTCTCTAATGCGGACTACGTTATCGATATATCGCTTCAATCTGTATGGGGAATACGAGCCCATTAATACCCTGTAATACCCTAGTACTATAACAAAAGTAAAAAAATACAAACATGTGTATATAAATATATAAATATAAAACAGGGAAAGAGTATAGTACTCTTAAAAGACTTACCGAGTTTTCGATATAATTATCTCCTAAATGCCAAGAGTTTTATTATGCACTGGTAGAAGATAAAACTCAACAGAAATTGGACTATTTGTATACTTTTTCAATATCCATTGAAGGAATCAAACATCTTACAATAATCCACCGTCATTCGTTTACAGTTTTAAAGCAAAAAGGAATAAATCCAATGCAAAATGCAGACCCACGTTTAAACGTTTCGCAGCAGCAGCAAACAGCCGCTACCGTCGCGCAGCCTCTGAATAACGTCAATCTTGCGCCTGGCCTAAATACTCAAAACAATGGATTGAACCCAGTTGTGGGGATTGGACCAGTAGGGAATCCAGGCGGCCCAGTTATACCTGGGGTGCCAGGGCAAATTGGAGGGCCGGGAAATGCGGGACCGCCGATCGGACCAGTACCCGCTATGGGAGGTGTGAACCCACCCATCGCTGGTGTTACGCAACCGGTTAACATTGGAGGACCCCCCGGATGGCTTCAGAATGAATTAGCGAACCTTCAGTCGCAGCAGACGTCGCTACAGGAACAAGTCAGACAATCGGAACAGAATCTGGCTGCGCAACATGCTGCATTGATGGCACAGCAACAAGGAAGGGTTGAAGATGCTGTGAGGCAGGCTCAAGAAACAGCTTTACAGAACAGTGCCCAGAACACGAACACAGATCTCACTGCATTCGACGCTGTATTGCAACCTATTATCGATAGCTGCACTAAAGACAGCATAAGCGCAGGGAAGGCCTGGATACTTCAAAACTCCGTTACTCCTCAAAGCAATCAAGTGGTCGCAGATCATTTGTTGAAAAAGTATGTACGGCCTTAACTTTGATTATGCATAATTATTAATAAATTGTTTGATTTTTAATTATTTCTTCCAGAGTAATCCAAGCAACCAATTTTAGCCATAAACTTCATATTATCTATCTGGTGAACGATGTCTTGCACCATTGGTAAGCATATTCGTTTTTTTAAGTGGAATTTTATTTCAAAATATTCATTGACATCGAATATCATCCTTTTTTTCTTAACATATGTATCCTAGTACAATAAATATATTGAACACTATGATTTCGTTAAAAATATGTAGTGAACGTAGTTATTTGATAATCTGCGTAAAAATAAAGTCGCGCACGGTATTTAATGTGAAACTTCTTTAGTGCAAGAAAAAAATCTATGGATCTTCGCAAGGCAATGGAAAGTGTTGTTGTTCCCATGTTCTGTAACACCTCACTAGCCGCATCAGAAGAACAACTTAATAAATTAAATAAACTATTGAGTTTGTGGGAGTCAAAAAATAATTACTTTGATGAAGGAATTATAGATAAATTAAAGCAGCCAAGCGCGTCTTGGTCTGAATATCAGGCGAACCTGGTCGCCCAACATGCGAGCGCGATCACACCGATCACTGCATCAACGAAACAGACCTTTGACAATTATCAAGCACAACATCAAGCATTCGTTACGCATGCTTTAAGACAAATTCAAAACATTGAGCAACAAAAAATAGCAATTGATCAACAATTAAAAGCCCCACCTCCTCCGCCGCCTCAATTGGCAAGTTACTTCCTCTATAGTCTTTTTACTCATTCACATTTTACATAGTTTAATGGAAAATTATGATCTACAGAATCAGCAGAGTATGCCCATGCCGCCTAGTCATTCCGGTCCTCCTGCGCCTANCTCAATTGGCAAGTTACTTCCTCTATAGTCTTTTTACTCATTCACATTTGACATAGTTTAATGGAAAATTATGATCTACAGAATCAGCAGAGTATGCCCATGCCGCCTAGTCATTCCGGTCCTCCTGCGCCGATAGGCACGGACGTAAATTTTAGCCAACCGCCACCCGGATGGGGTGTGCCTCCTCAGGGAAATGACCCACCGCCATTTACGAACGTTCCATTACCAGATTTCTCAAAACCTCCACCGGGCTTCGGGCCACCGCCTGTTATACACGAGCCTTCCGTAGAAGATTTAATGCCTAGTATGCCTTATTACGAACTTCCTGCTGGCTTGATGGTGCCTCTGATCAAGTTAGAAGACGCCGAGTATAAACCCTTGGATCCAGAGGCAATCAGGCTTCCACCACCTGCCCCACCTAGCGAACGATTAGTAGCTGCGGTCGAAGCGTTTTACGCACCTCCTAATCACGACTCTCCAAGAGACAGGTAAAAATCGATAAATTAATTACACTTAAATACTAAAGAATATTTTAAAATACAATGTCTGTGTGTTACAGTGACGGCTGGGAAAAATTAGGTTTATACGAGTATTATAAGGCAAAGAACGCAGCGCGTAAGCGCAAAGAAGAAGATATAGCGGCTGGAATAAGGCAGAAATCGAAGTCACCATCGCCGATCCTCAGGCCAAGGTCTAAAAGTCCTAGTCCACCAAAGAAACGGTATCGAAGTAAATCACGGAGTAGGTCGCGCTCGAGATCGAGGGGCAGAAGCAGATCGAGATCGCCCGCTGCCAATCACAGGCGGAACAGCCGCAATAGTAATCACAATAACAGAAGTAGGAGAAGGAGGAACAGCAATAAAGATCGGAGTCCAGATAGACGAATGGATAGGCAAGATCGAAGCCCAACCCCGCCTAGTTTTCTGTGAGTAGTCTTAATTACAGATATGAAACGTGTAGAAAAATTCGATTTCTACTGATTAATTTGTTTCAGTGGATCAACGTATAGTAAAGCTCCTCAAGAAATTAGTTTGGACGAAAGCAACAAAGGTCATCAGTTGTTAAAGAAGATGGGTTGGGGTGGTGCGGGACTTGGTGCCAATGAACAGGGTATTGAAGCTCCGATATCGGGCGGTGAAATTAGAGATAAAAACGATCAATATAAAGGCGTCGGTATTAATCTAAACGATCCGTACGAGAACTTTAGGAAGAGTAAGGGTCAAGCATTTATCACTAGGATGAAGGCGAGGGCGGAGGAACGTGCTGAGGAGAGGGGTGATCGGGACTGAGTATAATCAAGTAAATGAATACATTTTGTCTATAATCATTTTGATGAGATGTATGATAATTATCGCGTGCAGTATCAATTCAAAAATGATCCTTGATCGTGGTCGACACAAGTTTCCAGCAGTCAGTCCTCCTTAACCGAATCATTTAAACGAGGAACGATTTCAGTGATCCTTATATATTTCTTTCAATTAGGGTAATGAGTACATCGACTTTCGCGTGTATTTACATTTATGTTGCATAGACGTCGTTTATTATTGAGATCATGAAGTTACTTCTGTACATGTTATATGTATGATTTTATATTTTCGTTAACAGTAACGATCATTTTATATTTTTAAAGATCCCGAGAAAGTGCATGTCCCGACGTTGTGTCGATCGTTCGCGGGTGTAAATCAATAATCTGTACATTTCCGTTAGGAATATACTGCGAGTGAGTGATGAGAAAAATTGTGACAGTTGTTTATAAAGAGAGCTGAACCTGTCAGTTTATAATTGTAAGATTTATGTAAGTTTACAATTACGATGCGCACTGAGAGTGGCTGTTGTATACTGAAATTCAATTTTCGTGGTGCATAGTTCGATTGAGAAATACAATTTTATGCATCCCTTGTACATTATGTACAAAATTATTCGATCTTCGGTAAGGTTACCTAAGAATAGACGAATTGCCTGCAAATTGTTTGCAAAACATTTCGTTGATACTAATAATTAACCATACCAAAAGGAGCGCTTAACGTTGACATGGTCTGGGTCACGTGGCCGACGTCCACTGTCAACGTAAAATACGCAAGTTTACATTATAATTGTATCTCATGTGACATTTTGTACTAAAAACTCATTGTGCTCCCATATAAAATAATGTACCGATCGTCCGTCTACGGAGACGAGACGATCCTTATCGTGCAGGTATTTGCACGTGATGACAAAAAAAATGAAACTGAAAGAAGTACTTGTATTTAGTAAGTTAATAAATGATTATATTGGATACATAAGTGTAAATCAGGGAGTAAGTGACGCATGTTTGAACGACTGAAAGGAAAAGTATAAAAAGCGTGGACGAGAGGCAGCGTTCATAATTAGAATCAACACGTCTTCAATGCGTGCTGCAATGACGTATACGAAGAGCCGTCGGAGATGCTGTCGAAGAAGATTAATTTAATCAGTTGGAAGATATCCCAAAATAATAATGTTCTTAGATTCGTTCTACGCCGAAGTGTCTGTCTATCGGGGATCACGTGCATACGGATTTAAAGAAAACTGAAAAAAGGAGTACAGTAACCGGCTATGGAACGGCTCGGCGTCCGATGGCACTGTTAATCGTCACACTTGCCTTCTTGAACTCCCCCAGCAGCAGTCGATACCGAAACCGAATAAATCCACCGGCGAACCGGTTTCGCAGCGATAACAGTCAAGAGCTACACACTTGGTGGCGTAAACAGAGTCGCAACGATGTGTACGACTCAGAAGCTATCCTGCAAGGTCATCCTCAGTTTTGATACTCTTTTTATACCACGTGATGTTTTTTTATCAGTATGAGAATTACATACGAGAGAATAAAATGTTTACGTCAATTTTCAAACGTCGTACGGGTCTTAGATACGGATATGTTTACACGTTACGTTAGAAAAATAGTTAATCTGAATCACGTAGCTTACTTTCTATTTTTCTTTTTATTATATTTCGATTAATGCGACGGTAGTATCGTTTGATAATGCTTCTGGAAAATCTCAAAGATAAGCGATCCTGCCCCGGAAATCGTAAACATTGGGTTTCGATATTTCTGCGGTATCTGGCGTTCTCCTTGGAAGTGCTCTTCAGTTGAAGGCAAAGGTCAGCGATAAAGTGCATTAGCTGAAATAATGGAACCGAAACAGAGGACGGAACTACTGAATTGATACGAGAAAATATTTCTTCTTCTACAGTCTATCGCACACGGATAGTATTATTATATCAGGATCACGAGATGTAGTCATGTCGACGCACTTGATAATGCATTAACTTCTTGCTTACGTGATCGGTAATTAGATAATTGTACAAAAATAATGCAAAAACGAGGAACAAAATATTCGACTATCTGTGTCGTACCCAATCAGAGATCAACGGATTTTTTACAACCGTTGACGTCACGCCACTGCTGATTATGAGAAGAGCAATAGAAATGAACTGATATTAAAAAATTCGACTTTCTCCCGTCTGATTAGCAGCCGGACGTCTCTTGAATCGCGGGACGATGTTGTATTTAAATGGGCCGGCTGCATTCGTGGGAAAACGTATTCGTCTGCGCGCAAGTCGTTCGACTGATGCAGCACGTTTAAGCAAAACGTGACACCGGACGCGGAAAGTATGCGAAGATAAAAAGTAGATTACGTTAACGATTTGGCAGCGGCACGTACCCATGGGATGCACACGCCTGCTGCGAGAGTGTTATTTTTAGAACGTAATTGTTTAAGTCCGCGAGAAGAGAGAGATATTCTTGGAGGAGAATTCCAATTAAGAAACTAGCGAAGGAAACGTTTATGTAATGCATTGAATAAAAACTTCCGTTTTTAATCTCTCTCGATCGTTATTTCGAAAGTAATAGTGTATTTATAGTTCCGTACGTGAATTTTATCAGCGAAACGTCCACGTTGTAACACGTTCGAAGCTTCGGAGTGCATAAAATATACATGTACTTCTTGACCTTTAAGATAGGCTTCATTGATGAGGCAGGTATCTAATTTTACAACACGTCGTATCATACATATAGGGTACGAAAGACGAGAATAGATAGATAAAATCATGATAGTTTATACGTTGCACTATTCCGAGCGTGTGACTTTTTATCACTAAGCGAGACAAGTGTCACGTTACTGTCTACAAGTAACAGGCGCCGTGTATCGTTTTACCCTCGTATATAAAGATTTTCACGGACGCTGTCGAATTAGAGCTCCGGCCTTTCAAGTACACGCACGGAACCATAAAAGGACGCGTTACACTCGCTTGCGACATGTTGCAACGTACAATCGATGAGAATAGAAAATCAAATCAAATTTTTATTGGAATTCTGAAAAAATGTCGCATTTTTGTACGTTTTATCGGAACATAACTCAAGAGTATAACTGCAGTATAAAAAAAGGAGAGGTTTTACAATCGAGCGCTTTGAAAGTCGACTATAAATCACGATCCATCGTGGAGGTAACAGGTGACCTCATAGTAATCAGAAACCGGATCTCGTACTCGACGCGCGTATTTAGGCCGGAAGTACGAGTCCGAGAAGTGTTAGGGTTCGCTTTAAATAGTCACCAGCGCTACTGGTTTCCTTACATGTATGCAAGTATGAGAGCCCACATCCTTGATTTCCAACAAATATTTCAAATATTCTATTTTTGGCATTATGATAATATCTATAATTAGCTCCTCGTCTTGATAGCAGCGGAATTTATTTAAATTTAGTAAAACACGATATCGCTCCATTAAGACATTTCTTTTTATTAAAAAAACTGCTTACAAACAAAACCGTAAAACACGAATGAGTGTCTGAAACGTGATCGAGATAAAAAATATTTGATCATCTGAATTAACGGCGCGGTTAAAGTGAAACATTCTCGTACCCTTTCATCATCGATCGAAAGNAGCCGGACGTCTCTTGAATCGCGGGACGATGTTGTATTTAAATGGGCCGGCTGCATTCGTGGGAAAACGTATTCGTCTGCGCGCAAGTCGTTCGACTGATGCAGCACGTTTAAGCAAAACGTGACACCGGACGCGGAAAGTATGCGAAGATAAAAAGTAGATTACGTTAACGATTTGGCAGCGGCACGTACCCATGGGATGCACACGCCTGCTGCGAGAGTGTTATTTTTAGAACGTAATTGTTTAAGTCCGCGAGAAGAGAGAGATATTCTTGGAGGAGAATTCCAATTAAGAAACTAGCGAAGGAAACGTTTATGTAATGCATTGAATAAAAACTTCCGTTTTTAATCTCTCTCGATCGTTATTTCGAAAGTAATAGTGTATTTATAGTTCCGTACGTGAATTTTATCAGCGAAACGTCCACGTTGTAACACGTTCGAAGCTTCGGAGTGCATAAAATATACATGTACTTCTTGACCTTTAAGATAGGCTTCATTGATGAGGCAGGTATCTAATTTTACAACACGTCGTATCATACATATAGGGTACGAAAGACGAGAATAGATAGATAAAATCATGATAGTTTATACGTTGCACTATTCCGAGCGTGTGACTTTTTATCACTAAGCGAGACAAGTGTCACGTTACTGTCTACAAGTAACAGGCGCCGTGTATCGTTTTACCCTCGTATATAAAGATTTTCACGGACGCTGTCGAATTAGAGCTCCGGCCTTTCAAGTACACGCACGGAACCATAAAAGGACGCGTTACACTCGCTTGCGACATGTTGCAACGTACAATCGATGAGAATAGAAAATCAAATCAAATTTTTATTGGAATTCTGAAAAAATGTCGCATTTTTGTACGTTTTATCGGAACATAACTCAAGAGTATAACTGCAGTATAAAAAAAGGAGAGGTTTTACAATCGAGCGCTTTGAAAGTCGACTATAAATCACGATCCATCGTGGAGGTAACAGGTGACCTCATAGTAATCAGAAACCGGATCTCGTACTCGACGCGCGTATTTAGGCCGGAAGTACGAGTCCGAGAAGTGTTAGGGTTCGCTTTAAATAGTCACCAGCGCTACTGGTTTCCTTACATGTATGCAAGTATGAGAGCCCACATCCTTGATTTCCAACAAATATTTCAAATATTCTATTTTTGGCATTATGATAATATCTATAATTAGCTCCTCGTCTTGATAGCAGCGGAATTTATTTAAATTTAGTAAAACACGATATCGCTCCATTAAGACATTTCTTTTTATTAAAAAAACTGCTTACAAACAAAACCGTAAAACACGAATGAGTGTCTGAAACGTGATCGAGATAAAAAATATTTGATCATCTGAATTAACGGCGCGGTTAAAGTGAAACATTCTCGTACCCTTTCATCATCGATCGAAAGATCAAACTCTCTTCGCGGATAGTTTTCCTCGGTGTTGTCGCGAGGAATTCTGCACCTCGTTTTCTTTGTACAGAAGGACTTTAAACGGAGCCCGAGCGTCCGTCCTTCTCGTTTTTCGCCTCGGCGCGTTTCTCTCTTTTCAAACACGCGGACGGAGAGACGGCACGATGAACGCCGCGGCGACCGGCATACCTGCGTGTCAGCCGACGCGGACAGAGAAAACGGGTTAGCGTGACTCGTGAATTAGAGAGAAACGCGTGCATTCGCAACACCGGCGGCGGGAGAGTGGATCGGGGAACGAGGATGGAGCAAGACCGGGCCGGACCGAGTGGGACAAGGACGAGGAGCAGGTACCGCGTTACATTCCACGTGATCGAGAGAAGGGCACGCCTCGGCCGTCGAGTCACGCGCTCGACCACGCGTTTACCCTTACCGACACGTGCACGCAATGTGTCGGATCGAGCACTCGGCGAAACCACTACGGCCATCGAAAACGGGCCCGGCGGACGGTGCGCGGAGCGCACGGTGCACTAATCTTTTGGACATTGCTCCGTTATGTGCGCGTCGAATCGTGAATGGCCCGACGCCCGTCTCGTTATATCGAGCCCGGCCAGACTTTGGAAATGCAGCCGCTTTTTACTCGGCTCTATTCAGATAACGCAACTCCCCGATTGTGTAACACGCTGCGGTGTGTTGCCGTTTTAGAATTATTGACTCCGACGGACAGGTAACCGGAGGACAGACGGGTTATGTAGCACGAGTCCGAGCGTTATAGCGCGTGCTGGAGTATGTCATATTGTACCGTACACTCGTTTCAAACGGATTACTGGTTGATATTATCGATTCTTATGAAACCTGCAATTATAAAACGAGCTAATTTCGGAGAGATAAAATACTTTTCCGTTATTTTCCATTGAATGGTGTTGGGCGCACGGCCGCCAGCCGAGATAATATCGTGCGGCGCATTGTTCGATCGGATCGCGTGATGAAAACCAGTGAGGCGCGTGGGATTTTCAGGTTCAAGTGCGAAATGCGCCCGGAGTTCGTTCCTTGGGAACGCGCGGACCTATCAGGATCTCTTGACGGAAATCGAGACCCGTTCCAGGGCGTGAAGGGTGCGGGCGACGTTACGGCTATAATTACGTATCGGCCGAGCGAATGTTCTAATTTGCCAAGGACAAACGAGCGGACAATTCTGCGAGATTTTCAGGCGATAACCGAGGGGAAGCTCCACGATGCACTGGCGATGCAATCACCGTGATGTAATTGCTTTCACGTGCCCTCGCTCGACCCTTGTGTAAGGTTCCTCCTTCTTTTTTTTTTTTCCTCCTTTTCACTGTTCTAAAACCATGGCCAGATCAATTTCACTTTGCCGCGTCGTCGCTAATTCACTTCGGTTTTACATAATCCGAGTTGCACGTCCCGTGAAGATTGCGTAAACAAATTAAAACGAAGCTGGGGGAACGCCGATGCACTTCGCTCGAGTTTTTGGAGGTTTCGCACGAGGTACGAAAATACGTGCGTGCTCGCGGTGACAATGGCCATCGGAAGCGTGCAAACATCGCTGAATATTCATCGGCATGTGTCCACCCACGGTGACCGTTCTATCTAAAAGTCACGTAGGCGCACGGCGGGACGTGGCCACCGTTTGAACGGTGCATAATTTAATTCCAGCACAAAGAGGAATCCGTCGAGCGCTCTAGAAGGAATTTAAATTGCTCTGTCTCGTGGCAGAATCCGGAATCAAAGGTTAAAGATCTGGCCACGATAACGAGCGAACGTTACGCCCTATCAGACCCCGGCCGCTCGTTCCCGGCTCCGTTCGTCCGCACCGAAATATCGCCGCCTGGGACGTCGCGCTCAATTGACGGATATTAAGTTCAATAATTGTCTTTTTTCGGCGCGGTCACGGAGCCGGGGCTCGATTAATACACCGCGCACGCATTGGTGTTAGTGTGTACCGGGTCAAGAATAACTCGGAGTTGCCACAGATCGCGTTTATTTTCTCCCGAGCCGTGCAGAAAATAAGACGACTATTTTCGAATTGGTCGCGTTACGCGTGTACTCGCGCATACGTCAAGTTCGTAGCCGCTTTAAACAGGTACGGCCGGCCAAAAAGTTCACGTTCTCGGTAACGTGAAACATTTCAGCTGAACCCGCTGTGCACCGCGTCAGCCGAGCTCTCTGTCTCTCGTTTCGCCGAGAGCGTAGTTCATCGTTAAATATGGCCAGCCTTGTGATTCACTGTTTTTTTAACATAACGAAGCGGTTTGTCGTTAATCGGAGAAATTATTTCCTAAAATCGTCGGGCGTTTGGTTTGACGCACGTAATCGACACGTGGCTTAAGAGACTATTTGCGAACTGGATTGTTATTCGTCTTGAAGTCGCTTGTCCACCGGGACGTTTATATAATCGCGGACTCTTATACTTTCTAGTCCGTTTGTGGACGTTCCACGTCATAAAAATGTTTCGTAACGTGTAAATCTCGCTCGGGAAAAAAACGCATCGTTAGCAGCTGCATTCTTGGAGCGCGTTCGGTCCGTTTAATTTCTTTTCAGATTTAATGCAGTCGCGCGTGATCGGGCAACGAGCGAGTAATCACCTGCGAGAGGTGTCCGATCGCGCGCGCGTTACGCATAAATAGAAACGAGATCTGGATTCCGCAGGTGACCCGTAAAACTAGAAAAGTATGTCGCCTAGAACCGCGCTCCGCGATATCGCTACTGAAATCGATTAACTCTGCAGTTAAATCGACCAGAGCTCTGCGTTTCCGCTTCGGCCGTTTATAACGGAGACGCGCGACGACCTTACTCGCAAAGCTTACCTCTTTCCCAACCATTACATTATTTAAAAGAGACATGCTCAGTTCGTAATTGCTGGTTGCAGGCAATTCGGATTTAATTCTATAGATAAACGCTTCAGATATCTGAAACGTTCTACTTTTATTTTATCATATGCTGCCAACCATATTTCAAAGACATTGATTTCTACTGGCCGTCAGAAAGTATGACAAAAGGGATGATTGTAAAGTTAAGAATAATTTTTTGCATTTCTTTATTTTATTGATTTTCAATATTTGGAGTAATTGAACAATATTCTACAAATTCTGTTTCTATTAAAAGCTTGAATAGCCTCGAATAAAAATTGATATATGCATGTAAACTTATGTCAAAGAAAGGAATTTCGTTGAAAATTGTTGCTTGCTAGTTATATTCTTTTGTATTAGAAGTTAGTAGATGATATTAGATTCTATTGATGTACACACTTGGAAAACATGTTGTTGGAAATGTAACAGGTTTCTGGCTGCCACATGAATAGCTTAACCAGTTTAGTCATAATTAATTGGTCTCTTGGGATACATTAGAGAAAAAATATTTATCATTCTATATTCTATCATTCTATATATTTTGAATTGGCAGGGGAGTGATTTCGGATTTTTTAACGCTATATATTTCTCAAANCTTTTGTATTAGAAGTTAGTAGACGATATTAGGTTCTATTGATGTACACACTTGGAAAACATGTTGTTGGAAACGTAACAGGCTTCTGGCTTCTACATGAATAGCTTAAACAGTTTAGTCATAATTAATTGGTCTCTTGGGATACATTAGAGACAAAATATTTATCATTCTATATTTTCTCATTTTATATATTTTGAATTGGCAGGGAAGTGATTTCGGATTTTTTAACGCTATGTATTTCTCAAAACCGAAATTACTTTCTTGCCAACTCAGTACATTATATCTATCGTATTTCATTCATTCTATATACAGTTTCCTAAAAAAGTAATATGATCTACTCGAGGCTATCCAAGTGAACAGCAGTGTTATTTTCTCCTAAACTTTTCGGCGCGCGTTTGCGATAATTTTGTCCGGTCTACATTTCGACTTTCCTTACACATTTCCTTTAAATTTCCTGTTTCAAATAACAAGTTCGTGTTCAATTTCTTTCAGATCGTCGATAAGAATAATGCAAATTTAATCGGTGCGTTAAAAACAAACGTCCGGCAGACGATGGACGTCGTTGCCGAGGACGGCGAGGCGCGAGTAAACACGTCGTCGTCGAGGCAGAGAACGAGAGCTACTATCATTACACCGCGTGTCCTCGTGTCACGGCGGGGCCTGAATACCCGTCGAGTCCGTGGTCTGCCCCGTTTCGAACGGGAGAACGAAAAGGAGCGAGACGTCCACGGCGTCCATGGCACGCAGACCGTGATCGAGAACGGAAGAAGGAGAGGTGGTGCACCGTGCAAATGCGGCGAGAGAGACGGGTCTCTCGGAAGGCAGCGGAGTGATGCAGTTGTGGAAAGCGGCGGCGGCGGCACGGGGAAAGCGGGTGGTTCGAGCGCGTGACAGGACACGTGACCGAGAGCACACGGTGCTCGCGTGACCGGCCCCGTGACGTCACGCGCACGTGTCACATAGCGTGGTAACTACTACTCACTTGTCCCTCTCCTCGTTCGCCTAGCCGTCCCGGCGAACGTTCTCCACCTTCCTTCGCTCCACCGCGGGTTCACCACTCCGCCCGTGTCGGTCAGTAACGTCTCAAGCCCCCGCTTCACCCCCCTCGTCCCGGACTTTCACCTGAAAACGCTTTTTTTCTCTCTCTCCTCTCTCCTCCTTCCGCTGTGTCGTCCTCGCCGACGTCCACGGAATTCTAGCCCCGTCGGCCAGCGCGGACAGATTTGCATCATCGGCGTCGTTACGTGACGTCGCCCGATCCTCCTCCGCGCCGCGGGGAAGGAGAACTGGAAAAAAAAATTAGCCGGTTTCACCTCGGTAGAGGAATTGTGCGCTCGAGATTCCTGCGAAATGGAAGGGTGAAAGCGTGCGGTCGAGAAATTTAGTCGTGAGTCCGGGGCATCGGGCAACGTCGTCGGCTCGATAGCACACTCTCGTCGCGCGGTGTCTCCGAGAGGAACGCGGTGGAATCTTATCTGACGCACGCTCGCAATAAACTCAATTAAGGTAATTCGTTTTCGCTGTCTACCGGGGGGATTTTCTTTTCCCTGAATTTCTGATACCGCCGAAAGATATATTGCGCTCGCTGTACGCGTCGGGGCTCCCGGGATCACGTGCGCGTTTGTTTGTTTATGTCTACATCACAGCGAACCGTGATACACGATAATGCAACAGAATACATAGCCGAGTCGCTTAATTATTATCTTTATCGATTTACGATTCGAACGCTGGCGCGCGGCTACGTGGACATCGGCGGTGCGCGTTTAAATCACGCGATTGGAAAAATGTGTATCGTGTATCGAACTATGAAATAACGCCGATTTCATTAATCGAAGTAATCGATGTGAAGAACGTAATAAAAGCGATAACCGCCACGATTGTCAGTGAATGAGAGCGGCGAGGATGTTTGGGTGAAGATTAACCTTCTTTGTTTTTGTTTTTCGCGTATCGCTACAGCTATTTCAAGATTGCCGTACACATCGATCCACGCGTAACCTTATCAACACGTGATGTACTAAGAACACATTGTCTTATCGGAACGTTTCGCAAAACTGCCAGACGCACACTCATCGGCACGTTACTCTATCGCCGCGAGATACCGAAGATTACGCGAAAGCGAAACTACGTAATGGTCGCCCGGTTATTATCTACAATAATGACACCATATTTCAATAGGAAGGCAGTCGGAATTGGCTCGATAAGGGAGTGCAAACGTGTGTTTTGAGAATCGTCGCCGGTGGCCATTGTATCGTGCGCCGGGGAAATTACGATAGCCGATCGAATTCGAGCCCCGAGTTGCGTGGCTCCCGTGATAATGGTTCCGTGCCTGAGACGGTTCTGGATCGCTCCCACCAGCAGCGGTCTGCGTACCACACCGCGGCCCATCGCGAGAATCGAACAGGGCCGCGCATTATACGCATAGTGAAGCCTGCCAAGCGTTTCTATACACGTTTCGATAGAACAGTTCCGAGACTCCTGTTCGCTCAATCTTCCGCGCACCAAGTTCCGGTCTGTAGCTGAGGAAATCGGGGAGTCCGTGGCCGTCGCGTCGTCGCCGTCGAAGGAAGCGCGCGGGGGGTTGCGTGCGATGAAAATTCAACCGCGATCGTCACGTGAGCGTCGTCGGTCCATATAGCACTTACGTTAGATGCGTCAGATCTCGGAATCGTGAGCGCCGCAGCATTGCCGCCTCAAAATTCGTACAAGTGCATGCGTACGCATCCCGGGAGGCGCGTCCGTCAGAACAGGGTTCGTACCGGATACGGTGACGCGCGCGGCCCGTTAAATTCCTGCGGCCCTGCGTCAGTTAGTACATCGCGGAATTTCGCGGTCGAACGAGTCAACGGCCTTATCGTCGTACGTCCCAGGATCGCGGACCGTTCCTGCTTTTCCCCCGTCCTCCCGGTTATCATCGGCCGTCCCGTTCGCGCGCGGGAACGGCTTCGTTAAACGGCGTCGTCGTCACGGTCGCAGGATACCGGGCGAAGATCGATCGGCGATCGACCGGATTTCAGGAAAAGTAATAGAAGAAGTAAAGGTGGAAATCGAGAGAGAGGTGGGAAGACGGTGTGGAAAAGAAGAGGGCGCCAGTACAGATATATCGGTGAGTGTGACTGGACGGAAAGACGTGGGCGATTCCCAAGTACCGGCCTCCCGGTCCGTCGTGCCGTTTCGGTGTGTCAGTGAGTTTGTGGAGGCGAACCTAACCTACTCGCCGTCGGGTGCGCATTATCGATCAAGGAGCCATCGGTTTCAAGAGGACTCCGCTCTTTTTTCTTTACTCCTTTCGAAGTACGGTTCACGTGTTCACGCGATCCTACGGTCCGGTATAACGTGTCCGTGGAATGCTTGTAGTTAAATTTCGCGCTCGATCGTCCGTCCAGTTGAGAGCAAGCCGACGTGCGTGATATACGAGCGTAAATTCGAAGAGCGCAGTTCTTCCCCGGTCCCCGTGTGAAAACGGATAGAGAGAGAGAGAGAGAGAGAAAGGAGGAGGATAGTTGAGAGAGACAGAGAGGAGAAAGGTAACGGTGATAGCGACTGGAAATCGGAAGTGATCGTGTTGTGCATTGGAAACGATTCTATGCGGGAAGATGATGGAGACACAGAATTACTGGGAGGAAAACTCCGCTCACTCTATGCAAGTAAAATACGAAAGGTACGTGTCCTCAAACATCCATTAAATACGAAAGTATTCCCACACATTTCGTCGAACGATCAGACATTGTTCCCCCGTGATTTATTTATTGACGTGTCTCGCTTATGAANAAGTAATAGAAGAAGTAAAGGTGGAAATCGAGAGAGAGGTGGGAAGACGGTGTGGAAAAGAAGAGGGCGCCAGTACAGATATATCGGTGAGTGTGACTGGACGGAAAGACGTGGGCGATTCCCAAGTACCGGCCTCCCGGTCCGTCGTGCCGTTTCGGTGTGTCAGTGAGTTTGTGGAGGCGAACCTAACCTACTCGCCGTCGGGTGCGCATTATCGATCAAGGAGCCATCGGTTTCAAGAGGACTCCGCTCTTTTTTCTTTACTCCTTTCGAAGTACGGTTCACGTGTTCACGCGATCCTACGGTCCGGTATAACGTGTCCGTGGAATGCTTGTAGTTAAATTTCGCGCTCGATCGTCCGTCCAGTTGAGAGCAAGCCGACGTGCGTGATATACGAGCGTAAATTCGAAGAGCGCAGTTCTTCCCCGGTCCCCGTGTGAAAACGGATAGAGAGAGAGAGAGAGAGAGAAAGGAGGAGGATAGTTGAGAGAGACAGAGAGGAGAAAGGTAACGGTGATAGCGACTGGAAATCGGAAGTGATCGTGTTGTGCATTGGAAACGATTCTATGCGGGAAGATGATGGAGACACAGAATTACTGGGAGGAAAACTCCGCTCACTCTATGCAAGTAAAATACGAAAGGTACGTGTCCTCAAACATCCATTAAATACGAAAGTATTCCCACACATTTCGTCGAACGATCAGACATTGTTCCCCCGTGATTTATTTATTGACGTGTCTCGCTTATGAAATATGGCAATTACAGGCAATTATATCCACGCGTGTGAATTATTTTGGTCGTGAATAACAGTGCGGCGTTCGCTCGCGACGTGAATCACCATCGCATTCTAAATTCTTTCTCGACGCCAGATGAACGTTCCACGTTGCCGACCTTGCCGCCGCATTATTCAGTCTAATGCAATCCAAAAATATTTACATGGTTACTCTGCTCTCCACGAGGCGCATTGCTCATTAAGTAGAATGAGCCGACGTTCGCATGACTCCCGTCCGTGGGGTGCGTTAGCTCCGCCGCTCGTGTTCGACTCCGTGCACGTGGAACCGTTCGAAACGGCCGATCACACGGAATAACGTAATATTACGGCGCAGTGATTTTCGAAATTATTCCACGATTAACGCACGTCGCTTATGCAACGGCGTGACCGCGACGCGGACAAAATACGGACGGACCGCATCGCTGTTACGCTCGCGCAAATCAATGAGGACTAATCTCAATTAATTAAAGTTATTTATGTACAATAACATTCCGTTCGACCTAGCCGTTACTTTGTATCGGTAAAAGTTGTTAAGATTGCGTACGTAATAATCGATGGACTCGACAAGCAACGGACTTGTTGATTGTCAAGTAAATCATGCATATAACAAGTTTATGGCTTAAACGTTATACGTATATCTTATGATTGTAGATTACATTCTACTCCGTAATTCTTTCGAACAATTAGAAATGAATATACAATATGGCAGCAATTCTTGGTACCATAATATGCAACGCACGTTCAGACGATCCTTGAAAGAATAATTTCGCTCAAGATTTTACCTCGGCTTTGTATGACCCATAAAAAACTCCGATATTTGAAGCTATAAACTTTTAGAAAAAATATTTCCAGAGGTATAAAATTTGTTCAATGTGTTTTTATTTTTATGTAAAGAAGTCCAACCTTAATTGTCTATTTAATCATTTTAATTGATTACAGAATTTGTACGACAATCATTATTACGTTGTTGCATATCGAACAATAGTCACTGGACACCCTCGTGATAAGGAATTTGTAAAACGGAAAGCTACAGTGTTATCGTTATCACGAGCTTACAGGTGTTCGATTTTGACGTTCGTTCCCTCCCCACTCCCTGTTCGTTCCCCAATTTAAACTGATAATTGACCTGATAATGGCTTATCTGCGGAGGCCCATACGTCGCCGAAAAATTCATGGTCGCGTGAGAGATAAGACTGAAGAATCGTTGAGACGATTCTATTATTGAACACTGATTAAACTCGCACACTATAGACACCGTGCGCGTCCGTGCACGACAGATTCGAACGCTGACTTGGGGAATTACATAAGAATCGACGATTAGAGCGGTACAGTGAGTATTCGAAAAATCGACAGTTTGGCGTGATTAAAAAGTAATTACACGTTAACTACGCGTCGTCGGGTTTATAAGGCGCAACCGTCTTATTTAACGATCGATTCCGCTCGCGATTAATGTCGATCTCGGGATCAATTGCTGCTGCAGCTCTCCATTCGCGGAGCAATTACACAACGGCGCACGTTTTTTCTCACTCCGGAGAGGACCAGAAATCGCCTGACGCACCGACCGGTACCATACGTTGCTTACCACTGCAAAGGCGGCGAAAACCGGAAAGAAGTGTCTCTTAATCAGGCGTGTTGTATCGATATTCATGACGCCCATTGTCAAGGAAAGTGACGTTTACACGTATACTCCGTTCAGAAGCTCGAGTCGAAGAGTGACTTTCACGAGTACCTCGGAATTACATGGTTGTTAACGTTTGAGAGATCAGGAATAGATCGAAGACGATACGTAGGTATACTTACAGGTTCCACGAACCTATAATTTTCGGATGGTTTCAACTCTGAACAGAATTTCGATAGAAGCAGCTGCAAATAGTTTCACGAAAATAATTAGTCAAGATCGTGAAAGTAATAGAATGTTTGAACTTAGAATCACGATTTATGTAGCTACTTTATAATGTATCATTGTAGGAGCAATCGCTGGCTGACCTACATTAGGAATTCACGTGGTCACGCGAGACACCCTGTATATCGAGACGCCTGGTGGCTCTCGCAGTAGCGGCTATGTCATTTCTTATATGATATAGAGTACAGTTCTCGCATCTTGGCTGCTTGAACCGTCGTCGCATCGGGCATTGACACTGCTGATCGATTCGCGTAGATTTATTTGAGCGTCATTTATATAGCGTGCGACTGTGTTCGCGGCCACTGTCACATACCTTCTTAACTAGCCTGCAGTTGAATTTCAACTTTGAAACGGGACGACGATTCCTTGTCCCTACCTCTCGTTCTTTGTCCGGATCGAGAGAGGCACAGTCAGCGATCCGAGGCGATTTCTAACGTCACCGTAGACCCGCGCGATGAAATCATCGCGTTTTTTAAAATCTCGCGTAAGAACGGCGCCGGCGACGTGGCATTGAGCTCGAATTCGTGAGAACTCGCCCCGAGATAACAACGAATGTAAATTCTATTAACACGAGACGCCCCATGTGACATTGCGTAAGACTCTTCTGTTTGATTAATCGTCGATCCGTAGGAGCAACAACTCCGCTCTTATCGAGCCGTACGTGCAGATAAGGCGTCGGTATCGATCGCTCGTAGATGGTTTAGATTGCGCGACGGGCGATCGCGCGGCACCGACGACGACACCCTCGTCGCGGCTCCGTGTCGCGGAGGATCACGTTGATTCGAATAAACAACCGCGTTATGGAGGGAAACAAACCCTCGGACACGTTCTCTGAGGAATGCCGTGGGTGGACACGTGTATTACGTGTTCGGGAATTTTTATCGCGTCGTGTTTATATGTAAAATGTTGAGGACGACGACGGTCCATGGGTGTTTATTAAATATCCGTGGGCAGTGGTAATTTCCTCGAGATGAACCCGCGCTCATTATTATACGCTTCCACGGTTTATCAGCGGGCTACAAAACACTTTGTGCGTAATCGAAATCACTCATTAATCCAATCAGAAGAAAGTATATTTAATCCGCAAATATTGGATTGTATAACGTCCTCCGCAGATTTTAACATTCACTTCTTCAAATCGATTCGTTTCAAATGATCTGAATGTTTATGCAGATTTTGACAAGTTTAAGTTATGTCGACAATGACTTGATATTTTCGTGTTTATTCACCGACGTGTTTGATAACGACTTAATGTGCGTATTTGCCTGCAGATTTTCTCCTTGAATGAGCTCTGCTTGTTAATTCTGTAGTTACAATTTCAACTGATTTGCCCAGAAATTTTACAACTTAACACATGATATGTGCTTTTAATAGGGGAATCGATTAATTTGTACTAAATGCTATAAATGTAGATTTGAGGATTTTCTATCATTTTATATTTTATTACATTCTGNTATGATATGTGCTTTTAATAGGGAAATCGATTAATTTGTACTAAATGCTATAAATGTAGATTTGAGGATTTTCTATCATTTTATATTTTATTACATTCTGAATTCTTAGGAAAATGTTAATTTCTGATGATAGAAATAACTATCTTCTAATTGTACTTTTAGCAGAGGTCTTACGGCTGACAGAAGCTTAACTCATGCGTGTAGCTCGATCAGTGATTNCCTAATTGAACTTTTAGCAGAGATCTTACGGCTGACAGAAGCTTAACTCATGCGTGTAGCTCGATCAGTGATTGATCTTATACGGTGCAGCAGCATTCCCTAGGGTATAAAATAGGGAACGTCGGTTTTCTTTTATTTTCCGCAAGAAATTCTCACGAACCGATCATCAATCGCGCGGCCACGTTTCTGCTTTCGGTCACGTAGGCACAGGCTGGCTCTCCGTTGCGCTGGAGATCGCAAACACAGGCCTGGCAATATCGATTGGATCATTAAGATTGTCTGCAGGTGTTCTATATTTATCCCAGGAATGTTGTAATCGAGCACACGCGACGATTTTCCGCGGATTACTTAAGGCGTTCTCTCCCATTCGCGTAAGTTCCATCGATCACCGCGTCTAAAAACGGACGTGGAACATTTTCGGGGAGGGAATGAAAAAAACCGGAGGATCTGCGGGCTATTCTCGGCGCGCGTTGATAAAAGCCGCAAGGCACCTGCAGCCTCGGACAATACCGGCGCGCGTATGGAGGTCGATGCAACGGAGAAGGGAACTGCATCGATCGGCGATAAATTATATGGCCGCTCGAGGCAGCGACGCGGCGTCAACCTGACCGACAATGACCGCCGCGCGTTGAATGCAATTAACGTGCCTATCCCACCGCTTCTTTTCCATTCCGCGTAAATTGCAGGCCCCCCGATCTCGCGCTTCTGTTTCACCGCTATCTCGGCACAGATATTTTTCCCCCGCTCTCGCTTATCGCTGATCAAACCGAAGGTCCTTCGTACCTGCCGCTCGTTCGTCTTGATCCTGTCACGCGACAAGATAGTGCGACGTGGAATCTCTCCTCGTTCTCGATTATTCTTTCACTCCTCGAACGGGTGCCAGCCAAGCCAGCCAGCGGCGGTAATCGAGAACAAGCGAAATTTCTTGAAGCTTGTCTACGACTTTTAATCGCGGCCTTCGACAGACCACGTGTATCCTCTCATTTGCAAGTTTGCAATTCATCCATGTTTACCTTCTACAAGACTGATCGCTAGACTGTGCATTTTTATGCAAAATATAATATTTATGATCGCAATCCATTAAACGTGGATAGAAATTACTTTCACTGCTTCGATATTGCATACTATTTCTGACATTTATTTTATATTTATTATTACATTACATATTTTAGTCATTAATTTTCTCGGTAAATGCATAATCTTCTCTCTAGTCATGTTTCTCTGGTAAAAGAGAACTGCTGAATCCTTTTGCGAAGCATTTGCCTGGAATAATGATGCAAGTTCGAAGACCTAAATCGTTGCGTCGAGAACAAGTCAGTACAGAAGCACTGATTAAGAAGCAACGTGAGAAGCGTTAAGTTAGCACATTGCAGTATCTTCATTTTCCTGACGCAAATACTTGCACACGCGTAAACACGTGTGTGTCCGTAACAATAATTATCTGAAGAAAGCTGCGTGCATCGGCCGCGTATTTTTCCTTTCGGCAAATCACGAGTTAATGACGATGCCACCGTTTCGTCACCGCTGCAAATTTATTACGACGCGACGCGACCGTTTCCTGCACTCGAACTTTTCCATTCATGGCTCCTTTTTTGCCTGCGACTCGAAACATTTTTATTCTGTAAACGTGCTCTAAGTATTTGCTCCGCGAAGATGCGAATTATGGGCCGGGATTCCCGGGTGAACGATGTCTGACCACGATGTCTGTTTCTACTGCGAGGCCACCGACGCTCTGCGGCTCACCTGCGCGTACAAGACTGAATTTATTTTTTTCGCGTTACGTTCCAAATATTGTTTAATGAGCCGTAAGAAAAAATAAATGTTTTTTTAATCTTATTATTTAACTGGCTAATTCTAAACTGAACAGTTGACACATAATTACTATAATAAGATTTTGTACAGAGTTTTATTAATAATTTGTCATCGTTTTTATGTAAGGGTTCATACANTCATATATTATTTAATAATCCGTAAGAAAAAAGAAATGTTTGTTTTTAATTTTATTATTTAACTGGCTAATTCTAAACTGAACAGTTGACAAATAATTACTATAATAAGATTTTAGACAGAGTTTTATTAATAATTTGTCATCGTTTTTATGTAAGGGTTCATACAACCTTAATAACATTCCGCATTCTCCGGAGAATAATGTCGAACGGAGAAAGTGAAATCAGTAATGATTTTATAATTGCGTATTACATCTGTATTAAACATTACTCCGACGTCTATTACGCGGGAAAGTTCCTTAAGTAACGTGTAAAAAAATCTGGGCTAGGAAATAGCGTAATGTATTTTTAATACAGTGGTAATAATAGGTTGAAGAAGCGAGGGCTGCTTAGATAAATAAATCATTAGGACGCCGGCAATCCCGATGACGCGGCTTATTTCTACAAATTAACGAATCATAGAAACGAACGTAATTTTACCTGCCGCGTAATCAATCGTACTCGTGCGTTTCCTCCTACGTGAGAGATAACGTTGCTCGNTTAGATAAATAAATCATTAGGTCGCCGGCAATCCCGATGACGCGGCTTATTTCTACAAATTAACGAATCGTAGAAACGAACGTAATTTTACCTGCCGCGCAATCAATCGTACTCGTGCGTTTCCTCCTACGTGAGAGATAACGTTGCTCGTCGAACGGCGGAGAAGAACAGGCGGAAAATTTTGACGATAAAGCGACGGCGTTAAGCGTTAAGCGATAGGTTCTAATAAGAGCGTCGCGGCCGACGCTTACGGTACAATTCTTNGCAGGCGGAAAATTTTGACGATAAAGCGACGGCGTTAAGCGTCGGGCGATAGGTTCTAATAAGAGCGTCGCGGCCGACGCTTACGGTACAATTCTTTCTCTATTTTGATGAAAATTCCGTTCCGCTAAACGACGAGTCGTTAATCTGTTTTTACTGGCAATCGGCTCGCTGGCTGGCTGGCATTAATTCCGACGGCAACGTGCCCGAGGCCCGAGGGACGTTCAGTGTCGTTCGAGAAAAAGTGAGAGTTTACCTTGGCTTGTCGATCGACCGTGTGTGCTTGTTCGTAACTCACTTGCGTATGATTACGCGCCCGCGTCTACCTCTACTAGGCGGCTACTGCGAGAGGGGCTCCCGTGGCCGATGAATGCGCGTGCACGTGTTGGTGGGCGTGGAAAATAGTACAACGATTTGATTACCGGGGNCTCACTTGCGTACGATTACGCGCCCGCGTCTACCTCTACTAGGCGGCTACTGCGAGAGGGGCTCCCGTGGCCGATGAATGCGCTTGCACGTGTTGGTGGGCGTGGAAAATAGTACAACGATTTGATTACCGGGGAGATGATTCATTGTGAAAAACTTCGGATTATTGTAACGCGCGACCGACGAGAAGTAAACAACTCCCACTGGCTGTGTTTGTCTTCTATGCACCCCGTTTCTATTTCCGTCAAATTTTAAATTGTACCATTCGTTCATTATTAATTAAACCTCGTCGTAGCCGTACCTTTTATAGATCTCGTGACGGCGCGCGCGCGCGTTGAATCCTTCATGCGGTTTTATACGAGCGCCGCGGGGACAATTTTTCTCTCGATATTCGATGTTTTCGCTTTTAAACCACGGCCGAAGCAAGTCAAGGTTCGGGCTGAGAAATCGGGGTCGTCACGAACGGATTTAACCGCGCCAGTGAAACTATTTGTAGGATTATGAAATGTATTCCGTGGCCGTTGCTCGCGGGATACCCGATCTGCGACCGCGTGACGCGAATGAAGTCATTGCTCGTTTACCAAGTTTTCGTTATTCCGACCGTCTAAAATTAGGGACGTCCCGCTGCCGGTCCCGGAATTTAATCACGAAACAATGACCGTGTTTCGGATTAATATTCGGTTTCCGGAACGGGAACTGGTTTCGCGAAAACGTGGTAGAAAGGGGATCGATAACACGTGACGATAAGTGGGCGTGAGAGGCGTCGAGCCGCTCTCGGCAATTTTACGGTTTGCCTTATTCCGATCGATGAGAGTGTCATTAACGTAAAGGTTTTATTGATAGCCGGATATAAAAGTGAGAGATAATAGTTTATTGCTGTTTTCACTCCGTTCATATTGAAAAAGTAGGGGAGATATCAGATATTGAATTCCAATACGTTATTATTATCATCATCATTATTATTTTATTAACGAGTATAAATCCCCTTTAAAATATATAAAAGAATTGTAGTTAACTTAAGATATATAACGATAAATGATAGAAACGTGGGGATTGAAAAGCAAAACAAAGAACATAGATAAAATTAACTTACGTAACTTGATTTAAAAATAAGCTAAAGAACGAGTGAATGAAAGAATGTTAATTAAACAGAACAAAAGCGAGGAGTAAAAATACCTAGTTAAATGAATCAGTTCATTGAAAACAGGATGACTTTGGCTTTATAAATGTAAATAGCAGTGCTCGCTTCTTTTGTTATTAGTGTTTACGCGAACTTTATTTGCCGGAGGAAGCCACGTGTAAGTACTTGAAATACCTCGCGCGTGTAGCCAATCGCGAATCATGTTATATCAAGAACTCTCAAGTTTTACAAAAGGTCCAATTAATCTCGAAAACTGCAGGAATTCCAGAAAAACAACTCGCACGTACATAATATTACCTAAGACGACAGGATTACCTAAAATTTGGTAACGAATCCCGTTGCGAGGAGACGAGGATGCGAGGGAAGTCGTTAAGTAGAAAATTGCATCACTGGTCAGACATTTTCGAGGCGTCCGTATACTTTCTAGCGGCGCGGGTTTTGCTTTGCTTTTCGAGTCTCCCGTTTCGAAGAAGCGTTCTCCGTTTCACGTGTTCATCGAAATCGAAAGAGACGGGGAATAGGCGGCATGATTACTGGCACGTATCGGCTAGTCAGGAGTCACGTTGCTTGACACGCGCTCCGAGCCCGACTCGATGTAGGTTAGTATTTTTACGCGGCCGACCCGGTACATACAAATATGGCGCACCGTGGCATGCAAAACAATGCCGGTGTTAATTGGCCATATTTTTTACCGCACATGCCATATTTTTACGCCGGTCATTTTTAACGGTGAGGTTGACGAGTCTTTAGGAAAGTTTTATGAATTTCTTTCTACCATAAAGTGAAATAAATATAGTGATTAAATAGAAGATAAGAGTATGAAGTCTAGACATTTTCTTGTCGCGTTTATCATCGGAATATATAATTAACAAGTGGAGTTATATAAAAATGTCGAGTTTTGTCAAATTCCAACTCTATTTTGAATGAGATTCTATTTCTGCCATAGCTCTTCCGAACGTGTCAGAATTATTATTGTAACCAGGTTGTTGTTGTACGCCGCATCCTTGACCTTTCGTCAACCCAGAATACGCGTCACCGCCGGTGGCAGTGCAGTTTCGTGGTGACTTTCGGGCGAAGCAGGATTTTACGCAATTCGTTCGAACCGCAATGCCCGGCACGTCGCGAGTAGGCGATACGCGAACTTAATCAAAGGCACTGCCGCGATACCGCGAACAATGCCCAACTAACTACTTGACTTTCAACAATTTCTCGGAATCCCCCGATATCTGTCCTAGAAAAAAAGCAGAGTACACACTTTCGTAATGTTTACGAGTATTTTACGAATTTTTACGTTCGTATCGTGAAATCTGATTAGCGCGTCGCAGTTATTCGTTTCCCTTGTTTGTTTCCGTCGACATACCGGAGTGAAAACACTTATAAAGATAGCCGTTCGAGGATCTAGATTTTAATTCCGATCTATTGAGTATGTGGAATTAAATGGAAACGATCGACTAGACTAAGCGCACGTCTCACGGTTAATAAAGCGATCGATGTAATTTTTTAGTCGATCAAGGCGGGTCGACTAATTTATTCTTCGATGTTATTAACTGTCTGCGGAAAAAATTGTAATTAAGTTCCAATGATGTTTACAATCAAAAATAGTCGCGAATTACACATGATCTTTTTAAAGTGAAACCGTGAAATAAATCAGAATTACAAAATAGAGTTTCTATTGTACATATAATGAACTGTACAAAGTAATTTTTTGCGATACATGTCAAAATGACGGTTCAGAAAAAAATTGATAGATCGAGAACTCTGATGCGGGCATATTTTATGTAGCCAGTCACATGTTTCAACGAATGACCCAAAGTATAATGAGACGTTCCTACTAGACTGTTTAGCATAGCAAAAAACTCGTGTATTATTAATTGCCCGATTTGCATAATAATCATTGTCGGAATTTATATCATGCTTGAATTGTTAAGAATTATTACCAACAACGAAATGGGCATGTTTAATGTATTCAAACGGTGACACACTCTCGGCGCACCAATAAATTTGTAAAAAGTCTCGCTTACATCGAAGATAAAGTGAAAAGCATTACTCAGTCAATTTCCCGGTAGTCGCAACGCGGTTCGGAGGCCGGGTTACGCAATCGCACTNGAGAACTCTGATGAGGGCATATTTTATGTAGCCAGTCACATGTTTCAACGAATGACCCAAAGTATAATTAGACGCTCCTACTAGACTGTTTACTAGCATAGCAAAAAACTCGTGTATTATTAATCGTCGGATTTGCATAATAATCATTGTCGGAATTTATATCACGTTTGAATTGTTAAGAATTATTACCAACAACGAAATGGGCATGTTTAATGTATTCGAACGGTGACACCACTCTCGGCGCACCAATAAATTTGTAAAAAGTCTCGCTTACATCGAAGATAAAGTGAAAAGCATTACTCAGTCATTTTCCCGGTAGTCGCAACGCGGTTCGGAGGCCGGGTTACGCAATCGCACTTAGCGCAATGGAGCTAACAGGGAAAACGTAAGGGACAGAAAGAGAAACGGTCGAAGAAAGAGTCGGCGCACGTAAGTCCTTACACCTACTCGTGTATATAAACTTATATATATAGATATATATATATACGTGTGTCACGTAGAGAAGCTGCGCAACGTCCGAGCGNACGCACGTAAGTCCTTACACCTACTCGTGTATATAAACTTATATATATATATACGTGTGTCACGTAGAGAAGCTGCGCAACGTCCGAGCGGCGGAGTCGCAAGTTTAGAAACCGAGTCGCGTCGGTTGCATCAGCGGGCGGAGCGTCACGTAGGATTTTTCTTTTCGGCCACCCGTTACGTACACGTGCGCGTGCATGCGACACGACACCACCGCGTCGCGTCGCGCCGCGCTGCACCGCGTACTTGCATTTATACATCGTGACTTTCTACTTACGAGGCGGCCGCTCGTCCAGGTAGCAGGGCACGTAATGCGCGGCGGATCGATGCGGATTATGCGGTCCGCACGTGGCCCGATAAGGAGGCACCGCGTTTTAAAAATCCGTATCGTCGGCCCGCGGCGTCGTCGTCGTCGTGTCACTCCACGCGGTCATAATTGCGCGCCGCGTGCGCCCGTCCGCTCGGCTGACCCTAACAACGCGCCCGGGCACACACGGCCGTGCACTATTGTTCACGCCGGCCGTGCGTGTACACGAAACACTCGTCGTTTGCCATTCACGTGTCGTCCGCTCGGTTATCGATACTAGCGCACGCTAATATGGACACGTGCGGCGAACATTCTGCTCCCGTGAAACCACTCGATCGCTTCTTCTAATCGATTATTTCCTGTCTTTCGTGACTCATTAACCGGCGGGGAAAACGCCGACGTAATCATTGCCATGTCACTGGACGCTCGAGTGACTCGATTGCTCGGAACCATGATTGGATGACGATTATTTTAAAAAAACNCCGTCCGCTCGGCTGACCCTAACAACGCGCCCGGGCACACACGGCCGTGCACTATTGTTCACGCCGGCCGTGCGTGTACACGAAACACTCGTCGTTTGCCATTCACGTGTCGTCCGCTCGGTTATCGATACTAGCGCACGCTAATATGGACACGTGCGGCGAACATTCTGCTCCCGTGAAACCACTCGATCGCTTCTTCTAATCGATTATTTCCTGTCTTTCGTGACTCATTAACCGGCGGGGAAAACGCCGACGTAATCATTGCCATGTCACTGGACGCTCGAGTGACTCGATTGCTCGGAACCATGATTGGATGACGATTATTTTAAAAAAACGTTAGATCCCGCCCGCGTAAAAATTGTAACAATGACCAATATTTTGACAAAATATAAGCCAATCGCATGGCCAGTATATATGCCACATATTGGCAATATATTGGACATATCCCGCTAGAGAACATTTAGCAAAATGTTGGAAAGTAACCCAGCAACATTTTGCCAATATCTTGCCAATACTTTTACAAAATAATTGAAATACATGTCGCCAATATTTTGGCAACACTTTGGATTTTTCTTTAATTATTACACTATGTTTGAACTAAATATAATAATAAATACAACTTTTTATATAATTTACAAATTTATTATAATTATACAATGTTATTATCCTCTTTTTTCTATTTTATTTACACATTCTATTTACATAACAAATATTTCTATTATTATTATTAAATTATAATTAGTTAAAAGATAGTGTAATAATTAAAAAAAAATCAAAAGTGTTGCCAAAATATTGGCGACATGTATTTTAATTTTTTTGTAAAAGTATTAGCAAGATATTGGCAAAATGTTGCTGGGTTACTTTCCAACATTTTGCTAAATGTGCTCTAGCGGAATATGTCCAATATGTGGCATATATATTGGCCATGCGATTGGCTTATATTTTGCCAAAATATTGGCCACTATTACAATTTTTACGCGGGAAAGTCACGTAGAATCGAGATAAGAAAGGATACGACGTTGCTAATTGAATTGTCTTGGGCGGAATTGATTTGCCGACAATTGCGTGGCATTTTTGCATCGCGTGGGAGTAGTGTATGTGGTCGGTAACGAGAATGATAAACTGTATGGGGATATTTCTATTGCGGCGTCGATCGACCGATAAAAAGGCCGCAGATTTATTTGTTGTCCGTGCGTGGGTATGGACGCATTGCTTGCCCACTTTACGCACGTGCGTAAGCCGGTATGTACGACGTTGGTGTGATATAACGTGAAAGTGAATGGCTGTGATGACTACGCCTCGATTAGCAGAAAGGCCGTGGAAGGACGTTGAATAATTCTCAGCATTATTCCCCGATCGCTTCACGTTTCAATTCAAATTATGTACATATCGGAGAAAGCAGCGTTTCTTTAGCTAATTGGATTAAATTATTCGCTACTTAAATAGATATACAGTTCCGTTCACTTGGATACCCACGAGTAGCCCAGATTACATTCTCGCAGGAAATTGTATGAATGTGTGTAAACATGAATAAAATAACATAGTATGCATATGATATGCATAGGAAACGTATCAAAATCATGTTAAAATCCAGTCACATTAATGTCAGATCGAGCATTGAAAAAATGAGGCATAGATTTATTACTGATCTTATCCCCATCGGAGATTAACATAATTAAAAACAGGTCGAGAATTATTATCCCAGGCTGTGTACACATGCATTTATCAATGTTTACCCGAGGCTATGAAAATATAGAACACTGTATACTGTATTAAAAAAAAAAACAATAATTAACAATTTCTCCATGGCAGTGATTCAAGAGCATCAAATAAATCTCTGCAATTTCTATGCTGCAAAATGTTCCTCGTTAGACAAACAACGATTCAGCTTCTCCGTTATGAAATTATTTTATGTGGAACTTCATCAACCCGAGAACGATTTCCGAGACAGAGTAAAAATCGAGATACACGATTCTGATATTTGAAACTCTCGTTTTATCGTCAGACCTCGAAATAAGCCTGCGGGCAATTAATCATCCGACGGTACAGTCGACAAAACGTAGGGGTAATAAATGATGATAGATAAATTCCTGTTGTTGAATTCGCTGGGAACCGCGGACGCCGTGTACTTAGCTCTCGTTGCCAGATTTATAAATTTATTTACGNATGCAATTTCTATGCTGCAAAATGTTCCTCGTTAGACAAACAACGATTCAGCTTCTCCGTTATGAAATTATTTTATGTGGAACTTCATCAACTCGAGAACGACTTCCGAGACAGAGTAAAAATCGAGATACACGATTCTGATATTTGAAACTCTCGTTTTATCGTCAGACCTCGAAATAAGCCTGCGGGCAATTAATCATCCGACGGTACAGTCGACAAAACGTAGGGGTAATAAATGATGATAGATAAATTCCTGTTGTTGAATTCGCTGGGAACCGCGGACGCCGTGTACTTAGCTCTCGTTGCCAGATTTATAAATTTATTTACGCAACGGGTGCAACAGCCACTTTTCTTCGGCCCAAATGTCAGAGTTCGAAGAAAGATTTAGACGCCTAATGTCACTGTTTGTGGATCTATTTAGCGTCGTCATCCACGCGGTGTAGCTTTCCCCGCGGTCATAACAGGTGCAGAGGTAAAATAAACTACGGCCGCGTNGAGACGTTCCTACTAGACTGTTTAGCATAGCAAAAAACTCGTGTATTATTAATTGCCCGATTTGCATAATAATCATTGTCGGAATTTATATCATGCTTGAATTGTTAAGAATTATTACCAACAACGAAATGGGCATGTTTAATGTATTCAAACGGTGACACACTCTCGGCGCACCAATAAATTTGTAAAAAGTCTCGCTTACATCGAAGATAAAGTGAAAAGCATTACTCAGTCAATTTCCCGGTNTTATCGAAAGTCACGAACAGTCATCGAAGAGACAGGCTCGCGTTCAGCGAGCATTCGAATGATAATGCGGCGAAGATTAATGGCACGATCTATTTTAAATGTTGAGTATTTGTAAAAAGGAGAGAAAAATTATGTGTAACTGCTAAATAGGTCGTCTGACTGTGTGATCGGCGCACGTGCCACCGGCCAGTCGACACTGGTAGGTGCAACCGTATGTGAAAGTGACAGCACGCACGGACGGGCCGGCGGGTCTGGTGGGCAGTAAGGTCGGCGAAGGACGTTGTGAATCGCGGGTACGTATACGTACGGGTTGCCGATGCTCCGAGCCTGGATTCCGTGCCAATTAAAATGGAGATTGTAATTAAGGCCGCGCGTGATTTCGACGGTTGTTTTGCGAAACGTCCGCGTTAAGGAGAGCTTAACCCCGTTATTACGTGCACCAGCATCGGAATCGAGACGGAAAAGCTGACTCGGGGCCCGCGTTTAACAAATATCCGTCGATTTGTTAAACAGCCGATGCTTGTTCCTCGGCTGCGCATCCTTGATCGCTTAATTGAAGTCGAAATACCTGCGGAACGCGTTCTTCGATTCGATATCGAAACAGTAATCTGTGTTATGAAACCATCGTTTCTCGTTATCTCCACGTTCCGTAGATTCTCAATCTTCTTTATTAAACAGGATGCGGAGTTGGTCATTTTTGAGAATTTTTTTAGAAAAAAGTATTCCATCGAATATTTCTAAACTTTAGGGATATATGTATCTATAAATGAACTGTATAAAGTAATTTTTTCGTAGATTTTTAATCTTCTTTATTAAACAGGATGCGGAGTTGTGGTCATTTGTGGGAATTTTTTTAGAAAAAAGTATTCCATCGAATATTTCTAAAAGTTAGGGATATATTTGTCTATAAATGAACTATATAAACTAATTTTTTCGTAGATTTTTAATCTTCTTTATTAAACAGGATGCGGAGTTGGTCATTTTTGAGAATTTTTTTAGAAAAAAGAATTTCATCGAATATTTCTAAACTTTAGGGATATATTTATCTATAAATGAACTGTATAAAGTAATTTTTTCGTAGATTTTTAATCTTCTTTATTAAACAGGATGCGGAGTTGGTTGTTTTTGAGAATTTTTTTAGAAAAAAGTATTCCATCGAATACTTCTAAACTTCAGGGATATATTTGTTTATAAATGAAATGTATAAACTAATTTTTTCGTAGATTCTTAATCTTCTTTATTAAACAGGATGCGGAGTTGGTCGTTTTTGGGAATTTTTTTAGAAAAAAGTATTCCATCGAATATTTCTAAACTTCAGGAATATATTCGNTTCTATGAACTACGAACTTGGAATCTGCGAATCTTGGACTTTGTATATCAAACTGGCACTTCATACTTTATCCTTTAATCACTATCGTTGTAAATAAATTTCGAGTTGGCGGATGAGTGTTCTCGTTGTCANCAACTGTATAAAGTAATTTTGTCGTAGAAAAATAATGAAATGCGAGCGAGTTATGCGGTATTTAATGGCATTGTCACGAGCTGGAACAAATCGAGGTAATAGGGAAAGTGGCTCGGTCGAGTAGAAGGGTTTCATTTCAGTGATGTCCTTCTTTGGACTTTCCTTTCTGCCTCGTTTGATCACGGTGTTTCGCGTGTGCACGACCGCGTTGCGTCACAGTTTGATGCACGCCCGGCGGAGTACGCGGATATTCTTGCGCTCGATGGGCGGATCCGTGTAATTGCAGTCGCTATTAATGGAGTAACTCGAACTCTCGTTACGAAATCATCGGCCCCCGTAGATCCTCTCGCGAGATGAACAGTTCGACTGAAGGAAAAACCGCGCGGCACGTGCAGGAAAAACGCGACTCAATTAACCGAATCCACGAGGCTTCGATATATTAACATTCGATTCACTCTAACTGCGCTTGTGCCGTGCATAAACAGTGATTATTTAATCGATTACTTATGCTCCGGTCATTAATGTCATTCCCTTATAAAAGTTCTCGTAAACAGCGCGTTCGTTAATTAAATCCGGGGAAAAGCTATTACTGATCGAGTTCGAACGAGTTTTTCTTCGCGCAGCTGCCTTTGGCAACGGTTCAGTTTGGAAATGTTACACGCGAGACGGTGGATATTAATGTTACCCACTAATTATGCCCTTCTGATTCAGCTGACTTTTGATAGCAGTGAAAAATGATCCGCTGCAAGTATAGTTCGGGGTATTTCAGTCCCTCTGATTCATTTTTGCAAAATTTATTATCAGATCGTGTTACAACATGAGTTCTGATCAACTTCAGATCTTAAATTAACATTAAATGTGTTAATTACTGTACATGTAAACGTGTTAATTACAAATTATGTGCATAAATTATATGTACAAATTATATGCGTAAAGTATATGTACGAATTATATGCGTAAATTATATGTACAAATTATATGTATAATTGAGTTGATATAATTGATTGAAATGAAGGGTTTTCCAAAATCGAAGTCCAGCCAATTCTCCCCTAAATTCACATTATCTTCCCCTTGTAATAATTTAAAAAGCGCGTAACGTTAGACCTGAAATGCTGTTATTAAACTCTTAATCCTCGCGGCGTTACGGAATCTGAAAAATCACGCATTCATACTATTAACGGAGCGTGGAAACGTGACACTTTTACATCCGCGTTTATTTACGCGTTCCTATAGCTACGTGTACGGTTGCACAGGTGTGCACGCGGTGCATGAAGTTAAGGAAGATGAAGGAGGGAATGCGGAGAGTCACATGCCGGAAAATGTCAACCACGTGCAGGTACACGAGGTTCTCTCGCCTATACCTACGTTCTACGTGATTACGTCCGCGCAAGAAACGATGCAGAAAATTGTTTCAGATTATTTACTTGCCTGTTACATCATTTACACCGATCGCGCACGAGAAAAATATCGTCTAATGAACTGTTCCGCCCGTCGATTAAATCAAGGACGTCGTCTCGCTTTTTCTTCTCAATTAAAAAATTTCCGAACGTGTCGACCATTCACGAAATGGTACGCTCGTGATTAATAATATTATTAACTATTGTTATATAACTTGTGTGCTATAAATAGTTTACGTTCAGTAAAATTTAGTTTCCACCGCGTATTTTTATATATAAAGTAATAATATTAATTTATTAATAATAAAATTTAATGTACTTCGAAGTTTTCTTCAGATATTTATTAATTAAAATAATGAAATGATGAATGAAAAATTATTAATGATTTAAATTAATTGGAAAAGGAATTCCAACCAGTGGAAGGTATTTTTATTGGCAATAATATGTCTGACTATGCATTTCTGTTTTCCTTTATTGCTAAATTTAGATGAACATCACGCAACCGTACGAAATCAATTTTTATCAGAAGTGACAAACACTTTGGCATGTTAGGTTTAAAAATAAAAAACATGTCCTGTTAAATGAAATCTGTTGAATAAATGACTGTAGAGTTATTTTAATCTTATTAATCGGATTAATCGTGGTAACGCGATCCAAATATGAAAATCTCTAATCTATGCACTCAAGCCCCGAAATCGAGTAATTGAATTTGCCTGTCACACGCTATCAGTGTCACATGTTATCACGATATTTCGGTGGCCACCTAAATGAATTATCCGGGAATTGACGGTAAACGTCAAAGCGAGCTGGTAATGTCATTAGCGGTTAAAGATTTTACATCGGCGGCAGCCGGTGGTCGGACGCTGATCAATCGACAGTGACGTTCCTTTCATTACACAAATTATCTGCGACGAGATTAACCGTAAAATCCCGTAGCATAATAAAGAATGTATAGCATATGAATGCATAACGCATGAGTCTATCTATATTCAGATAATAATTTGTGATGAGATGTTAATCATATTATGTTCATATTAATATAACATCAAACACACGCGACGTATTTGCATAATTTTAGCAAAAGTATTTAGGGAATTCCAGAATGTAGATCGCTCTATGAACTACGCACTTGGAATCTGCGAATCTTGGACTTTGTATATCAAACTGCCACTTCATACTTTATCCTTTAATCCCTATCGTTGTAAATAAATTTCGAGTTGGCGGATGAGTGTTCTCGTTGTCAGTACAAATCAGATTCACGATCTGCTTGGGGATTACGTATATCGTTGGGGAATTTATTTAGCTGAAATTAAGTCAAATATGAGACTGTAGAATTCTTTAAAGACTATAAAAATAACAGAATCCTTTAGTTCCTACGAGTTAAGTATGATTAATCGGCATTTTATTGGCATTGATAAAATCTGACTGTCTTTAGCCAAACTTTGACAAAAAATTTCGTTTTTCCTCAATTACTCCTAAACCATAGGACCTACAGGGTAATTACAAGAGAGCCTTTTTGTTGTTGACAACGACAGCTATAACTTTTATCTGAAATATTTTTCGCTAACATTGATAGATAACGAGTAATTCACAAAAAACTGTGGCAACTGGTAAGCAGTTATTGGCAGTAAACATAAATGTCACAAAATCTGAAGGGATTATCCTTTGACGAAATCTCGGTAGAATAAAATTTTTCTTTTTCTTAAAGTCTTGAAAAATGCTATAAATAAACATTACAGGTACTGCTATTACTTACAAAAAAGGTCGTATATAATTTTTTTACTTCGATTACTTCAGGACTAATCGATTAACTCTTTCGTTCATTGTCAATTACTCATAAACGAATTAATTATACGGTCGGTTCAGCATTAACGAGTGTTTTGCTGTCTATTTCTTACGTCGGTTGCAATACATTCTAGAGGGTGTAAAAAATTGCAGACTTTTTCGTGCGTCACGAAGTCCCATAAAGCTGCCATTCTTCAGTAATTCTTCCTCGGTGCTAGGTGTATCGCGTGTTGATTATATCCTTCGTAACTGGCTCGTCCATTTTCATCCTCCCCTTTAAGTGGAGTTCGTTATTTATTGGCCGGTGACGATTATGCAATCCTGTCGTAATTGCGCTCGCGATACGACGGACGCGTGCACGTCCTTTGTGATACTTTTACTTCGCGTAATTCCAGAAAATCATGTCAGAGAAATACATCACCGCTGATCAATCTGATTGCGTAACGCCTTAGGGTGTAAATTACATAACATAAAATTCAATTATGTCATGCGACCGGGATAAGGGTATAAATAGAACTGCGTAAACATACGACCGGGGAGAAAGCAGCATTTCATTTCATTAGTTCGAATCGCATTCTAATTAATTAATCCCGATCTGATTGTTTTTCAGGTTGTATGAATTCTTACGTAAAAACAATGACAAAGCATTGAAATTTTAAGTTATTAGATATTACATTAATGAAACACTGTGTAAAGTTTTAGAAATTTTGCGAATCTAAAAAAGTTATTGTGTTTTGAATTCTCATGTCGAATGACAAAATTTTGACTTCATTTATGATAAAATATGAAATAATTTTATAAGTTTGGATACTTCTTACAGTCCAATAAAAAAATGCCAGAATTATGTATTAGAATATTAGAAATTATGCGTTAAACATTGCTTATGGCCGAGAAAAACAGGTCGAACAATATTATGTTCTGCAACAATTATTATTATATTAGTAATCATTTTTTCTAAACGTTCATTGCTTCAAATATTGGACACTAAATTTTTGGCAGAGATCTTACAACTCATACAACCCTCAAGAATTGTTTTATACCATTTTCTAGATCATTTCCACTATTCAGAGATGATTAAGATCCAGAGATGATAATCAGATGACGGTTACAGGTACCCTTGTTTATGACAGTTTTTCTTTCAATCTCCATAATTATTCAGACTCCGACTATTAATGAACGTAAAACACGTTTTAAGCAGTCCGAGCAAAATGCTCAATAAATAATCCAATGAAAATCATTATAAAGCGATATATCATAACAGTACAGTACATTACAAGTCAATTACAACATCGCCTAAAAAAAACAACAGATCCAAAAAAGTAGAAGACAAGATAAAAGTTACGAGATTGAATAAGATTTGAAGTCTTACTTTTCTAAACACCTGTTGCCCCGCGCGTTTCAGACGGGAACGTTTTGCTGAAATCAATGTCACCGTTACACGCAATTATTACAGCATTCCCTTCGGTTGTTGCGTCGCGGCCGTAATCCGCGAGCGTTTAACGCGAATCCGCAATCCAGCGTTAATTCCTTTTACCGTTAACGCGAAACCGGGGCCAGAAAAAGGAGTCCGTCCGGCTGTTTTTCCTTTCGTGAGAATCCCGCGTTCTTCGACTCCTCATACGTGTTACGCGATCGACGCAATGTTTAACTTGCGGCGAGAAAAACTCGGCACGTGTCGCGGCGGGGAAATTTTATGTGCAACGAGGCCACGATGCTGCCGTCTTTGTCGGAACCAGCCGGCACGAGTTAGTCACGAGGTATTAATTATTGCTTGGCCACCGCACCGTTTCGATTGATGATCCCTCCTTCCAGTCCGTTCAGTCTCCTTTCATTTTATCTTCCCGGATGGTCTTTGGCACTAGAACCCACTCCAAAGAAGACGCTCTTAATCTTATTATTGTATAATTATCGCGTTATTATATAAGATATCGGTATACAAAGTGCAACTATGTCTTCTCGTTTTTAATAAGAAAGAGAAGAATCATCGGAATGAGGCATTAAGTTATCGGCTCTAAATAAATTGCGTAGGTTGTCGGTAGCAGTGCGAGCGAGTCTTTATCTTGTTTTCAATTTACACTTGGGACGAAACGAACGTTTCTCGAAATTCGCGCTTTTAAGGAACGCAAACAGAACTGCACGGTTTTACGAGGGGTACATAACATACGTACACGTGTCTCACCTCCGAGGTAACAATATTTTGTGTATAATGGCTTAGCGAGGCTTGTTTCGTCGAGGAGATAACGATTGAGTCATTCCCGGCGAAGAACTCGAAATAATGCATGGCAATTAGCTCGCGGAGAGGCTGGATCTGTTTATTCGCTCGTTTCTCTATCTCTATGTCATAAGCTGAACTCGTGACGTCATACCTTCCGCGGATACGTACTTATTAGTTATGCTCGCGTGCTGAAAGGTGTAAGTATCTTTGCCCGACGGATTATGGCCTGACGTCGTTTCGGTACGTGCAAAGTTTCTACGCAATTAATTATTCCCGTTTGGTAAATAACGTATTTGCGATTCACAATCAAGTGTAAAAATAACGCTGGAGGTATGTGCAATTTATAGTTGATCCCTGCTGAACTGTAATTGTGCTTGATCTATTGACTATGGAAATGATAGTGCGACCAAAAAGATTAGACGCTTTCCGGTGAAAATTAGTATTCCACGCTCTGACATTAGGCTTATTCGAGTCGACTTGATTTATTTGCAAACACTTGGTTTGAATATTAAGTTTGTATGAATCCTTAAATAAAAATAATGAGAAAGCATTGAAATTTTAAGTTACTAAATATTATATTAATAAAATACTGTACAAAATTTTAGAAATTTTGCGAGGCTGTTAAAAAAGTTCTTGCATCTTGAATTTTCATTTCACTTATGAAAGAATATAGATGCAACAATGACAGAATTTTGTAATTTTATATAATTCTTAACGTATGATTTAGGAATATTTTAAAGTTGAAATAATATCAATTTCGAGAATATTATTTAAGATATACAATAAAAAGTATGCAAAATTAAGAATTATAAGACATGTAGACTATATAGACACTTGTAAGTCACGCACAGTCCAATAAAAATGTATTAGAATATTATAGTCGTTATAATATCTCTTTTTCTTCTTTTTTCTTTTTTTTACTGCTCTGTACCACTCTCTTCAACATGTAAAAGAGTTAACCCGTGAGTTAAATAAATAAATAAATAAATAATTATATAGAAATTCCTTATGAAAGTTCATGTCTTAAACTTTTGGCAAAACAATCTTACGGCTCATACAATCTTAATTGACTCGTAATCAAACGTTCGATTTGAACAATGACTCTTCAAATTCCTATGATTATTGAACCAAACAGTCGATGATTTTCCTGTTTATAGATACGAAATCTATTTCTCCGACTGTGAGTCAGCAGGATATTTTTTTCGCCTCCGTTCCATCGTTCAGATCCGGAGCGTTCACGGTCTACCAATCCGAGATACGTGCATGAGAACCCTTAAGCTGTGCCTTAATATTCATGTAATGAAAGAGCGGGGTGATCGTTAGACTGTCACGGTGGGCGGTCAGCTGGACGTAAGACCCCGGTGTCAGCTGCAATTTTTATGCCTTACGACATTGCCACGGTATTATCAATAATGCGCGGAGACTCGTGCCTTTTTCCGTCGACTCTATTTATGGCGGAAAATCTATAACGGGGCAGAGGATGTGGCCTGGTGTGCGCGCCGGGTTATTGACTGAAACGTTCGCTCGACGTCGCTCTAGAGCGAACGTCGCGTTACGTAAAGTCCTCCCGACGATAAAACTATAGGCGAGGGCCGGGTGCTTGGTGCGCGTTACTATCGTTTCCGGCTCAAGGAATTCCGCGGCGAATCGACGAGCACGTGCTCGTCATCTGGCCGCTGCTGCGTTGCGTGACGATGCCATTATTCGATTTACCCGTGAATTCGCTCCCGAGACCCCGATTTTGTTTGATACTCCTTTCACGTTCGCGGAATCACGGGCGTGCAATTAAATTGATCGATTAAAGTCGAACTTTCGAGTTGCTAGTTCGCTGCCACCTTTTCTGTTTGCTACCGGTCCAATTAGTCGCGACTCTCTCTGACAAGCGTAGTAATTGGTTATTACGGGGAAGAAAGTGGGATTTGTGCGGGTACGATCGTGTCCAAGTATTTCTTCCAGAGCGGCCGCGGTTCTACGGAATGGCCGTTACGTAGAACGCGAGACAATGCGATGGAACGTGATTCAGAGATTCGAATTTCATTTTGCAATGATCGTTGTTCGCGGGATACGAATCAACGCTTCCGGGAATTTTTCCGACGGATTTTTACTTTAGCTTCGGTTAAAACTCGCACGAATGTGAAAGCGACGTGAGTTATTCGGACACGACATCCTTTCCGCTATCGCCGCTATTGTTCACGGAACTGTCGCGGGAAATTTCTTTTCGCCTCGGTTCGCAATCGTGATAAGAATCCCTGATCTTTACGTGACTAACGCCACTTGATTCCCTTGATTATTATATAAAACGATCTCTTTAGAAGGCTGCCGTTCTCGAACTATTCAACGTCCGACCTTGAAATTTTAGTATGATATTTTTGATCGTATAAACTTACGAAAAATGCAGACAAAATTTTTCACATTAGTGTAGCTCCTTAAATAATTTCACTGGTCGTTCGACGCATTACTTTTTTTAATTTCAAGAGAGAACATTTAGAGTTAGAATGAGTATGCATTTTCGTCAATTTGCGAAATGACACTTTTAAGTGAGTAAAAAAATTTCCGTGGAAGCTAAATATAGGACGTGTTAAAAAACCGCTTTACTGGCATACTTGGAAATTCCATCCGCGAGCGTTCATTGGAAAGCCTCTTGGAGCTAAAGTAAACACTTAAACCTTGGAATAATGTAACGCGTTGTCTTTTTTATTTGCAGCCTAGATGGTAGATCCTGCAAGGATGAGATATACGGGATGGGAATTGGTGCTGGATACTGCGAAGGAAACTTGAATTTCGCTACAGCCTCCGAGGATGACGAGGTCTACACCAAGAAGAAAGTTTCTAGGGTGAGTTCTCTATTTCTTGTTTGACAGGGGAAACAGATCTGAACTTCATTTAAATTACAAATTCCATAACAAAGCTTAAACTCGCGTAGCGTGTCTAACGACCACCACATTGTTAGAACTGTTAATTACGTAGCTAGTTTAACGCGAATTTTAAACAACCGAATTAATATTGCTGGCAATTATTAAAAACTGGATGGAGTGAAGAATACATATTACTGTTTCCAAATGTATTTCATCATTAGTAATAATTAATATATCTGAATACTCATTAGTATATTTGGAATTTAATTTACACATTCCTTGTAATCACATTCTTCAGATTAGATTAGATTAGATTTTTTGTTGAGTAATGAGCTGACTGTCATTAACAGTACAAATTAGAAATAGTCTTGGAATTTTGGATTTAAGGCTTTCACGGTTATTGTTTATTCTGATAATCATATAGCATATGAGTTGTCAAAAATACACGGTTTCAATCCGGAAGATGAATGCTATCAGTCTTGGAATTACACTAGTAGTATCTATTACTAACAATATAAGAATTAGAACTAATTCTAGAGTTAAATTAAAGATTAGAAATATTCTCCATGTTTCTAAATAAATTTGATAATAATTAGAAACAACTACTATACCAAATATTATATTAAATGTTCATTAATGTATTCAAAAAATCTCATCAGATATTACATTTTGTAATAGTGAGAATGGTAATATTGAATATTCTACGAAAAATGGCTATGACCAATATAACTCCTGACGGCGTGCGTCAGCGAGAACCGAAAACCCATGGTAAAAATGTGGTATTTAGGCCAGCGTAGAGAGAGATTTTCCGTGTTGTCAAATCAGTGATGCAACAGCTGTTCGATGGCAGTCACGTTTCTCGAAAACGACGATTGTGACATCGCGAGGCGAAATTGGATCCAACGTGGCGCGAACACGCGCGTCGCGCCGTTTCTATAAAAATCGAGTTCCCCTTCGAATTGTTGGTCACCGTCGGTTCCGTTCCAACGGAGTCACGTAAACCGCACTTCCTTTCTGGCCGCTGACTGTCCATTCAAATTCCGGTTCGGGTTACGCTGTTATTATATTTACGCGTGGCTCGCGTCGGAAACGCACCCAGAGGAATGCACCTGTTTAAGCCGGCGAGAAATCGTTCGAATCGCTGGCGTCGCGACGCTACTCGATGCGCCGCGGCGTCGTCGCCGCTTGGCGCTTCTTTCGATTTCACGGGCCGGCCAGGTGTAACGTAACCTCGGCTCCGAGACTTTCCATTAATAAATTCATGTCGCTCGACTAACACGTCGACGATTCTTATTCATGTCGTCGTGCGAGGAATTTCGTTGCACTGTGATATGATTTTTTATTAAGATCATCAGTCTTTCTCAATTTCGTGTTAGTTATTCGTGCACGTGTTGAAGCGCGTAAGACAAATTTAGATCAAAGTTCAGGCTCAGGATCAACAGCTAAATATTCATAGGAAAAGGCAATATTATAGTTTTTATCAGTCGGCTAAAAACAACAGCTCGCTTGTAGAGAGCGTTCTGATTCATTTATACGCCAGCACGTTCCTAACGCGGTTCTAAGAAGCGCATCGTATGTTTTGCGCGTCTCTTCTACTGAACTTTGAAAACAACTCGCGACGCAGCCGGCAGCCCCGATCCGTTCCCATTTAAGTTCTTATTTATAGCTCGCTCTCTGTCGCTCCGTCGGAGACGTCTCATTGTTCGTCGCGCGCTTTTTTCCGTTTCGACTTCTTTTCAAATTCGCCGAAGGCCGTCCGCGCGTTTCAAACCGAGTCTCAAAGTCCCCGTCGCGCCAGGAAATCGGAAACGCGGCTCGCATCAAGGGCGAATCGGGAAATTAAAAACAAATCTGTTGACGACCGGCTCTGATTGTTTAAAGATTTATTTACAACTTTTGAGACGCTAAGTTCTCGGTAAACATTTCTTCGAGTTATCGCTAACTTTCGATGGAAATTAAAAATTCTCTGAAAAATCGCTGTTTTAGGTAGGAGTTTATTTTTACTTTGCGAGATATCGCTAAGATTCGATATGGAAGGGGAAGATGATCAATACTAGATTGCATCAATTTTAATACTTACTTGATCAATATTTCTTTTATGTACTGTGAAAAGATTCAGACTGTCAGATTTTAAAAAGTCAGTGAAGTAATAAAAAAAGTGGTAACTGTATTAGTCGCGAAATCGTCGAGTGATGACGAACTAAACGGCTTATATTTTAATTTATATCCAAAAATCGTAAGCAACGTTTCATTGATACATGTACCAATCACACGCGAATATTTGACGACGTTTCGTAAAAATATCAATAAAACACGACAGCAATCGCCCTTTCCAAATAAACAACTTATATTTTAATTCGTTTAGAAAAATCCTAAATAAAATCTGATCGACACCTGTACAAATCTTACACGCGAACGCTTGGAGACGTTTCATAAAAATCGCATCTATCAAGAAACCACATCAATCGGAAGCCCTTTTCAAATAAACAACTCATATTTTATTTTGTTTAGAAAAATCCTAAATAAAATCTGATTGACACCTGTACAAATCGCACACAGGAACGTTTGGAGACGTTTCATAAAAATCGCATCTATCAATAAACCACGACATCAATCGGAAGCCCTTTTCAAATAAACAACTCATATTTTAATTCATTTAGAAAAATCCTAAATAAAATCTGATTGACACCTGTACAAATCGTACACGCGAACGTTTGGAAACGTTTCATAAAAATCGCATCTATCAATAAACCTCGACATCGGAAGCCCTTTTCAAATAAACAACTCATATTTTAATTTGTTTAGAAAAATCCTAAATAAAATCTGATTGACACCTGTACAAATCGCACACAGGAACGTTTGGAGACGTTTCATAAAAATCGCATCTATCAATAAACCACATCAATCGGAAGCCCTTCCCAAATAAACAATTCATATTTTAATTCGTTTAGAAAAATCCTAAATAAAATCTGATCGACACCTGTACAAATCGCACACAGGAACGTTTGGAGGCGTTTCATAAAAATCGCATCTATCAATAAACAACGACATTAATCGGAAGCCCTTTTCAAATAAACAACTCATATTTTAATTCGTTTAGAAAAATCCAAAATAAAATCTGATCGACACCTGTACAAATCGCACACAGGAACGTTTGGAGGCGTTTCATAAAAATCGCATCTATCAATAAACCTCGACATCGGAAGCCCTTCCCAAATAAACAACTCATATTTTAATTCGTGTAGAAAAATCCTAAATAAAATCTGATTGACACCTGTACAAATCGCACACGTGAACGTTTGGAGACGTTTCATAAAAATCGCATCTATCAATAAACCACGACATCAAGGAATTCATTCGGATTCAGGAAGCCCTTTGCAAATAAACAACTCATATTTTAATTTGTTTAGAAAAATCCTAAATAAAATCTGATTGACACCTGTACAAATCGTACACGCGAACGTTTGGAGTCGTTTCGTAAAAATCGTATCTATCAATAAAACGATATCGATCGTCAGCCCGTGGACGGGATTCTGGATTGATATTTATACGCGACGAGCATGCGACGCGTTCGTGAAGCGATATCCTGTTCATTCTCTAATTGCATCGGATCACGTGCACCGCGCACGTTCGATTCTGGCAGCGGGTCCGGCGCTGGCTGGCTGAACGGGAACGCGTAACGCCACTTTTGGCAGACCTGGCTACCTTCGATTAGTAGATCCATTTAGGACGACGACGTGGCACGGATATCGACGCGTAGGGTACAGAGATCATTGAAGGCGGCGGCGTGGCACTTGCACAACACGGCTGTTGCGTGCGTCGCTGAGCTTACAT
>SMSR01016016.1:14496-28534 GCA_019453355.1 Ceratina japonica | reverse complement strand
GCGATCTGAAGATAAATATGAGACGAGCGGACATAAGTAGATCGGCGAGTTGCGTCTGCGAAGTTCAATTCGAATTCGCTAGAATCGTATACGTGCAGTTGCGAAAGTGTCGATGCGATTAGTAACATAAGCTCACGCTTATTTTCGTGGAGACACGCGTGGTTTAAAAATAATTTACTTCGCGCAGTCCCCCCGAAACGAAACGAAACGGCAACGCCTTGTCTATCCTTGACTCGATTCTACGGATCAGCGCAGAATCAGGCGCCTTTCTATATCTCTGATGCGGTCGCGATTGCCAATTGAGGTTGTCAGTCCGTAGCAGGTGAAAATCTTCGGCTCTTTATCACCGTTTACGCAAGCGCAGTCCATCGTTTCGAAATCAATCCTCTCGAGGATCGATGATCGAAAGTACGGCAGACATCGTCTTTTCTAAAAATCCGTAATCTCGAGAGTGTACGCTGGTACAGAGTCCTCGGCAACAGATAACGCCTGTTTTTTTTCTTCTTCAAGATTAAGGAGGACAAGGAACGCAAATACGATATTTATGGAATATAAGATTTCTTAAGTCGTATCAATTAGAATTAATTATTTATTCAACAAAATTATTCAAAAAAGTTATTTGAGTTCATTGATTTAAGGGATTAGGTCATTCTGTAGGCAAAAAAATATGATTTTTTTTAAGCAAAAACATGAAATCAATTCTACTATTTATTGACGTAATTGACTACAGAAAATTATTTTTGTATGGCTACTGTTCATTATTTTTTACGTATATAAATAATAAAAATCCTAATTATTGAAATGATGAAACTCTTACTAGATTTTTTCTTATAATATTTCATGGTCGAACCAAATTAACTAAACCACGATAAATTAGATAAGGCAGAAGAGAGTGTCCCTAAGATACTGCTTGATGCTAGTACGAGTATTTTTCCATAATGGCTCCTTTATCTGGAATCTAGACTATCTAGAGCATTCGAATTTTCCACGTCATTTTCAGAGGAAACTTTTCCACGATGGGGCTGGAACATTCTGGGCTGGCAATTAATTAAATACAGAGCTACCTCTCGATAGACAGTAATAGCAGGACAGCTGCTATCTCGTTATTTACATACGAATTCTTTTTTCTGCATTCGATAAACGATAAGGGGACGGTGTATCAGCCGGTTTATCGTCGAATCGAAATTCAATCGAATTAATTATCTTATCTCGGGGCCGTTCGTATTGTTACAAATCCGTCGCAGGTGGACGATTATGTTAGTCGGGAATTCAGATCGTCGCCCGAGCGAACTGAATGAACGGAAGGTTTCTCTTCGCCGGAGTTCCCAGAAGTATCGTTTACACGTAACCCTTTTTTTGTTTCTTTTTTCTTTTTCTGCTCTCGCTGGACGTGCGCAGGCGGCGTGTCGCGGATGTGCTCGACGGCGCGGACGTGATTTTCGCGGCACCCCGGCGAATCACGCGGGGAAATACCTGACTCGCCGGATTCTCGGTCATGGCTCCGCGAGTGAGTCAGGGTCTAGATACAGCGACCTACGTCATCGGATGTTACCACGGGCCAATGACGATCCCCAGTGCGTGGTTATGCTCGCGATTAAGAGCCGTCTAAGATTAGGCGTTGCGGGGGCACCGCCGCTGTTTATCACCCTCGCCATATTCGAAGAAGAGAAATATTTCGAAGGATCTCTGTTGATACGCTAGCTAGAAGAAGGTAAATGTTTGCCGCGCCGCCGCCGCCGCGCTACAGCTATGCGCGTACTTATTTTTAATCGATGCCTGCTTCTTCGTCGTCGTCTCGTTTTTCTAATTAAAAAAACAAGCTGCGTGTTTGCTATCGTTTTTTTTATGTCGTCTGGATCACCGCGCTCGGCGCGCGTCATGTAAACACGAATTTACATACTTTTCCTAATTCATTAAGATTTCGGGCTTGTGAAACTGTCGGGTTTGCCCGATAAAAAAATTGAAAGTCACGATTCGTAGTATCGAGTCTTCTGTTTAGCAAATAAATTTATCCTATACAATGAGATAAGAAATATAAGTGTTTTACTTCCGAATGCAAAATATATGAATGTCTTCGTCGATTTCATGAGAGTCCAGACTCGTTCAGTACTCCCCAGTTTTTTTAGGGTAACCCATTCTTAAATATCTTTTTTAATTGATTTTAAAATTGTCCATTTATTGGGTTAGTTACTATATATACCAAAATACAGTTTTTTTGGTTAATCAATTGTAGAAAAATAATTGCGATTCTGATATAATCGTCGGTAATACTCTTATCATTTTTACTTTACAAATTGATCATCGTTCTCTTGATCTCATCGTCTGACTCGCACGTGACGAGATAATTCGCGTCATACGTTTCTCGAAGTTCCCCGAAACTCCGTGAAGTGCTTACGGTCCGTCGATGACTGGGAAACCTGATTGNGATCATCGTTCTCTTGATCTCATCGTCTGACTCGCACGTGACGAGATAATTCGCGTCATACGTTTCTCGAAGTTCCCTGAAACTCCGTGAAGTGCTTACGGTCCGTCGATGACTGGGAAACCTGATTGCGCCGGGTATCGCGCGGAGCATTACTCATCCCTTTCGCTTTGGTATTTTTAAGTCTCAGGGTTCCGAGTCAGAGAGTAATCTGTTACTCGTAAAACGGAGTTACACGCTGGACGTATATCCAAAACGTTTGCGATGCTTATCGGTGACCCAAATAATGATCGCAATGACGATCAATAGAAATAATGTGCCAAAATCTATCTTCCCTATGAAAACCAGAATCATGTCACATAATTGCCAATTTCAAAGTACTGTAGTTTGTTTTTACTAAATTTGTTTAAAATTTAGGATGATTTCCTGAATTTTTACTTAAGTTCTTTCTTTCTGTTTATATTTTCCTCATTCCTTGATTTCCGCTGTAATTTTTTATACGATACTGGCGATGCTAATTTCTTGCAACTTAGTTATTTCGTGCCGAGCTTTTGAATTTGCATTTAAATTGTCCCGTTCTTAGGAAGGATTGTACACACGTCTCTAGTATCGAACAGTGGCTTCCATTATTGCTTAAAATAGAACAGCACGACGGACCGTGAATAAAACGATCGTTTGTAGGAGAAGTGCATCGGCCGACTGTTATAGATTCGCTGTCCACTACTTACGCGAATATACACGCGCCTAATCCGGAGCATGAGCGAGAGATTATCGCGGCTGGATAGCTTTACGTGTCGTGTAATTTCATATAGTTTCGTGCCGGACACAATGAGACACGGTTGGATTAAAAGGTCGTGAAATTGTATCGGAACGGAGACGGCAGCGGAGACGAATTTCCTTCGGCCGGAGTGAATGCGATCCCCGTGTGATTCGAATTGCGCACAGACGAGAGATACGTATTATCTCGTCTCTTCATTCGTCGCACGCACGCGATGCACGTTGCACACCGCACGTGATGCCATCTAGTCAACGATTAATTTAATTCGCTCATCTATTGGCAAATAGATTGCCGTTTCCGGAAATAACTCGATTCCGCGGCAATGTGAGTGACTCCTACTATTTTTCTATCCGCTGTTTATCAGAGCCAACCGGCGCGCGAGCTTACACAATATTTTCCACACTCTCAGTGTGCTTGCGAATTTATTTTCAAATACATGATGATGTGCTCGATAGACGTTAAAAAATTATTCTATCATTTATTTAGAATTATTTGTATGAAACTGTCAGAATTAGAACTGCTGCAATTTTAAGAAATAGATCTACCATTTATTTAGAATTATTTGTATGAAACTGTCAGAATTAGAACTGCTGCAATTTTAAGAAATTGATCTACCATTTATTTAGAAATATTTTTATGAAACTCTCTGAATTAAAATTGTGACTTTAAAATTCTATCATTTATTTAGAATTATTTGTATGAAACTGTCAGAATTAAAACTACTGCAATTTTAAGAAATAGTTCTACTATTTATTTAGAAATATTTTTATGAAACTCTCCGGATTAAAATTGACTTCAAAATATATTTTCTTGAAATATAGTCATTCGTCTTTGCATTATTGAGTGTCGAGCATTTAAAACGCATGGCTGGCGATGAATTATTGTCTACTGCAAGTCGGTGGCCCCGTATCTTTTTCGTCTGGAATGCCCCCTACCAGTTCTTATCAGGGAACAAAAGGGGGAATTCGTTTTCTCTTGTCACGTGTTTCGCCGGGGTCTTGTTACCAGCGAATGGAGGAGCGTCACGAGGGCTTGACGTAGACGTAACAATTGTTATGAGCTTTCCGGCGAATGGGACGCAAGTACGCCATTGATATCGCGCTGGACTTCGCGCGATACTATTAAAACCGAGTTGATAATTTTGCTTCCTCGATAACCGATCGGAGGCGTTACGGACTCGATGCAGATTCGATCCCGGAAAGTATGCGGAACGTGCTCCCTCGCTTGGACTTTAACACTTCGTCTAGTTCCTGTAGAAAATCTATTATTATACTCATTTCTTATTTGCAACGTTCGAGGTACCTACGTACTTTCAGTCCAATCGATAAATTCGATTTATAAAAAGCTTTGCTTCAAATCTTATGTCTTATACTAATTATCAATGGTTTTTATTTAGGTGTCAAAAAAAACCTGAAATTTTTACTTAAATTATTAGTATAATACTTTTTCTTCAATTTGCTATTTTTCTTATACTAGTTTCCAAATTAATTATTTAAATCAAGAAAAAGTGCGAAAATATCAAAAGGCAGTGATTGGTAGAAATAATATTAAAAAAGCCTTAAATCCAAAATATTGAAAAACGTTGGACCAGAGGGTTGGTATAATTTAAGGGGTTGATTCATCCTAGAAGAATATTTTTTTTCAGCGAAACTATGAAACAAATCGAAATTTCAAAATATGCTTATTTTTTAGCCTCGAGTGGTTTAACCCTTAATTATTATGTATGAGTGTACTGGTTCAATTTAGCGGTGGTGAGAAAAGATTGACGGAATTCCTTTATGCATGGAAGATCGTTGTAGTAAACGTCCGTGACAGAAATAATACGTGGCCGGGTTGCATCAGGGTTACTAAAAACAGCACGTGTTCATTCACAAGCCGTCGCTGGTGATCAGCATCGGTCACATGTTTGTTCTCATAAACGTACCTTTTCCAGTCAACGTGATCATTCGTCAACTGAGAACATCAGATGCGTATAGCGTCGTTCTAGAATTAGACGACTTGTGCGAAAAGGGACACTCGATAGCCTCCCGAGTGGACGAGTAAATAACGTATCCGCGCGATACACGTATTTTTTCTTTTTTCGTATCGGAGGTTTTATCAGCGGAGTGGTAAATCGATCATCGATAAGCACTCGAATCACTTTGGGCTCTTCACGCCCGTTTCCCAACCCTCCCCGGGCTAAATTCCCGTTTAACCCCGCTTCATCGATTCGACGCGCAGTTTTCGTTTTAACGTCAAGGCTGCTCGTGTTTTCCACGCGCTATTTAGCCTCTAGTGTCTTCGAGGACTGTTTCCGGGTACTAATATGAAAAACATGTTTCGCAACAGTAAAATTAACGAGCTGTGTCTTCTTGTTTTCTCCTATTCAGTGCTTCTATTGTTCGACTTGTTACGTACCGCCTTCCTAAAAAATTCCTTCGCACTGGTAAAACCGGAACTCTGTAAATTCAATAAAAAAGGCATGTCGATTCTTAACGATCCGTAAAATATTGTCAATACTAAAATCGTCGATCTTAACATCAAATTCAATGGCTGTCAATATTTCTTTTTAATTTAATACGAATTTCGACTGATTATTGGTCAGATCTAACTGATTTCAATATATATAGTAAACAGGAGTGCACATGCGACTGGTGAGATGCTGATAGACTTTCGTGTTCGTTGCTTGCAGCCTGAGCGAGGCTACTGGATCCGGTGATACCCGGTTATCGTATGAAAAACAGCGGGAGGTCAAGCGTTTGCCGATAAACCCTGGTCATAACACGGGGTACGATGTCAGCCGCAAAGTTCTCCCCAGTCCGGTTATATCCGGAATGCTGATAACACGACCCCGTTATTGCGGTTCCCCAGCGATTTTTCACGATCCGGCTTCTTTCCCAGATCCGCACTCTCCTCGCCGCGCGTTGCCTCGCGCGTCGTCGCCGTGTCATCGAACAAGTAGAAACTGCGGAGTCGAGGGTCAACGAGCAACTCTTGATTACGATTCGCTGTACCCAGGCTCCGGGCTGACGTTCCTTAGACGTCCGCTCGCGACGCATTCGTCTAATGCAGAATTCATTTATTTTAGGGATTTATAATTCATGCTAATTTCGGTAGTTAGTCTTCTGTTGCGATTAGGGAGTTAGAAAGACTAAGGCAGATCAATCTCCTTATCATTCTAATAAAAATCATCCCAAGTATTGAAACCAAAAATTTGAAAAATCATTAGAATTAATTTAGTATTCATGGATTATTAAAACAATTTTTATTTGTGTAATGCAGACCTTCTTATCAACCTAATATAAATTTTCCTTCATTCCAAGTACTAAAATAACAAATTTGGAACTTTCAAATCGATTAATTTGGTATTCTTGAATTATAGAGAAAATTTTTATTTGTGTCAAATCGATCTTCTTATNAATTTATAATTCATGCTAATTTCGGTATTTAGTCTTCTGTTGCGATTAGGGAGTTAGAAAGACTAAGGCAGATCAATCTTCTTATCATTCTAATAAAAATCATCCCAAGTATTGAAACTAAAAATTTGAAAAATCATTAGAATTAATTTAGTATTCATGGATTATTAAAACAATTTTTATTTGTGTAGTGCAGACCTTCTTATCAACCTAATATAAATTTTCCATCATTCCAAGTACTAAAATAACAAATTTGAAACTTTCAAATCGATTAATTTGGTATTCTTGAATTATAGAGAAAATTTTTATTTGTGTGTCAAATCGATTTTCTTAATAAAGGATTCCTAATCAAAATTTAAGGATTCATCCCAAATGTTAAAATTAAATATTTGAAATATCGAATCGATCAATATTCATGAATTATTAAGAAAATTTTTGTAATGAAGATCGATCTTCTTATCACCCTAATAAAAATTTTCCATCATCCCAAGTATTAAAATCAAAAATTTGAAATATCGAATCGATCAATATTGATGAATTATTAAGAAAATTTTTATTAATATAATGCAGCTCGATCTTCTTATCATCCTAATAAAAATTTTCCATCATCTCAAATATTAAAATCAAAAATTTGAAATATCGAATCGATCAATATTGATGAATTATTAAGAAAATGTTTATCAATATAATGCAGCTCGATCTTCTTATCATCCTAACAAAAATTTTCCATCATCTCAAATATTAAAATCAAAAATTTGAAATATCGAATCGATCAATATTAATGAATTATTAAGACAATTTTTACTTGTATAATGCAGATCGATCTTTTTATCATCCTAACAAAAATTTTCCATCATCCCAAGTATTGAAATAAAAAATTTGAAATATCGAATCGATCAATATTGATGAATTATTAAGAAAATTTTTATTAATATAATGCAGATCGATCTTCTTATCACCCTAACAAAAATTTGCCATCTCAAATATTAAAATAAAAAATTTGAAATATCGATTCGATCAATTCAGTATTGACGAATTATTGAGAAAATTTGTGAATCACTTTTGCCACACCCTAGTCAATCATTTTCTCGGAAGATTTCTATCAGGCACATTCCACGATCGCACGAGTCCGTGGCCACGGTTGAAAAATCATCGTTTATGCGATCGGGTCACGTGCGCGGATCTAGCCGCGATCCGGGTATCTGGTTCGATGCGGTACGTCTGCTCATTTTAGAAAAAAACGTGCTCCTCGTGACCGAATCGTAATTATTTTTTTCCCGCGCTAGCGGGTTCGGTAGCGGGCGGCTCGCGATTCGTAGGGAGGCGTAAAACTGCCGCGGAAGAGGAATTCCCGGTGCGGGCTTCCTCGCCGAAACGTGTTTCCTCACGTGTTGGGCGTTATTCGTCGCGTTTCCAACACGTGATAGCGGGAGCGTCATCGTCGAGCGACATCTCCCTCCTCGTTAAAGGAACGTAAGCGCCGTCGGCCGCGGATCGCAGTCGTGTTCGTGCCATATCAGAGCACGCACAGTGTCGTGAACGAACGGTGCCGGAGTCCCAGTGCTCCCAGTACTACTTCCTCCAAACAATCGCCCTGTGTCCGCGCGGTCACTTATTCAAAACGGACCAAATTATATTTAGAACAATTAATTTTCTACGATAAATAGGGCATGCACGTTACCGCTGTATTTTTAGCGTAGCGCGTACTATAATAGACTGTGAATTAAATATCTCTCAAGTGGACGCGGGGTATATATATAGACCCGAATTGCGTGACATCGTTTATATAGGCAGAGGCGCGATTCGAGGAAACGTTCGAACGCGCCACGCTTCTCTAAGGATTATTCTTGGATATGAAATATAGTTCGGAAGGCTTTTAATTAAATTGATCCGTGGATCGGACCCGTAACTGAGTCGCTCCCGATTCGGGGAACTTGTCCGACGTTGAAGGAAAAATAACATTCAGTGGTTTGTTGTTCGTCGCTGAGTTTCGTGTGTTCTGGTTCCACGGTGCACGATGGTGACGCACAGCATGGATAACATTTTGAATATGCAGTATTACCCCACGAACAGCCACGTCGATGCGGCGGCGCACTCGCCCCCGCTTAGGAAGAGGCGGTGTTTGAATAAAGAGGTGACATTTTCTTTTTTATCCGCCTCAACCTCACCCTTTGCGGGATTCGCGAAAAAAATTTCAATCGCCGGTCAATTAGCGCCTCGATCGACGTCCGCTGTTTTTCAAAATAGAGGCCACGTATATTTTTTAACATTTATCCAGGAAGTTCTTGCCTCGGTTGACATTTTCGGATGGTGTAACGTGTTGACTAAAATCTAATAGTATATATCGGAAATTGTACGTCGTTGGTGGTGGGACGTCTAATGTTCATAACAGCGCATTATCATAAACTGCAATAAAGTATTGACAGGTTCGTGATAATGTAACAACATTATCAACGATGTAATACATTTTAATTAATTGGGCGATACGGCGACGACGTTACGCATGTGTACTATAATTAAACCGTTATCAGTCATTAGAACCGTTATCTCGCGTAGTGGTAAAAGTGTCTAATGGCAAATTGTTTGCTTTCGGTTGCAGCAAGATCCGATGTCCCATAGGATCATCGAGAAGCGGAGAAGAGATCGAATGAATAATTGCCTGGCCGATCTTAGCAGACTGATACCGGCCGAGTACTTGAAGAAAGGTCGAGGCAGAGTGGAGAAGACCGAGATCATTGAAATGGCCATTCGCCATATGAAGCATCTTCAGAGCCTCCGGCAAGGTACCTGTCATTAAATACCAAGGAATACGCTCGCACATGTCTATTACAAATGACTCCTTTACTCAGGATCTCGTTACTGTTTCAGAGTCGAAGCACCCGGTGGTGACGTCGGTGCACACGCACCCCGAGGACAGCGTGGACAGCGTTTCGCACTCGACCGTCGCGTCCACCGCGGCCGAACATTACAGGCTGGGTTTCCAAGAGTGCTTGAGCGAGACTATGCACTTCCTCGTAGAAGTCGAGGGCTTCTTCGCGAGGGACTCTCTCTGCGTTCAGCTAATTAACCATCTGCAACAACACTGCGAGAAGATCTTAGCTACTAGTAAGCAAACCTTATTATCCAAGTCTGAAAATTCTCTCTTTTCTAACGACGCAAATTTTATTTTTATTATAATTTTATTATATATTATTATACTATATATTATATACACTGTGTTATATTGTGATACTATCTTTAATTCGTTACCGAACTTCTGATTATAGGCGATAGGCTAGGCTTCCCTCATCCCGAGATGCCAGCAACGAACGGCGTCGTGAACGGCACGGGATACGCTCACGCCAGCATTCCCACGATGTGTCAGCCGAACGGTCACTCGGACCACGGGTCCAGTTCGGGCGTGAGCTCTTTCGGCGACCCAGAGCGTCCGCTGCGCCCGACGATCATCCCGCCGCCGGCGATCGTCAGCGACGACAGCAATCACAGCACGCACTCGCACAGCGCGCCGTCGGTCACCAGCTGCAAGCCTTCCAACTACAAGTTCAAGAGTTCCATCAAGCAGAGGTTCTCCGCCGAGAGGATAAAGTCGAGTCCGCCGCCGGCGGCCAGCGCGGAGAAGCCGTCCTCCTCTCACGGGGTGCCGATCTTCGCTCTGCACGACGGCGGCGCGTTCTACGTACCGTTGACCATCGAGGCGTCCATGCTAAGGCCCCATCTGAACTTCGTCTCGGACACCGGCCCCGACATGGTCCTCCACCCGGTCACGATATCGGTGAACTTCAACAATCATTCGAGCCCGCCGACGTGGTCCCACCATCATAGTCCCACGCACCAGCAACAGACTTAAGCGAGAAGTCTCGAGTCGTGCGTCACTGGCTGGCCACGTACGACTGGCCCTGTCCCGTTCGTTTCGATACATGTATATAAACGTACGCAAGTGTCGGACCTGCGTATCATAGATTCAGAGATGCCAATAATGGTGTTAACGTACGCACGCCGTCCGTTGGGCCGACGAGGACGACCGACGATGCGACCGAACTTCCCGAGCCCGAGAGATCGTCTGGGACTTGGAAGTTCTCTTCTTCACGGAAGGAACGATCGTCGCGCGGTGGACGGAGTATCGTTTTCTTTCTGGTTCTTTAGCTGTTAACGTTCGAAGAACGCGCGTGTAGCCTTCCGCGAAGAGCGACGAGGTATCGAGGACGGTTTTCTTTCTTTCTTTTGTATATTTACCGAGGCTGTGGGTTGTCTTAGCATTTACATGATCCGAGAGAGAGAGAACGACGATAGCGGAGTAGAGATAGAGTATTAGGGCGCGAAGCCCCGGGTTGCTTTAGCTTCGGTGTGTCTTTTCTTTCGTCGATATCGTCACAGTCGAATCCCGTTCCTCCCTCATCCCTCCCCTCACCTCTCCCCCCCCGTTTCTTTCTTATACGAGCCTTTATTCCGTTGTACATTCTCTTATCCCGATCATTAATTTTGTTTTGTGCTTCATTCGATTTTCATTCTTCGGCTGGACTGTGTAGTGAGCTGGACATAAAAAAGAAAATGGTGCGACAGTATCGGAAATCTTAAGCTTAAATTAGTATTAAATAAAAATCTGCGAAGCAACCGACGTTTGTGCGTCCGTGTGAACGGAAGTCGCAGCTGGAATTGGCCCGCTACAGGTTCCGAACGGCCGATCGGATCGTTATCGAAGCGTAAGGTAGCCGACAGAAGTGCCTACACACAATATGTATCTTGTTTTAGGAATTCCATTCGCATGTGATTGTATTCATGTATGTACGAAGAATGTGGTTTACTTTTCTTTTCGGCGGATAATTTTCTGTGTCACGTGTTCGACCTGCGAACGAGAGATCGGAGTCGCTGCTCGACGCCCTGACAAACAAACGGGCCTCGGCAATTAAAGACTGACCAAGACCTGCATTACACTAAATTCTTGTAAGATCATTGCATTAAATATATATTTGTACATACCACGTTTAGCTGTAACGTAAACAAAGAATTTATGCGGAATAAATTATATTTACCATAAACCCTCGACGGGGCGTTCGTGTCTCCTCATTCCAACAATTACCCTACGAACACAAATTCAGATTCTTACTCATCGTTTCACAGATTCGATAAAAAAAATGATGGACGCTTTGGGTGAGAAATAAAGCAACGAGATTAAAATGTTTTTTTTTTTATTACATCAACATAATACTGGCTAAGGGTCAAAACAATTGTAGAACGCGTCTATTAGGGGTACCGAGATTAACACAGGCAACTCGTAACTGGAACCCTCTCCTGCGAATAAGGGTTTTACGCTTACCCCCCTCGTTGCCCAGGAGCGAGAGTTCCGTTCGAGGCGCGAAAGGGATGGGAGTACAGTCTAATGTTCTCTAACTAGAGATAAATACATTTCTTATACAAGTAATAAAATTATTCGCAGCGAGGCAACCAAGTCTTCAAACAAATCAGCCTTTAACGAATCCTTTGGAAAGAAATCGATTAAAACGTCGGGGATGCGAGGTGGCAGCGGGCGGCCGCGTTCTTTCGTGTCCAACATAAATCATCGACCGTTTCGCACTTCCCTTCGCCAACGTGTATACATAGCATGTTCGTGTGTGTCTGTGTGTGTTTGTGTAAGTATATGCGTGTCACGTGTAATCGCGACGACTTCTCGTTTCACTTTTTCTCTATTTTCGTAGAGCTGCGGACAGATAGTATACATATACATATACATACACATATATATAATAATATAGTATGCAGTAGTCGCACGGAGTCTCACGGGTATAATTAATTAAGGCCTGCCCGCTGCCTCGTGTTTCCGTTTTCCCGCAATTAAGCTGCGATTCAACACGGCATCACCCCGTCTGGTCATCGGTGTGTTTAATGTCGATACATCTTTTAATTGAAAAACCTAACTACACAGAGTTCAAGGGAACCGAGTACTGTTTTGTATCGTGTTTTTTTTTTTGCTTCCAATATGTTTTGTTTTCGTTTTTCCTTAAATGTCGTTTACCTGTAATTGGACACATATTCGTTAAATTTAAAGAATTATTAAAGTAAGAACGTAAGAATCCACCTAGCATATGTGGGGCGTGCGCGGGGCGTGGGTGAACTGAATGTGCAGGTTCGGATAGATGCGCGGATTCAATACTACCGGATAATGTAACAAGGGTAAGCACAACATCTTTTCACTTTTGGTATTATTATTATTAGTTGAATATGAGTTGAATGGAGCAGCCGCGGCGTACTGCATCCTAGCGGCGGATCCCGTGACGGAGACGCTCTTCGGGCAACAGCCGGCGGTCTGCGAGCTTCCGAGGAAGCTTGATGGTTACTTTTTCTTCTGGGCCTTCTCGGCGGCCTTTGTGACCTTGCCCTGGGTATCTTTAAATGTGACGCTCTGCGAACACACGAATTTTCAATTACTATTAACAGTATTAAAATAAACGAGACAAGATGTACTATAATCTTCTTTAATAATCTGCTTTTAATTAATATCAGTATTATTGGAACAAAAAAAGGTAAGAACATGTCAATTATAGTGAGTTGAGGAGCTTTGCATAAGATTGGGCAATTTATTATAATTTTATGGAATAATTATTTATTATGTCTTATTGACAAGTGAAAATGTATTTGTAAATCGAAGAGTTTTATACAGGATAAAGTATTTTATAGTGATTATGTTTCCCAAATAGCATAAATTGAGAACTTTGCGTAAGATTGGGCAATTTATAATAATTTTATGGAATAATTATTTATTACGTCTTATTGACAAGTGAAAATGTATTTGTAAATCGAGGAGTTTTATGCAGGATAAAGTATTTTATAGTGATTATGTTTTCCAAATAGCATAAATTGAGAACTTTGCGTAAGATTGGGCAATTTATAATAATTTTATGGAATAATTATTTATTACGTCTTATTGACAAGTGAAAATGTATTTGTAAATCGAGGAGTTTTATGCAGGATTAAGTATTTTATAGTGATTATGTTTTCCAAATAGCATAAATTGAGAACTTTGCGTAAGATTGGGCAATTTATAATAATTTTATGGAATAATTATTTATTATGTCTTGATAAATGAAAATGTATTTGTAAATCGAGGAGTTTTATGCAGGATTAAGTATTTTATAATGATTATGTTTCTCAAATAGCATAAATTGAGGACTGGTAGAAAATGTTAAAGATAAGACAATGATATCGTATTGATGTTTTTGGGATTGAATCGTAGTTCTTTATGATACTCGAAGGTATCGCTGATTAGCAACATCTCCATCAATTGTGCAAGAGTAAACACATTCATGTGACTTCATTNATTAAGAAATATAGTTTGTCGCTCCTGGTAGTTTTGTAAATTTCAAATCCTTGAAGTAAGATGATTATTAACCCCTTGGGTACGGATTTATTTGAGAAAATATTTGCATGTGGAACGGATATAATTTTTGG
>SMSR01016015.1:53869-68153 GCA_019453355.1 Ceratina japonica | reverse complement strand
ATTTCGTTTCGATGTAATTTTACACTCGGCTCGCGCCACGTGGTAGCGTCGACCAATCGCGGCGCTGCCTTCAGATTCTCCTCGCTTCCAGATTGGTCAACGTTTAGGCGCGCATTTTTTAAATTAAGTACAAGTAATAGAAACGATGAGAGCACCGAGGAGGAAAATTCAGAGATCCGGAATATGCAAAGCAACATTTAATGTAAATTGTGGACGGATTTATTTTGGAGAAATTCTTTGTGGTTTGAAAAATTATTTCGATGATTGAGTGGCATTAGTCCGTGATTCAATCTTATTTATTTCTTGTATTTGTATACATGATCATACAACCAAACAACGTTAATTAAAAATCGTGTATAGTACAGCATATCTCGTCACGAAATTAAAACTTAATTAACCACGAAAGTTTCCCTAGTCTACGCCATTGAATCCAGAAATTGTGAAACGGTCAAGAAAATCGTACCAAACCGTCATTAAAAGATAATATAAAAGATTGTACGGAGACGCCTCGAATGTAAAATTTCGACAAATTGTGCGGCTTAAATGCAACTAATCGATAATTATTCTAATATATACACGCTCTCCCTCCTCGCATTTATAATATATATACACTTACCAGTCCCAAGGAATAACTAGAATTAACGTTAACAGTAATAATAAAAAAACTCCACGTAAAACAATAATTCCTTTACGAAATAAATTAGAAACCGTCTGGATTCAATGTAACTCTAATTGATGCATCGACAACCATTGCTGGACGGAGTGGAGGAATGCTTAGGGGTTCTAAATCAGAACACGAACGATGCTAACAGACAGGTCTAACTTTAAACTGTCGAATCCTCTCTAACTTCACAGTATGTGCATTCGGCTTGACAATCGATTGTAAATAGAAATAATCAAGTTCCAAGTAGCTAAGAATATCGAAACGATATATAAAAAGAATTCTGAACATCCTCAACGGAGAGATAATGAACCGCCGTTTCTAAACTCGATTCGCTCGTAGTCGAACCTTTCAACGCAGGGACACGAGAATTTCTACTCAACCAGGCAACTGATTAGCGATCGTGTTTGGTCCGGACGCGTTCACCGCGTGATTGGGAGTCGCCGCCTCTTGCATCAATGTGTGTGTCTCTTCTTCCTGGTCCGACAGCGGTACCACGTGCGGCGTGTCAGCCTGCTGCTGTTGATGGTGCTTCATCGCTTTTAACTGGCTCGGGAGTTCCGTTAGGACCGGCCCGTACTGCGAAGTGGAACCCACCAGCAAGTCAGTCGATGGATTCAAACCGCCCAACATCTTTCCTCGTAGCAAACCGCGTTCGACAAATCAGATACAGAACGAAACAACACGACACACGCCACGTTCCTCTTATAAATTAAATTCAAACCAAATCAAAGTGTCTCATCAAGCAGAGGCTTCAAGATTGTGCGAGATCCTTAAGACCGATAAACTTTTGAAGAATTTGATAAATAAATGTGAAAAGTTTTTCATTAAAATTTTAACTAGTAACTGTTAAAAATTTCAGTTGTTTTTTATTTAACCCTTTCGGTACGAGCGCCGGATATATCTGGCATGCATCTCACAACATGTATGGACGAGCGCCGGATGTATCTAGCATGTAAGAATCTGTTTGTGCAAACAACATCTTACAGTTGAGAAGAGAGTATTCTGAAAGATTGTTTTATTAAGAACAGTAATTATTTAACGCTTAGGTAAATCTTCATACAAAAGAGAACTGACCACATGCTACATGCGCATTTTCGATACGACACCTCGTACAGCAGAAGTGTTATAACAGACAGAGCGCTCGCATCGAAAGGATTAAAGGCTCGCACAATCTTAGACTTCGCAATTTAATTTGCTTGATGATTTTGTTGGAACATGAGAAACGATTAAAGATCGAGCTTACCTGACTGCTGCTACCGACCATTCCACCTCTGGGAGACTTGCCACGCCTGAAGAATCGCAGCCAAGCCCAGACGAAGCCTGATATCAATCCTGTCAGCATTATACATGCTCCGCGAGCTACCCCTGGATAGTGCTCGACGTTTGCGCTCGAAGAAGTTGAATTCACCTACAAAGTTATTACCAATGGTAGGATAGCTGTTTCACTTTTAATTAGTCACTGAATCGATAAAAATATATTAATGAAAGTTTCAGAACACTTAAATAAAGTCCTTCTGAAGGTTCCTTATTAATGTCATTGAATAGCCTTCATAATAACCAAATTTATTACAATTCTAATTGAAGTTCCAATTCAAGTACTGAATAACTGATATATTGCTTGGTTTTTTAATTATTATTAATGGACCGATTTAGATATCTTAATGAAATTTGGGAGACACTTCAATAAGACATTAATGAAGGTTCCTCATAAATTTCAATTTCCTTGATTCGAATGAAAGTTATTACAATTTAAAATGAATAATCCTAATTCTGTTGTTTCAATTATGAATCTACCTCGACACGTGGTTCTTCGGAGACAAAGACCGGGTGGACCAGCATTGTAGTGAAACCAGCAACAAAGAAACATATGGCAGCAAAAGAAAATAACAGTTCCAACCATTTCCTGGAGCTAAGCTTGTGTCTGGATATAATTCTCCAAAAGCCACTTCTAAAAGTAGTTCCGCCTCCTCCTATCCCTTCGCCGCCACTGTCATACATGTAGCCCACTGTCGTCGGCTGATAAACAGCCCCACTGTCCGGCATTTCTCTTGAAATAATCTCTGCTTTTTAACCTATTTTATAAAATTTGTATAAAAATGAAGATCAGTTTGATTACTGAGAAAATATTCGAGTTATAAGAATATTATATAGGATCTTATGTATAGTTAACATCAGCAGTTACAACTTTTGTTAGAAATACCTTTTGATACAATCAATAATTAACGAATTATTAACACTAAATTGATACACGATTGAAATTTGATTAATAAGAATTTATTTACATACTTTTCATGATTATTTCTAAAGTATTTGAGTTACGAGAAAATTGTGTAGAACCTTCTTTCTAAGTGACAGTTAGGTATTACTCACAATTTATGTTAACAACATTACCACGTTATATTTGGAATAATAAATAAAGTGATATAAAAAATAAGTTAAAAAAGAAAGAATGACTGTGCCATAACCTGTTTCACTGAAGTCATTAAGAATATCGTAACAAGTTTTTTAAGACAGATTTTTGGTCACAATACTGATTACTTATAATTGAACTGTTCCTAATACGAAATTTTTTAGTTTGTTCGATTGGTTTTATTGAAAAGCTGTGATTTGATAAGGTAAGGAGGTGGAAGATAAGAGACTATGCTTACCGAGGAATGTAACGAAATCAGCGCGTTGAAACTGAATGGTCACTCAACTTGTTACTCTTATTAATTAGGTATTTGGTTGAATTGCTCCACAGTAGACGTATAGACGTTCGCAATGCGGAAAACTATCAAATTCGTGACGCAGAAATAACACTAATACAAACGCAGAACACAGAACCCGTCAGATGACGCCATTTTATTCCTCGTACTACGTAACGCTATGTCGGACGATTCGCCAGCCATCTCTGTTTGCCAGTTACATAGCCAGTGATAGCCATATTTGTCTATGGATAACACCACTTTTGTAATAAAATTAAAAAACTCTATGTTGCCGACGCGTGTTAGAAAAGTCACGTGACTACTCTTCCCCCTTAAAATAAGACGATCACAAGGCACTTATGTCAAAGTGCATAATTGCGGTTGCAAGTAGTTTATATGCACATTACTTATGATCTGTACAGATATCAGATTTTTGTATTCTGTAACTTATTTAAAAATTAAATAAAGACCTCGTTAAACATATGTCTTATTGTCTATTTAATCACCTGTCCACTGCTCCTAGAATGACCAGCGCCCATTCCTTAACGAGAACTTTGGCTCGAAATAATAGCCCTGGTCACTATTAAATTAGCCGTATAAGTATGTCGAATTCACCGATGCAAACACTTTGCCTTGATACGAAGTCTGATTTTCCATCAAAATTTTGCATTTCGAGAATTCTTGGAAATGATGTCACAGCTGAACTTAGTGCTACCTCCTATCATATTCGCCTAATACAGAGTCTAAAATTTAGAAAAAATTTTGGGCCAAAAGTCCGACTTTGTATTAGGCGAATATGATAGCATAGGAGGTAGCACTAAGTACAGCTGTGACGTCATTTCCAAGAATTCTCGAAATGCAAAATTTTTGGCCAAAATTTAAGAAATTCTTGAAATCGTCTGTATTATCACCTGTCCCCTATTCCTAAAAGTTAGTTCCATAGAGTATCTCTATGGTTAGTTCACGTGCGGTGAACGTTGTGTTGTACGTGGTTTATTGATAATTCAACAAAAAAAAAGCGTATCCTGGATACCGTAACAAGCGTTTGAATTTAAAAATAAATTTGGTAGATTCGTTTGTCCAAATTCTCGAACTACATTAACAAAAATCATGGCTTAAACGTGTACAATTTGTAAAAATTCCATTTCCTTCGAATTGAAAACAGAATTCATTATCAAAATTCCAAAATGAAGCATACAATGATTTAAATCAGAGGAGCGACGACGTGCAACCGGCACCGGAAATCAAATCGTCAGCTGTACGCATCGAACACCAATGGCGTAATCTATAAAAGTCGAAGACTCATCTGTCACGCACTTCGCGATCAAAATGGGCGATGATAACAACTTGTTCGGCTTCGAACTTGTAAAGGAAATATACAAAACTCAAGTTGCGAGGCAGGAGGACCTCATAATCCTGTTCGTTCACTGGTACTTTGTAAAACACGGATTTAGATGTATCGGAATCGGCGATACCGTAAGTCGTTAAACGATCAACTTATACGAAATGTCGCGCAATTTTAACGCTTTTTATGCTAATATCATCGCACACCTTATTCGTTTGATAGAATATGAAAGTTCAGATATCGTTCCTTAAGTTACACGATTCGACATAACCTGTCGAATAATTTTTGCACGTTTAACCGTAATAAAAACGATCTAGCAATAATGTTTATCACATCATGAAACTCCCGAATGCGATTATGCACGGTGCTTCTTTCGTTTTAGAAAACGTTCGAACCGACGGAAAAGGGATCACAGTTACTTCCAGAAGGATGGAACACCCGTCCCAATTATGCGTTACGTTATTTGGACAACAGCAAATTGTATCTACTTCATGCGATAAGATCGGAGGAAGATTTGCTTCTAAATTTATTGGTAACGTATAAAATTGTATTACTGATACTTTCAAGAACGTCGTGAGATGATGATAAAGCGTTTTATTCACGGCTAACAGAGGGTCGACGGAGAAGCTGTGTCCAGTGTTCAGTTTCCGATTAACCAGACCATAAACGATCTCGATGGACCAACGCCAAAATATCAAGATGTGATGAATACGATTCAAAAAGACCTCGTAGATCCCTTACGCTCCGGTAACACGGCGGAAACGTCTACTCAAACGACGTCGACGAACGAATCGAGGGAAGACAGATTGAGAGCTGATCCTTTAAGGGTAGGACGGCCTGGGCCGTATCCATGGTAAATATTCGCATCGATTCGTAAGTAAATGTTATAAAAAAAAAACGTAATGAGGGTCGACGGAGAGAGGAAAGAATCGATGCGATCCTTGTGCGTACATCAGATTAACGAATAACATTTTTCGAACATCTTTCCAGACGTTTCGCGATACCGATGATTTAAATATGGATGAGTTTTCACTGTTCGAAATTTGAATGTTTGCCATTTAAGTATTTAACGCGCACAATTGAACCTGTGAACGTATAATTGGTATAAACTATTTTATTCTCTCCATGATGTGCCGGAAATGATTTTTTAATGCGCGACGTTACGACGACCGTTTCACTGTGATCATGCGTTTGAAATTTTAAAACAGCCCTGCTTACGATCCTCTGAGAGTCGGAGCCGCGGACTTGGATCCGTTGGCGCGCGGTGGCGGTGGAATGATCTTCGATCCGTTCGGCGCTCGCAACCCTGTGAATCCCATTAGGCCCGGTTTAGGAGTACCGGGTGGACTACCGCCGTGAGTTCATTGAAAACAGACGATTGACGCGATTTATATTACAATCCTCACCGACGACGGCGTTTTATTTCAGTGGAGCGATCCCGCCGTACGCCAGATTCGACCCCTTCGGACCACAGGACCCCGACCCACCTAGACCAAGACGTCGTTTACCAGAATACGACGATATGTTCATGTAAAACGAACGAACAAAATGTAACTACTACAAAATACATCTGTCCGAGGGATACCGATCTTTATAATTTTGTAACTATGAGCAAAAAGAAAAAATATACAGAAAATGACAAAGCTGTTCTTCGAATAAACAAACGACTCCGTCTCGCTCGGGAGATCGGAGTGGCACAGGGATGAATCGTCGTCAAATTTTAGTGACGCACCATGCGCGTCGCGAAACGTTGTTTCTTCACAAAACGACTTCAATTTTTTTTATTTCATTACTGACGTTTTACAATATAACAAAATTCTTCGTTTAATTTAATCAATGTCGTTTTAATACAGCAGTAGGTAGGAAATTACATTAACAAATTAAATATAATAATAATATTAATTCTTGTTTTCCATTGCGCTAACTCGTTAAATTCATTTATTTAGTTTCTTCTTTTTGTATAATCGATTCGAAAGGAGTGACTGTTCTTACTTCATTACGTCGGTTCAAAATAGAGGATTTTTCGCTATCTAAGTTGTTCCTGCGTTTTCAATATTTATAAAACAAATTGGAACACTCGTTTTAAACGTAAAATACAATTGTCTTATAAAACCATTTGTTTTCACACGATCATTTTTAAATACATGGCAATTGAAAAAGAATTATACTCCGTCCATTTTTGGGTCATCTTCAATTCGAATTTCTGACGACGAAATTAAATTTTACAGAACGCTTCGATTCAATTCTTCGAGAATAAACGTTTGTCTTCATCGTTCGTTATATTTTAATGCTCTGTGAGTACTCGGAATAGTCGATGTCCAGATCAAATTACGTGCCTAGAGATACAATTTTAAATAAGAGATCTACGAATGCCCATTGATTATTTGATTCGAAAGTGCGGGCTGCGATTCTTCCTCGACCACGAAACGTGTTTTTCAATGGTCATTTTCATGGGTAGCTCACGAAAAGCCCGATCGTCAATCCCATCTAATTTTTCGACGACTTTTCTCTAGCAAGAAACGTATCACAGATAAAAAATGTTCGCTCACGTGTTACAACTGCTTCGGTACGAAGTATGACCGCACTTGAAGAAGTGAATCGAACAAAATGAAATTTCGTACGGTAAGAATTGGTCGGTGATCCTTCCCGGACGAATTGCCGAGAGGATTGCACACCCAAAGTATCGACGTTTTAAAAACGAAAATGAATCGTTCTCGAGAAAGGGGAAAGAAAAAGAACGGTTTACCGATTGCGACGGTTATTAAAAAATTATCTAAGGAAAGAGATGAAAAAGAATTGAACAATTATAAAATTATTCAATTTCGGGTCTAAGGTTCGATTAAATTTCATTTTTTTTTTTACGAACGTCCCTCGTCCCATCCTCTGGTAAAAAATATTGCAGTTTTTTTAACATTACAAAAAAGGAGCTGTACCAGGTTTCGAATTTCATTCCGAGTCTGCGATCACGGTGAATGTACAACGGACACTTAAACAATTATGCACAAAACGGACGAACGCCTCGCGGCAATCGAATTGATCATTGTTAGTCGACGGTATCGCGGGAAAACGTCATTCGGAATCGTTGATCGCGAAAACGAAGATGAGAAAAATATATAAAAGGTAATCACTCTCCTGTACGCGATGGCGTTCAACGCGGAACACGAGGAAACGATCTCGCAAACGTAATTCGCGTGTCGCGATACGTACAGAAAATACGTACATTCACGTTTAATCGGCAGACGCGCGAAATGGTTCTAAGTATTACATTCATTATTTTAGGAGTGAATTTTTTTTCTATCTTTTGAACACAGTTTAGTGTGGCGTACAGCATCACCGACAATTTTACCAAAATCGTTAATTACGATTAGAATATATGCTTCACACAAAACGCGTATGCAGCCTTTTAAAATTTATCGAATAAAAGTAGATGTCTTGTGTTCTTTAAAAAAATTTTGGTGAAATTGTCGTTAAGCTACGATAAAAGTGATATATAACTCTGGAGTGATTTTTCTTCTTTTTTTTCTTTCTTTTCCTCGCTTTGTTTTTCGCAATATTTCGTTATTTCAAGTTAACGCAGATTCCAAGTCCAGTAAGAGTTAAGAACACTCATCGATTCGGCATGCCACTGGAAATGCAACGCAATAATTGTTTCTGTCGACTCGCATTCGAGAATCGACGTTCGAACGTACTCCTCATCGTATTTTATATATTTTGTATAAATCGTCTTCTACAAGTGTGGTAAGTATAAGAAAATACGTGCAAGTTTCGCGTCGATCGCTAATATAATGTATATCAAATTTAACTTTACGTTGATCGGTATAAAATGGAAAACAGGGGCCACCGGTTCGACGACCGTTGATCGTAGCGCGTCGTCCAAGTTCGCGAAACTCAGTCAAATCAATTAACTATCGTACAAGTTTGAAAAGCACCGCGCTCCGTTCAGGAAAGGATTTGTTTCAAACGATCGTCGCAAACGATTGAAAACGAAGATTACGCGTTTGCCTCGAGTCGATTCTTCTCGTTCAACGCGAAACACCCGCGATTTGAAAGCCAATGTTCTAAGACCATTGTCAATCGTTTCCCGTTGTCCTGGGAAATCCGACTTCCTGTTTCCTTTATTGCACTAATTTTCTAAGTAGCCTAAGTCCGACGACGATTGGGTACAGTCGCAGTACCAAAGGAACCATTCGCTTCGTCAAAGACCGCGCTCGTCCAAAGGTGCTCCCTCCAACCGTCCTCAAAGTATCTCGCATAAATAACGACGGATCGAATGACGTTCAAAAAATGAATTTAAGCAACGTATCGCGCCTTCCGTTCAATTGGACCAAGTAAATGCAGCCTTCGAAAACACTCGTACGCGCGAACGCCTCGAACGAGGCAGCCCGAGCGGTGACGTCGCGAGACGCACGCGCCGATCCAATTCTCGAATTTTATTCACCGTCTTTACCACGACTCTCGACTCGATCTCTCTCGTGCCCGTTCTGCGGCGTTCGCCATTAATTTAGTATCAAAAATAAATATACAAATTCCGTGAAACAAGAATGGAAATAATCGTGAAGCGCGAAGGTACTTTCCTCGAGACCACTTCGTTTACGCGGGAGAATCGGTCANATCCAATTCTCGAATTTTATTCACCGTCTTTACCACGAATCTCGACTCGATCTCTCTCGTGCCCGTTCTGCGGCGTTCGCCATTAATTTAGTATCAAAAATAAATATACAAATTCCGTGAAACAAGAGTGGAAATAATCGTGAAGTGCGAAGGTACTTTCCTCGAGACCACTTCGTTTACGCGGGAGAATCGGTCAGTGCAAAAGGTACCATTTAAAATCGTCTGGTTAAGTCGTTCGGTTGCATTTCCATTGATAGGCCTTTCAGAACAGAGTCGATACAGTATCTCTTGTTACCAGGCGCGAAAACCTATACACTTAGGTATGTACCAATCAGTATGAATTAGTAACTTTTCAAAGAAATCGTTTCATCTATTGGACGCAACAGGAGTTCTTCTGTCCATTTTTGAGCTTCAGCCGAGACTTGGGACGATACTTTTCAAGATAGGCCAGCTGCTTCGAGTTGATGGCGCCTCGTCTTTTGCTAAACAAACGTGATCGGTTCGATTAGTCACAGTCAGTGGTCTCGCGTTCGAACGGATCGAGCCAAACGATACTTACTCCCTGATCAATGCGACCGCGTCCTCGTACTTCAGTCCGAGCTCGATGAGAGCCAGAGCGACCAAAACCGGTGCTCTGCCGAGACCCGCGACGCAATGTACCGCGACGCACGCATCGGGCGATTCGCGGAATCGGTTCTTCAGCAGTTCGAACCATTCGTCGATCACCTGAAACCGAACGGTCCGTCAGAATCGAATTCGACCGCGTCGTCGTTCGCCACGGTCGTACTTACTTCATTCGGTGGAAAGGTGCCATCGTCGAAGACCAGATCTATGACGTTGATCCCTTCTGCTTTGAGTTCCTCAACTTTGTACGTTGGTTCACAGACCCTCACTACCTCTTTGACGTTGTGCTTTTTCAATTCCTACCGAAGGAGAAATGAAAATATTAACCGATCTGGTCCGCGCGGAGACCGCGGGTTCGTCCGCGGAAAGGAGCGACGGACTTACTTGAATGAAGGTATGAATGGTCTGATCGTTGGGCCGATCGGTGATGAGGAACTTCATGTTTTTGTATTCGATCTCGGCGGGCTCTGGTCTTATGTCCTTCACCCTCATGTTGCTCATTTCCTTTTGTACAACAAGCGGCGAGAGAAAAAAAAACTCCTACTTTCCCTTTCGATCGCTCCAAGTTCTCGCGTTCTCCAAGGGTTTTTGTACGTCGACCGTTTCACTTTATCTCCTTAGTTTCTGCGATGTGCCACACTATACGAAGCGACAAAGGCTGGATTTTGACAACTTAGCCCATAGATGTCAGTCTTATAAAGTTGTTTCTCATTTAACTAATTGAATATTTTGTTATTTTTTTACAGAGGACAGAACAATGGGTTCACATGTAGACCTCGAGAAGTTTTGTCGAGGTGCGGATTCCTTCGAAGGGGCGAGGGCTACGTTACATTAGGCGTTGTTGATATGCGATCGAGTCCCACTTGGGATTCTTGACTACGATTCGGAAGATTATCTGGAAATAACGAGAATCGGATCAGACACCCCGTCAACTCCGACGGCCGCACAGTTCGTCGCGTCTCGAGGCAGCGCTTACCTATTTGGCACTGGGTGCGCCTGGATCAGGTGCGCTCAGTAACTACGATGCTTGCATTTAATACGGTAAATTAACAATTGATTCTATTTAATTCTTCCTACGTTCCGCGCGATGACTAGCTAATGATTCTCTGACTTCGAGGCAACGATCCCAATATCATCAAATTCCTTTTCGTTTCTTTTGCCCAATCGAAGATGTTCTCGGTCTCCTCTTCAACGGTGCTTAGCAGGTTCGAAGATGTTCGGGCGTGTCTCTCTATTTGTGTTGAGCCTGGCAGTATTCTGCACTATCCAGCTGAAACTCCATGTATGTGAGGATGCACTCACCAGGAAACTGCAACACAGACGTACCGAAAAACGTTTTCAAACAATTTCGTAGGTGGAGGCGCGCGTGAAATCGGAATACGAGCGCGTCGATGATCTCTCGAGCGGCGAATAGTCGCGTCGCTCGGCGAGGGCGGGTGTTCGATCGTTTAGCGAGGATTCAAACAAAAAGAACGCAGTACGATAAATTCGCATGAGTAAATAAGATTCTATTTCGGTGTATAGCGAGATATTATTGTCCCACTTGCGACAACGGACCGATCACAAGTCGTCGCGTACGTACGACACGTGCCAAATCTTACGCCAAACCTTCGTGAATCGGCGAACGCGGACCCGACAGATCCGATCTCGTACGATCGCGGGGACACGATCCGCCCGGGAAATTCATTTAGGAGAGGAGAGACGACGGGGATTTTTTCTCTTCTCCATCCTGCGACGCGCGCGTCACCGTAACGACGTTAGACGACGACGACGACGACGACGACTCGACACCCGAACGAGATCGATCAAACGCCAACGCTTCTCGGTGCTACGACGGATCGACGCGGCCCGATTTCGCATGATCCACGCGTACTTCTCTTCGCGTTTCCGCGTTCGACAGCGAAAGGACTCGAGTCGATAACCGAGGACGCAAAAACTGACGTGAGACGTTAAAACAGAGGACGTCCGTCGCAGTACGTCTTTTGAATTTGTGGCGCTACTGGAAACGTTCAAACGACGTCAATGACAAATTTTCTCTTTATCCCTAGCAGAAGCACGTGCCAAGCGAAAGAGACGACGCGGACGCGCAGAAGTGCTTCCGTCGTCTCGTGTACCGGATGGTTCCGGGGACCGCCGGTCGTAAATAGAAGTGTCTAGGTCAACATTCCGGAAACGGAACGACGCCGCTTCCGACGGAGACTCGTTCGATCGACGTCCTACACCACGAGGACGAATTCGCACCGAACTCGGAGTACGTTACCCCCGTTCGTGACGCGGAAAACGAACGCGGCGTTTCTACGCGATCGAACAACAGAAGAGAGAACTGCGTCCGAACCGTTCGATTCGTCGGCAGAGACGAAAACGCGTAGAAGCAACGCGGCGATCGCGACTTCCGAAACTTCTAAAACTACCGGTCGTCCGATCGTAAGTACCGAGGATCGCGTGGGTGTCGCGCGACTGAAACGAGCCTCGACCGTCTCTTCGCGGCCGTCGACGAATTCGAAACGCAGATCGAGAAAACGGGTATAGCGTCCGTCGAGGGGGCGGTACGCGCCGTCGATCCGTCGAGACAATTTACGAAATCCGTTTTTACGTAACGAGAGGTTCCGCCGCGGAGCGATCGCCTATACTCGAACCGCAGCGACGACGGACAGGAAAAAGTGAGAGCGCTCGGATCGACGTACCGGAATAACCAGAATAATTGGCAGCTGGTACCGACGAACCGCGCACCTACGTCTTCCGAAACGTCGTCGCAAGGTCGGACTCGTCTCGTTGACCGGCCCTTCGTCGCTCCGTCCGCGATCGACGATCGATCGACTACTCTGGAAATTACGAAATTGTTTCTTCTCGAGGCGATCTCGTTCGAAAGGACTCGTACCACCAATATCGTTCGTCGCGTTGTCAAAGAATCGCGAAGGGTACGAACGCGAGACGGTAACGAATCCGAAGTATCGGATAAAAGGGAGAGAAACGGCGAGTCAGTGAAAGGAGTACGCCCGGATACGTCGCGTAACGTTGCCCATCCCAGTTTCCCTTTACTGTTAGCACCTACGTCGGAGCGTCGCGTTCGTGAAAAAAGAACTCGCCGAGATCGACCCAGAAACCTACATTCGACCGTGGAACGCGTTGGCCTCAGTGAAAACGAGTACGCGTACACGTATGCGCGGACACCGATGATCGCGTGTCTCTTTCGCGCTCGTCCATCGCCCGCAGGTGAAACTGGCGGCTGCTCCGAGTTCTCTGCGTCAGCGGTCTCGTGGCTCGTTCGAAACCGGAACCGAATCGATTTCTCGTTTCGTTCATCCGCTCATCTTTCGCGCGAACTCCGCGAGATGATTTCGGACGACCGACGAAACGAAAGTAGCCAAGTCCCGACGAAGGGACGCGAGTCGGGCCCACCGTGCGAGACCCGCTGTCCCAGTTCCGCGAAACATCTTCGCGGTACCAAAGTTCGTTCGAATCGACGCTGGGAAATTCGCGGCCGAACGAATCCCGAGAGTTAAGGGTCGAACGAAACGTAAATGGTAAACGGCACCGGGGGGGAGTACGCGAGAACGTACGTCTATATTTAAAGTTCGCTGGTCGGGCTTANGCGATCACGACGGCCGCTCATCTTTCGCGCGAACTCCGCGAGATGATTTGGGACGACCGACGAAACGAAAGTAGCCAAGTCCCGACGAAGGGACGCGAGTCGGGCCCACCGTGCGAGACCCACTGTCCCAGTTCCGCGAAACATCGTCGCGGTACCAAAGTTCGTTCGAATCGACGATGGGAAATTCGCGGGCGAACGAATCCCGAGAATTAAGGGTCGAACGAAACGTAAATGGTAAACGGCACCGGGGGCGGAGTACGCGAGAACGTACGTCTATATTTAAAGTTCGCTGGTCGGGCTTAAAATATCCCGGGAAGAGAGAAAACGCTCACGGGGACAGACGAAGTGCACCGCGCACTGACAGCTCGACCGCGGCAGTGGTAAATAAAATTCTGTTTGCCGTATCGTCATCGAATGTGGCTCGAATTCACGCGATCGGTCGCCGGACACGACCGCGAGCAAACGTCCGGTACGTGGACGCGACGTCGTGCATCCCGAATCGACGCGCGTACATCTTGGGACAATGATTCCTGACCAGTTCCGGCTCGCGTTCATTTCTCCTACGGGAACGAGATTTAAATCTCGGGGAATCTAGGGGAACAAGTAATAAATCTGTCTTTTTTTTTTGCCAATGCTCAATCTGGCCTTGAAACTACTAGATTTTCACATAATTTTGACGTTTCAGAATGAAAACAAATTTAATGGGGAAATTGATAGTTAGTCCTCTCGGTACTGTTATAAAAATTAAATTGATCGTTTCGTTC
>SMSR01016015.1:35844-53859 GCA_019453355.1 Ceratina japonica | reverse complement strand
CGTTTCCGCGTTCGGGGACGCGCTGAATTGCGCCGAGAGACTCCGGTGCGATTGCATTTTACGTCATCTCGTTTCCACGTTGCGTAAGCCCCGGACGATCGTGCTCGTTTCTTCGTCCTCCCGCGCGTTCGGTCGCCGTTTCGCGGACCGTCCATCGATCAATTTTTCAAAGTTCGACGGGAGTCGAGTCGGATCCTCTCGCGGCGCGGACGAGCTCTCGAAGTTGTCGCTTGTCAAAACGTATGGACGCGACGGCGACACGATCGACTCCCGATCCCGTTTAAAAATAGTCGAACGGCGAGCGACGTATTCCGAGTATTGCAACGTCGCGCGTACGAGTTAATATTCGCTGAAACGGTCGCGCAGTCGTGGGTCACGTGTAAGTTCAATGTGCCTGGAGAGAGCGGGCCATCGATAAAAATAGTCGGAAACTTCGAAACGATTACGACCGTGGACCGATTTGAGAGGCGGGTCCGGCGAACGGTCGGCGGGCACCGCGTGACGAGTACGTGTGCTCCCACGCCTCGTTCAGCCGGCCGTTTCGTCGGGAGAAAAATCGGTCGATCGATCGCGCGACGCACACGGTTTCTAAGGACGACGTTACACGCACGTACAACCCGCGCGCGCAGATACGCTATCGGGAACGATTTGGCGAATTTTTCATTCAGGCGCGAACGAAGCAACCACGAAATTGAGAACGGGACGATCGAATCCACGTTCGCATACATTTTTTACTGACTCGCGCGCGTACACCGCGTCGGAAACGCGCGAGACTCGTTCGACGTTCCGGTCGAGACCAGTTTCGATCAATTTGTGCTTCGGCCACGGGAAGAAGTGGTACCACGTGATCTGAACGCGTGAGTCAGCCGTGGCTACGCGTTTTTATTTCGAATTCTACTGTCGTCGAGCGAACAACGAAAAGACGAGCAAGTCGCGCGGGCTCGACGGAGGAAAAGAGGGAACCATACCTTCGGGAAAGCGCGAGCATCGAGATCTACCCGCGCATTTATTCGGCTCCCCTTCGGAAACGCGCCAGGTACAGCGCGCCAAAAATTCGCGCACCGAAGTTCCAATGATAATTTAGTAGCTGACACCGTTTTCCTACCGCAGATCGTCGTTCGATTCTTTCCGCGCGCCTCGCGGACAACGGGGACGGGATACGTCGGTCCTTCGGACTTTCGTCGAAGGAAGAGTCGCGACGAATCGGTCACCGTGTCGTAACGCGTATTTTCACGTTTACACGGGGCAGCTCGACGATCGGGCGTTTGCCAGGGTTCGCGTCGACGATCGCGGTACCAATGCCAAGGAATGCCTGCGACCCGTTTGCCCGCCCGAGACACGTGAACGAGTCCATTCGAACGCGTCGCTATCTTCGACGTTTCGACGATCAAACGTCGAGTACCAGCGATAATTGTAAGGGTCCTTTCACATCTACGTAAACGCGACATAACGTAACGTAAGGAATGGTCTCCGGCGAAATTTCGGCTCGGGAGAGGCCTCCGCCGTAAAAAAACAGGACCGTAGAAGAAGTCTAAAGTTTATGGTACAGGGAAACCCATGTAAAAGCACGGGGACCTCAGAAGGGACCGACGACTTTTTCCCGAGACGAGCGCGAAAGTATGGGTGCAGTGCATCACCTGCTCTGTGGCTTCGAGCACCTGCTTAAACCTTCTTTCAAATGCCGATCCCGGAAATTTAAGTAGTCGATTCGTACGTAACTTTGTAACGTTACGAGTCACGATGTTTTCCCACTAGAACCACGTATAAATCTCAGACGTAGCAATACGTACTAATGTTTAACAATTTCGTATAATGATATGCGTAGCGATCAGACCAGTTTGCCGGAGACGACGTAAGACTTTTCTTACGTTTACGTAGCGCGAAAAGAGTCCAACGTTTCATGACCACGAGAATTCATCGTCGGCCGATCAGTCGACCGGCGCGAACTCCGTTGGGGGATCGCGCGTCGATTCGATATCGTTGCTCGTCGCCTCTCGACCGTGACCTTCGGACGGAACTTTCCTTCCGAGAATATTCGTTCTCGCATACGAAACAACGGGTTCCCGTCGGCACGGCGAACCGAGATCGTTAAAAACAATCTCGCCCGACTGTTTTACTCGTCGGCCAAGCATGAATGGGCCATCGCGTATGATAGACCGGGGACCACGTGACCGAGAGAGGGAGAGAGCGAGCGTCGCGATAGAGACGTACCTTGAGGTCATCCGACGACCCGGGGTCGAGCTCGCCGCGGTGAACGATCGCGTTCGAGCGGTTTATCGGGCACCCGATCGCGTGCTCGCTCGGGGCGAGAGGATCGCGTCGCACAGTTGGGTAAAACTCGAGCGCACGACGTACACCGGAGAGTCACATCTTACGCGCACCACGTCGACCGACACTGGGCGTCGTACACGATTTATTCACTTCGCGTCGAAATTCGTCGTGGCGTCTCATAAAAACTCGTTCCCTTTCTCCCCTCGCTTCCGTTCGATCCCCGGATCGGAAGCACGTTCGACGAACTTGAAGGTGTACGCGCGTGCGACCACTCGACCTTTGCCTCGCAATCGTCTGCGCGACGTTCTCCACTCGCGATCTACTCGACGAACTGTTCTCTTCGGGCGTCGATCGCGATCGCTAGCGACGAGAACCGGTGGTTCCAGGCGAACACTCGCGGACGAGTCGGATATCGCGCGTTGCTCGCGTCGCGACTGTCGCGTCGAATCTGGGCCAGCAGTAGCGCGGCGGATGGAAATAGCACACAGACAGCTTTTGCCCTCCTCGACGCGGTCGCCCCACTCTCGCCGCTCTCCGTCGTCGTCGCGACGCGTCGCGCGCGCCCACCGTCGACCGTGACGCTTTGCCTCGTCGACCGTCGGCCAATCGCAGCCGACGATTCCGCCGTATGACGTCGTAACGACGAGGACGACCGCGACGAACGACGTTCGAACGCGAACAAGCCGGACGTCGAACAGTTTCGTCTGTATTCAGGGATCGCGACTCGTCGATCGGAATCTTTCGCGAAACGCTCGACGACGGAACGATGACGTTCGGCACACGAAATACGAACGGTAGCAAATCTGTAGATAAAACGCGTGATTCATTCTCTCGGTTAACGACGAGAGAGCTGGAGTTGCGTCACCTCGTGACGCGTTACGAGAGCGGACGTCCTATGGACGATTCGTTCCAACGTCGCGCGTATTGAGACTCGCTTTCGTCGAACGTCTGATAATACGCAAGTACAATGTGCACGTTAAACGATAGTGCACGATAGCGAACTTTCGTCCGATATCGTCGACGTCGATTCGACCGTTGACGCCGACGAATCAAGAAATTGTCGGTGTTTCTAATTGAACGAAGAGAAGTACGACGGACGCTCTTGCTGGTCTCGTTCGGTCGACGACAACGTGAATCATGTCGGAGGAACTCCTCTGAAAACGGTCACGTTCCTCTGCCGTACCGAAACGCACGTTTCACCCGCGACCTCGACGCTTTCTCGACCAGGCGGACAATCTCGTCTGCAGGAATTCGAGAAAAACGCGATTATGAAAATATTGGCGATGAACCGTGACGAGTAGCTGGCAAACGAACGCACCGTGCGAGCGAACGAACGAACGACTGGAGTGGTCGGTCGAGTGTCAACGGCGCGTCTTCTTCGACGATTGAAATGTGATTACGCGTCCAACAATGGAAAAGGAAATACCGTATTTCCTTTGGCAAACTCCGATGGCCGAAGGTACACAATTTGCGAGGAAGGCGATGTATCAACGTCGTCGCCGATATCGATTTTTATTACGAACAAAGAACAGGAAATGTCTTTACCTAGACGTGTTTCACGCGTATCCGTCGACGATTTAAAATTCCTTCGCGCCGCGACCGTCGTCCGAGATCCTCCCGATCCCGAGAAGTTCGAGGAAATGCCGGAATAGGAGGAAAACTCCGAAGTGAGATCGACGCTCGGCGTTGATCACCCGAGCCGCGGGCTGACACCGAGATATATGATTTCCCGTGGTCCGACACGGGTTATCAGCGATAGTTTCCGATCCATAAATAATATCACGCGCATCTTCGTTGATACCGGGAAACAATGGAACCGGGAAGGAGACGGCCGCGTACCTGGCCGTCATAAATATTAGGTGCGACGAGTCGTACGATCCAGGAACTGGCGTCGTCGACGTCGCAGAATTTAGAACCGCTCAGACGCGGGTTCGTTTCACCTTTTCGCAGTGCGACACGACCGAGCACGGCACGAACACCGATTTCCGAGCGGCCGGCATCGAAACGTTGGAGTCGGAGAAAAGAAGAACGCGCTCGTCACGGCGTTCGTATTGGTTTCGCTGGATACGGAACACTGAAACGCGAGTCGCGCTTAGAACGGAGACGCGATGCTCAAAGGAACTCCTTAATGGCACGGAAGCTTGGCGATGACGGGAAAACGTTACGTCGACGGGAAACTCTTCGGCGAAGAAAAGCTGTTAACGAGAAGATTGCTAGAACGGGGGAACGAGACGACAGCGCAGAGAATTTTATCGACAAAAAATAATTAAATGTACGAGGGGAAGAGAATTTGCCCGCTCCTCGTGGACGCGGCGTGCACCTGAAAAAATTCCGTGCTCATTGAAACGTCGCAAACGATCCGTAAGGACGTGCAAACGAAGATCAACGGACCGATGTGTAATTTCCTATTGTCGTTGGACAAGTGATATGTTTATCTTTATTCGTCAAATATTATGCACAAACAGAAGCCGTATTTACATCGCTAGCAAGCGATCGCACGATAACAAAGGCATATACAAAAGATAAGACGGCTTCGTTTAAGTAGCCGTGATCCACTCCGTCTCACTTACACCGTGCATAGATTAAAACTTGGATTAAACTCCGTTACTTGTTGCGTCTGATCGATTTTCCATCGGAACGTTCGATGCGGCGGAACGCATAACTTTTATCTCGTCTCGAAACTTTGATCGACACAGGTCTCGATCGATCGAGCCCACGAATAGTTCACCTAATTATCCTCTTACGATTCGTCCAAGTAAAACCCGAACGGCATTTATCGGGGAAATGCGAGGGCGACTGAACCGATTCGAGGGCCAAGCTAGGGATCCTCGATACGATATCGATTATCGAAAATATCGGTATATCGGTCGGTAAATATCGATATTTTGTATCGATATTTTGAGTTCCGATATATCAGGGTATCGATACTTATAACGCAATATCGGTTTTCGATATGAATGAACAAAAAGTATTTTTGAATTATATAAATATTACTTAATTCAAAAATATTTTTTATTCATTTGTTAAATAAATCGTAAATTTTTAATAATATAAATACTGTAGAGTGAGCAGAAATAGGTTCATGAGTAGAAATAGGTACATTGACCTTAACTATTTTACAAACTTATATTATTTAAGTCATTTTTAAATAATATAAGTTTGTAATCGTCCTTAGCTGTATGTACACTTATTGTATATATGTACAACTTCTTATATATGTACTGTACAACTTATTAAAAAAGTCAAATATTCCAACTCTGATGTTTCTTATTTACTACAATTATTTTCTTTTATATAAAAATAATTTGTTAACGATATGGGACCGATATTGTCTGTATCGATATTTTAAAAACGATATATCGTGTGTATCGGTACTCACACATTCGATACGTATCGATATGAAATATCGATATTTTCCTCTGTATCGGGCAACCCTAGGCCAAGCTGAATTAAAAATCTCCCACGGTGCGTCGGTCGGTCGGCGCGGTCGTTACGGGGGAAACCGGCTGATCGAGCAGCGGGGATGACGCGTGTCGGAGCGTGCAACGTTACGCGTGATACCGGTGTGAAACAGGAGGCCGAAACCAGAAACATACGGCTGAGACGTTAAAACGGGCGACGACACGTGAATTACGAGACTCCGTGTCTCGAGCAAAGGTCAGGAATCGAGCGAGCGGACGCGAAGACGCGTCGGCCGCAATTTTTGCACGTGGCCGTCGGAGAACGCGACTCCCGAGCTCGGGCCGTAACTGGGTCTCTCGCGTCCGTCGATCGATCTCTTCCCCGCGAGCCGATCGTGGAAAGAGAGACAGGTCTCTTCTCGACAGAATCGTCGGGGGAAGCGACGCCCGACCCCTGACGTTTCGCGTTCTACGAATCGGGCGAGCGGAAAGGTGCACGCGTGGGTCCGCTACCCCTCGCGACCGACGACGGTTCTTCCGGGAATTCCGAGGTGAGGGTGCCGGTGCACGAGCACGGTGCAGATTGCACGCTATTGCACAGCGTTGCATAAGATTGCATAGTTTTCTGTGGCGACCGCATTGCGCAAGACCGATACACGTTCCCGGTAGGCACGCGTGCACCAGTTCGAATCGAAGACCGCGCGCGCCTCCCTTCCGGTCGAGATTCCNGTAAAGTACGGGTCGCTCGTGAGTAGCACGGTACGTCACGTACGCAGAACGTCGTTTCCAATTTGGATATGCTGGTCAGATATCGATCGTCGANTGGGACGACGACTCGCGCGGTCAATCGAATCTGTGTTACCAGTAAAGTCGCCAAGTAATTCGTTCGAATCGGCACGGCGCACGACTCACGATCGAAGGTCGCTGGAGTCTACCGAATAAACGATTTTCACGAGATAAAGTACGGGTCGCTCGTGAGTGGCACGGTACGTCACGTATGCAGAACGTCGTTTCCAATTTGGATATGCTGGTCAGATATCGATCGTCGATCGGCGTATCGCTGACTCTACGGTCGACCGAATTACCTGGGGATCGAGCTCGAACGGAACCGATGCCGTCCTTCCCGGACGTTTTACTCAAAAGCGGCCTTTCGTCAATGAATTTTTATGGAACGAACGGATTTAGCCCGTGTAACGAAACCTCGGGTCGGCCAAACGTATCGCTGGGTCGCGTCGGGTTACCTCGTCGTATCGGAGATTTATAAATAGTTGTTTCGAAGGGATCAGAGAGGACGGTGTGAAACGGTCCGCTGAAACCGTCCTCTCTCCGCGTTCGAAGAAGGAATTGGTTCCTATGAGAAAAAAACGAACGGACCGATCGCGACTGTCGGAATCCGTCGTCCGGTTGGACGCGTCGTCGATCGAACGTCGCCGATTACGTCACTTGGCCACCACCCGTTCGACGGGGCGGTGGGTGCCAGGTAGTGACGCCGAGCGATTACGTCAGGGCCAAGTGACGACGTCACGGTTCGGGTCGAACGTAGCGGGGGTGGAAGTCGCCCCCTCCGCGTCGCGTCGCCCGGTATTTGGTAGTCGCCGGAAGAGGAGAATTCGAGGGGTGGACGATCTTCGGGACAGCTGTAGGATTCGGCCCGATGCCGCGAGACGCGTTCTCGAACGAGTGGCAGCCTCCTCGTAGAATGGGAATGACGACGCAAATATACGCGCGGGTGGTTGAAAATTAATTGAACCGCGATCGAGCCGCGTTCCCTTCGTCGAAAAGGAGCGTCGTCCTCCGTTTCATCGACACTCGGTAGGTTCGGAAGCAACGGAAGGGAGCGCGGTCTAACCGAGTTCGGGCCGTCACCCCTGTCGGTTCACCCTCTCTATCGCGAAGTTCCAGGCGACGAGCGGGGGCGTAAGGGCGACCGAACGAGCACCGAGGGGCGACGGCCATTGCGTCGCGTCGACCGCGATCGCTCCAACAGACTCTACGGTAGCTCGCGAGCGAGCTCTCGTTTCGAGAGGAAGAGTCTCTGGACAAAATAACGTGCACGCCAATTTCGTGTTCGTCCGACGTCCGTGTCCCCCTTCCTTCCTTCCGCGTTCATTAATTTGGAAACCGATTCACGGCCGGACGAACGTTTCGAACGATCTGAAAACGTAGCAATTACGTTTGCGCTACGGCGAAAAAAGTCGCGGCAACGGAGAGTTTCAGGTGGTCGTAAAATCGATATCGCAACTAGGACACTGGGTCGTTCGGTGAACGATGATAAGGGGCTACCTCGAGCCGAAGGATCACCGCCGATAATAGTGAGAACCATTGTGAGGAAAGGAGGAGCGGGAGCGACTACTCCCCGAGGTGGCGCGGCCAAGAATAAACGGCCCTGAAGACGGCGGACGGTGAAATTCGCGGAAACTACCCGGGGGGATGCAAACTACACGGAAATTAAACCCCGTTCGCCTCGACGCCGAGCAAATGACGAAACAAAAATAGCGACACGATCGATGGAATCGAGTTCGTCACGTTAGATTCATTGAAATATACGCGTCGCCACGTGTTGCTGAATTTCAAGCGGAGAATATGCGCGATTGAACTTCGTATTCCTGGAACGAGCGATAGGGCAGAGCAAACGTTGGGGAAAACGTAGGNCAGATTCATTGAAATATACACGTCGCCACGTGTTGCTGAATTTCAACCGGAGAATATGCGCGATGAACTTCATATTCCTGGAACGAGCGATAGGGCAGAGCAAACGTTGGGGAAAACGTAGGGGACGGAAAGCAATCGAGTAGCTACGAGATATGGTAAGAGTCGCGCTCGATTGGCCTCGAACGGCCAATTGATTTCGATCGTGCCACGGTATCTACGCAAAGAGCGTGGAAAAGAGTCCCGACTTCTGTTCAAATTAAGAAATGCTAAAACGGTAAAACGTACCGAACGACGTACTCATAATTTTAGACGTAAGCTATACTCGTGAACCGTGCCACGACTTCAATTGATCATAAAATTTAATGAAAACGTGGTTATCGCGTCGGATAATCGAAATTCTTAAGGAGCATCGGTACGCGATGAACGTATATCTCGATTCGCTCGAAATTCTCGATCGCGTACGATCTGTTAACGAAGACGTTAACGAGTAATGCCTCAAATTCGAAAGGTCTGTGCCGTCGTTGTTCCTGCCGCGCCCCAAGGATGGAACCGTGGACACGAGCAGCTAATGGAATTTATGCAGGAGTTCGAAACGCATTAAAGTTGCCAACGGCGACGCTTCACTCCCCCGCGCCGCCGACTTCTTTGTACATACGTAAGATCGTGCACGTACCATTAGCATTAATTTCGCCGTTTAACCCCCCGTAACGCCGGCGCAGCAGTTAACGTCGCATTATCAGATGTTAAGCGCTCCAAGTTTCATGGAGACATAAATTATATCGTTTTCCGAGGCACTTCCCCCGAAACGCCCGAGCAGAATCGTGTCCCCCCGATTATTATTTCATCGTCCGATCGTCTACCGCACGAATATATCTAAACGTTCGCCACGATTTTTCGATCTCAAACCTCGACTTCGAGTGTCGGCTCACGTTATCGGTACAGAGATCTCTGATTCAAACGACGTCACGATCACGATGGGTAGAGATCGCGAGGAGATCGGGACGGCGCGGTTTCGCTCGTTAGCGAGACACGTGTTCTAGCTGCGTACGTAATTGTTCCGTCGCGCGTTGTACGTCGCGATGAAATCAACCCTTCCCGAATTCGAAACGAACGACGGCGCTAACGTCCTGCGACGAGCACCCCTTCGGAATCGAATCCGGTGGGGAGCCCGCGGAGTAGCGATCGTTGAGCAAGGTCAGTGACATCGGTCGTCCACCCGTCTGCCGTCGAACATCTTTTTCATCGGGGAGCGCACACGCGCGTACCCTTCCGAGGGTGAACTCGCGCTTCTGTCTACCGTCGCGTCCCTTTAATACCTCGAACCCGTTCGCACGGAATTTTATGCCGAAGTCGAACTCCGGCCGTTTGCAATTCTGCCGATTGCATTTCGATAAGGAAGTTCGAAAGAAGCGTACCTGTTTAGCGTCCTAAAAGGGTAAGGCGGGGAAGGAACGTGTGCAATCTCCGGTCAAGTGCGTCGACTAAGATCCATAATTTGAAGGTAATTACCTGAAATCAAATAAAAAATGATTTACAATTAAGTTCAGCCCGCGTTAAAGCTGGCGGTGTACAAATTTCAGGGAGAACGCGGTCGACGAATCGGTCGGAGCTGCAAACGCCGTGACTTTGCGCTTTCACTGTTCCTCTTTATTCCCGTCGATCGCGTCTATTTCTGGAATGGTCATCGCGTTTTCTAGATGCACGCTCGATCGTCGAACAACGTGATGTCCACTTAAACGCGTATCGATCGAGTTAATTATAAACCGCGGCATTTAGCATCCGCTATTTTCGTGTAATTGCGACGCAACAACATCGTAGCCGATCCGATCGACCGGAAACATCGAATCAATTTTGTCGCGGATGAGTCGTTCGCGGATCGCACCGCTCTCGAAACCGCCCACCCGATCCGGCCCCGGATCGTACGCACCTCGCGACAGTGCAAATTCGTGTCGTATAAGCCACTCTCAAAGCGATCTGCACNTAATTAAGTTCGGCACGCGTTAAAGCTGGCGGTGTACAAATTTCAGGGAGAACGCGCGGTCGACGAATTCGATCGAGAGTACCGACGATCGACGAATCGGTCGGAGCTGCAAACGCCGTGACTTTGCGCTTTCACCGTTCCTCTTTATTCCCGTCGATCGCGTCTATTTCTGGAATGGTCATCGCGTTTTCTAGGTGCACGCTCGAACGTCGAACAACGTGATGTCCACTTAAACGCGTATCGATCGAGTTAATTATAAACCGCGGCATTNTTCGTACGTAACTTTGTAACGTTACGAGTCACGATGTTTTCCCACTAGAACCACGTATAAATCTCAGACGTAGCAATACGTACTAATGTTTAACAATTTCGTATAATGATATGCGTAGCGATCAGACCAGTTTGCCGGAGACGACGTAAGACTTTTCTTACGTTTACGTAGCGCGAAAAGAGTCCAACGTTTCATGACCACGAGAATTCATCGTCGGCCGATCAGTCGACCGGCGCGAACTCCGTTGGGGGATCGCGCGTCGATTCGATATCGTTGCTCGTCGCCTCTCGACCGTGACCTTCGGACGGAACTTTCCTTCCGAGAATATTCGTTCTCGCATACGAAACAACGGGTTCCCGTCGGCACGGCGAACCGAGATCGTTAAAAACAATCTCGCCCGACTGTTTTACTCGTCGGCCAAGCATGAATGGGCCATCGCGTATGATAGACCGGGGACCACGTGACCGAGAGAGGGAGAGAGCGAGCGTCGCGATAGAGACGTACCTTGAGGTCATCCGACGACCCGGGGTCGAGCTCGCCGCGGTGAACGATCGCGTTCGAGCGGTTTATCGGGCACCCGATCGCGTGCTCGCTCGGGGCGAGAGGATCGCGTCGCACAGTTGGGTAAAACTCGAGCGCACGACGTACACCGGAGAGTCACATCTTACGCGCACCACGTCGACCGACACTGGGCGTCGTACACGATTTATTCACTTCGCGTCGAAATTCGTCGTGGCGTCTCATAAAAACTCGTTCCCTTTCTCCCCTCGCTTCCGTTCGATCCCCGGATCGGAAGCACGTTCGACGAACTTGAAGGTGTACGCGCGTGCGACCACTCGACCTTTGCCTCGCAATCGTCTGCGCGACGTTCTCCACTCGCGATCTACTCGACGAACTGTTCTCTTCGGGCGTCGATCGCGATCGCTAGCGACGAGAACCGGTGGTTCCAGGCGAACACTCGCGGACGAGTCGGATATCGCGCGTTGCTCGCGTCGCGACTGTCGCGTCGAATCTGGGCCAGCAGTAGCGCGGCGGATGGAAATAGCACACAGACAGCTTTTGCCCTCCTCGACGCGGTCGCCCCACTCTCGCCGCTCTCCGTCGTCGTCGCGACGCGTCGCGCGCGCCCACCGTCGACCGTGACGCTTTGCCTCGTCGACCGTCGGCCAATCGCAGCCGACGATTCCGCCGTATGACGTCGTAACGACGAGGACGACCGCGACGAACGACGTTCGAACGCGAACAAGCCGGACGTCGAACAGTTTCGTCTGTATTCAGGGATCGCGACTCGTCGATCGGAATCTTTCGCGAAACGCTCGACGACGGAACGATGACGTTCGGCACACGAAATACGAACGGTAGCAAATCTGTAGATAAAACGCGTGATTCATTCTCTCGGTTAACGACGAGAGAGCTGGAGTTGCGTCACCTCGTGACGCGTTACGAGAGCGGACGTCCTATGGACGATTCGTTCCAACGTCGCGCGTATTGAGACTCGCTTTCGTCGAACGTCTGATAATACGCAAGTACAATGTGCACGTTAAACGATAGTGCACGATAGCGAACTTTCGTCCGATATCGTCGACGTCGATTCGACCGTTGACGCCGACGAATCAAGAAATTGTCGGTGTTTCTAATTGAACGAAGAGAAGTACGACGGACGCTCTTGCTGGTCTCGTTCGGTCGACGACAACGTGAATCATGTCGGAGGAACTCCTCTGAAAACGGTCACGTTCCTCTGCCGTACCGAAACGCACGTTTCACCCGCGACCTCGACGCTTTCTCGACCAGGCGGACAATCTCGTCTGCAGGAATTCGAGAAAAACGCGATTATGAAAATATTGGCGATGAACCGTGACGAGTAGCTGGCAAACGAACGCACCGTGCGAGCGAACGAACGAACGACTGGAGTGGTCGGTCGAGTGTCAACGGCGCGTCTTCTTCGACGATTGAAATGTGATTACGCGTCCAACAATGGAAAAGGAAATACCGTATTTCCTTTGGCAAACTCCGATGGCCGAAGGTACACAATTTGCGAGGAAGGCGATGTATCAACGTCGTCGCCGATATCGATTTTTATTACGAACAAAGAACAGGAAATGTCTTTACCTAGACGCGTTTCACGCGTATCCGTCGACGATTTAAAATTCCTTCGCGCCGCGACCGTCGTCCGAGATCCTCCCGATCCCGAGAAGTTCGAGGAAATGCCGGAATAGGAGGAAAACTCCGAAGTGAGATCGACGCTCGGCGTTGATCACCCGAGCCGCGGGCTGACACCGAGATATATGATTTCCCGTGGTCCGACACGGGTTATCAGCGATAGTTTCCGATCCATAAATAATATCACGCGCATCTTCGTTGATACCGGGAAACAATGGAACCGGGAAGGAGACGGCCGCGTACCTGGCCGTCATAAATATTAGGTGCGACGAGTCGTACGATCCAGGAACTGGCGTCGTCGACGTCGCAGAATTTAGAACCGCTCAAACGCGGGTTCGTTTCACCTTTTCGCAGTGCGACACGACCGAGCACGGCACGAACACCGATTTCCGAGCGGCCGGCATCGAAACGTTGGAGTCGGAGAAAAGAAGAACGCGCTCGTCACGGCGTTCGTATTGGTTTCGCTGGATACGGAACACTGAAACGCGAGTCGCGCTTAGAACGGAGACGCGATGCTCAAAGGAACTCCTTAATGGCACGGAAGCTTGGCGATGACGGGAAAACGTTACGTCGACGGGAAACTCTTCGGCGAAGAAAAGCTGTTAACGAGAAGATTGCTAGAACGGGGGAACGAGACGACAGCGCAGAGAATTTTATCGACAAAAAATAATTAAATGTACGAGGGGAAGAGAATTTGCCCGCTCCTCGTGGACGCGGCGTGCACCTGAAAAAATTCCGTGCTCATTGAAACGTCGCAAACGATCCGTAAGGACGTGCAAACGAAGATCAACGGACCGATGTGTAATTTCCTATTGTCGTTGGACAAGTGATATGTTTATCTTTATTCGTCAAATATTATGCACAAACAGAAGCCGTATTTACATCGCTAGCAAGCGATCGCACGATAACAAAGGCATATACAAAAGATAAGACGGCTTCGTTTAAGTAGCCGTGATCCACTCCGTCTCACTTACACCGTGCATAGATTAAAACTTGGATTAAACTCCGTTACTTGTTGCGTCTGATCGATTTTCCATCGGAACGTTCGATGCGGCGGAACGCATAACTTTTATCTCGTCTCGAAACTTTGATCGACACAGGTCTCGATCGATCGAGCCCACGAATAGTTCACCTAATTATCCTCTTACGATTCGTCCAAGTAAAACCCGAACGGCATTTATCGGGGAAATGCGAGGGCGACTGAACCGATTCGAGGGCCAAGCTAGGGATCCTCGATACGATATCGATTATCGAAAATATCGGTATATCGGTCGGTAAATATCGATATTTTGTATCGATATTTTGAGTTCCGATATATCAGGGTATCGATACTTATAACGCAATATCGGTTTTCGATATGAATGAACAAAAAGTATTTTTGAATTATATAAATATTACTTAATTCAAAAATATTTTTTATTCATTTGTTAAATAAATCGTAAATTTTTAATAATATAAATACTGTAGAGTGAGCAGAAATAGGTTCATGAGTAGAAATAGGTACATTNCGATCGTAATTAGCGATATAACGCGATCAAACTCGATCGCAATTAGTAATATTGCGAGCAAACAGAATTGGGTCGGCCACCGGTATTAATTAGCGTCTAACGACGTCGAACGCGCAACGAGTCCTTTTCTCGATTCCACCTACTCGAGAGTATCCACGCGTCGCTCGTGCGACGGCCTTCGGTTACGTTTGTATACACCGCGGTACCGCGTCGTTTCGGTGAATCGCGGACGTTAACGATCTCCATCGGTTTTTATTATAAATTTATCTGCCGCGTTAATCGAGAGCGGGTATACGCGTGATTACTCCGATTCCGTATACCGACGTCGGGTAACGCGAGTAATTAATCGCGTATCCGTTTACTGGGTTCGGTCCGCCACGCGTTTAGTCGACGCGAGGTCGATTCGTCGAAGAATCGGAACATTCGTCTTCTGGGAAACGAACGAAATTCTCTCCTATTTCCCGTCGGCTGACCGGGAGAAGCGCTCGCCGTCTCGGCGGCGTTAACGAGAAAAAGAAAGGAGGTGTAACCGAAGACCGCGAGTCGAATCGTCGACGGCAGACCGAGGACCCCGCCGCCGTCTACTCGAGATAGCAACCGTGACCCAAGGCTCGCACGTGGCAGCGATAAAAAGACGAACCGCCCCGGGGGGTATATATACGATCGTCGTCGACGATACCGAGGGGTGGTCCGCGGAAAGCCGATATCTCTGTCCCTGTGGACCAGAGGATTTCTCGATCGCGACGCACCGCATCAATCGCCTCGTTTTCATCTCATTTTCTCGGCTCGGCGCATGTTTTAGAATTTGAATTCTTTGGTCGGAAATCGTTCGTCGCCCGTGCCGCGCAATTTAATTACAATGCTGTTTTTTTAAATTAAATTAAACATTAAACTTAATAGAACGCTGCACGCGTCATTGACCCTTCGTCGCGGTACGAAAAAACGGAATTGTATGCCGGCCCTCGAGGTGTGAACGCGTAAGCCAGAAACGACGTCTGCTCTCGTTTGAATCATCTTCTCATCTTCTACTGTGTCGTGGCTCTCCACGCTCCTCTAAAACCGAAGGTGTACGTGTGCATTACAGTATATTACGCGCACTCGCATGATTTACCACGTGACAGGCTGTTGCGGCTAATGAGCTACGCGAATAGTGTTCTCGTATCGGCTTCGCGTTATGCGCGAGCCACTCCTTGCTTCCGGTTCCGAGTCGTACACCGTTATGCAACGTAACGCAATTTACGCGACGGGAAACAGTAGACCGGGCCCGAACCGGCGAATTACGTGCGACATAGAACACCTGTCGTCGAATTCGCGGTGAATTCGGCAAAGAATCGAGCTTCCTCGAAGACGAACCAGCGAAGCGACTACGTGAGAGAGAAACGATTAAGTAATATGTGATCGGAAGTCGTGCATCGCGTCGCGTCTGAGGAGAGCTTCGTCTCGAGGAAGCTGTATACTTGGTCCTAATTATTTCGTTACGTTTAAGCCGCGCCGCGATCACAAGCCTGTACATCACCGCGGTACATTTCGTTGCGATCGATCGACTACCTTGACACGATTTTGTCTTATTTTATGCTTACTGGTTTCGCAAGGTCGTAGAGCAAAGAGCGTTGTACAAGCTCGCGATTTGCTTTCTCTAGAAAGAGACGATCCCGAAGGGCGAGTCCAGTTTCTACGCTGGTCTATGCGGGAAACCGAACGATCCGAGAGCTCGCGTTGTCGACGCGGCTTTTCTCGGAAAAAGGAATTCGACCGTGAAAACCGCGAGTCACGAAATCTCTTAATTTGCCTCGTGCATTTTTTAGAACGATCCGCAGAAATTATAGGAGCACGGCGTTGCCAGTGGGTCTTAGTCATGAACTTTTCCAACACGCCCTTTTCCCCCCTTTTCCTAGAACGTTGGATTTCACGGGGAGTCGTAACCACGGCATAAACGGGGTTGCGAGTGACGCCGCCGATCGATCGGCATTCACTCGATTGTTTCGCGAATGTTTTCTAAACGTTCCCTTTGTTCCCCATCTCCGGCTATTGTTCCCCGTTGCCGATACACAGACGCTCGTTACGCGGCCACGTTTTGTTTACATGCTTGCGCGCGTTACGCTTTTCACGCGTTTCAGAAAAAAATATTATCTCTGATTTTTGGGTAAAAAAACGAACGCGCACGAAGGAACGTATCTTCGTATACGACAGATGAACGTGACGCGAATAAAATTACTCTTCACTTTCTTCACTTTCCGACGTACTGCGTACGAAGACTTTCGCTGGAATTGTGCGCGATTCAGAAAATCGACCAACTCCCGAGAAATAGAACTACTTTTTCGTTCGAACCTCAACTAGCCAGTCCATCCGTCTCGTCCGTCGGATCGACGGTTCGCCCCCGCGTAATTCAATAATTTCTGGTGCGCGTCGAGGACTCGCCCTTTTCGCTGAACAAAGAAGGGTGGCCGGCGCGCGAACCCCGTTTGACACACAAAGGGGATCTTCGCAAGACGGAAAGGATCCAGTCGCGTGTGCTAAATTTAATAAGCATTACACAGGTGAAATACGAGCGCGCGCGTAATCCGATGTCCCGCGTAAACTAGATGCGCACGTGGTCTTGTAAAGCGAGACGCAAGGCGATAGCGAGGATCTCTATTCAGAAAAATCATGGTACGCGTTACCCGACCGAGACCAATTCCCTGAACCTCGAGTTGAAAAAGGCCGAAACCATCAGGATTCACCGAACGTTTGTGTGCCAGTGGTTCCCTTCGAACACCGAAATATCGCGTCCCGCTCCTAATTCCCGAGCGTGCTGTGCGCGTCGAACGACCGACGTACAAGGATGGATTCACACTTCCGTAACCGTAACCAAAATTTTACGTATGCTCTCCGTTAAAATTTCGGGCTGGAGCCGTAAGAAACGGGACCGTAACATCGAGTCTAACTAAGGTATCGGAAAACCCATGTAAAAACAAGGAGTCCTCAGAAGGGACCGACGATTTTTTGCCAAGACGTCGGGTGCAGGTACGTAAAATTTTTTTTTACCTCACGTTACGGTTAAGGAAGTTTGAAGCCACTGCAAAGTGGTTTTCCCGACGAAAATGGTCGGCCAGTAATTCGAAATGATTTTTGAAAAGATCTCGCTCGCTCGAGCAGGAGCAACTTGTGACCGACATCTCCTACTCGGCGATATCTGTTTTCCATCGTATCAATTATGCCATTTTGTCTTACGCGATCGGTGTAAGGAGATACCGGGAACTCGACACCGAGAAAATATTCCTTTCGACCGGAGAACGAGGCTCTACTACCGCGATCGGTCGCGCCTCGATCCTTCGATCGAGAGCGGTGCCGAATTTCAGCGCACGGTCTCCGCGAGTCACGGTCAAACGAACGAAATCGACGCGAAAAACGAAAGTATTCGGAGAGGACCACCCGGTGGCCGTCGGTGGCACGTACATAAATACCGAACGAGGAAAAAACTGCACGCAAAACGCTCGTCCTTGTCTTTCTATCCGTGGATCGTGGGAGCGGATGACGTCACCCAGTTCTTTCCGAGAAAACCGACTGGCACCGGTGGCAATTTGTATAAACCAGAATAACAGTCATCGGGCATGCAAGACATTACGGACATTGAACGTCCCGAATGTACGCTATCTTTAGCAAAGAGGTGTTTACACTCGAGGATGACGTACGCAAGTTAGACGTTTTCGCATCCTAGAGGCACGGGTAATAAATTGTTTTTGGTAATGCGACGTTTTGAAGAATCCGCTCGAACGTACAGAAAATGTGTAC
>SMSR01016015.1:9983-33214 GCA_019453355.1 Ceratina japonica | reverse complement strand
GGCGAGATCCCGAGCCGTCGCGGACAATTCCAATGATAAACGGTTCCAGACGATAAAGAGCTCCGCCGTAAACTAATTACGGCGAGCCAGTATTTTTTATCGACGGAATAAAAAGAGGGAACGGAGTAACGAGCCGTGCACGGGAGATACGTAACGTCGTTAACGTTACGGCGCCAAGCTTCGAACGTCAAGGCCGACCAATGTCTCGCCAATTGGAAGTAATACGAAGGAAATTCTGCGCGTCGAGCCGCGTTCTCCGCTAAACGGTCCCAGCGGGAGCAACCGAACGTAAATATACGCGTACATACACGCCGTCCTGATCGACGTACGTCCCGCGAGTCGTACGGCTCGCGTCTTGCGTAACGCGTCTCCGCGAAAACTGTAACGAACGATCTCTCGACGCAGCCGTGTCCGTCTAAAGATTTCGCCACGACGGCGACGTGCAACGGTCGTGCACGGGACGTCCTTAGGAAGACAATACGCGATACGTAATTCTATAGCAATGGCGAGGATGACGTGTGCGGTCACGCCTCTACGGCTCAGTCCCGGTGGAACGCGAGAACCGATGTTACGGATACACTTGCTAAAATTAAATGGATTACCAGGAATACGCCGCCGCCGCCGGACGTTAGGAAGTCGATCGTAATTAGCGATATAACGCGATCAAACTCGATCGCAATTAGTAATATTGCGAGCAAACAGAATTGGGTCGGCCACCGGTATTAATTAGCGTCTAACGACGTCGAACGCGCAACGAGTCCTTTTCTCGATTCCACCTACTCGAGAGTATCCACGCGTCGCTCGTGCGACGGCCTTCGGTTACGTTTGTATACACCGCGGTACCGCGTCGTTTCGGTGAATCGCGGACGTTAACGATCTCCATCGGTTTTTATTATAAATTTATCTGCCGCGTTAATCGAGAGCGGGTATACGCGTGATTACTCCGATTCCGTATACCGACGTCGGGTAACGCGAGTAATTAATCGCGTATCCGTTTACTGGGTTCGGTCCGCCACGCGTTTAGTCGACGCGAGGTCGATTCGTCGAAGAATCGGAACATTCGTCTTCTGGGAAACGAACGAAATTCTCTCCTATTTCCCGTCGGCTGACCGGGAGAAGCGCTCGCCGTCTCGGCGGCGTTAACGAGAAAAAGAAAGGAGGTGTAACCGAAGACCGCGAGTCGAATCGTCGACGGCAGACCGAGGACCCCGCCGCCGTCTACTCGAGATAGCAACCGTGACCCAAGGCTCGCACGTGGCAGCGATAAAAAGACGAACCGCCCCGGGGGGTATATATACGATCGTCGTCGACGATACCGAGGGGTGGTCCGCGGAAAGCCGATATCTCTGTCCCTGTGGACCAGAGGATTTCTCGATCGCGACGCACCGCATCAATCGCCTCGTTTTCATCTCATTTTCTCGGCTCGGCGCATGTTTTAGAATTTGAATTCTTTGGTCGGAAATCGTTCGTCGCCCGTGCCGCGCAATTTAATTACAATGCTGTTTTTTTAAATTAAATTAAACATTAAACTTAATAGAACGCTGCACGCGTCATTGACCCTTCGTCGCGGTACGAAAAAACGGAATTGTATGCCGGCCCTCGAGGTGTGAACGCGTAAGCCAGAAACGACGTCTGCTCTCGTTTGAATCATCTTCTCATCTTCTACTGTGTCGTGGCTCTCCACGCTCCTCTAAAACCGAAGGTGTACGTGTGCATTACAGTATATTACGCGCACTCGCATGATTTACCACGTGACAGGCTGTTGCGGCTAATGAGCTACGCGAATAGTGTTCTCGTATCGGCTTCGCGTTATGCGCGAGCCACTCCTTGCTTCCGGTTCCGAGTCGTACACCGTTATGCAACGTAACGCAATTTACGCGACGGGAAACAGTAGACCGGGCCCGAACCGGCGAATTACGTGCGACATAGAACACCTGTCGTCGAATTCGCGGTGAATTCGGCAAAGAATCGAGCTTCCTCGAAGACGAACCAGCGAAGCGACTACGTGAGAGAGAAACGATTAAGTAATATGTGATCGGAAGTCGTGCATCGCGTCGCGTCTGAGGAGAGCTTCGTCTCGAGGAAGCTGTATACTTGGTCCTAATTATTTCGTTACGTTTAAGCCGCGCCGCGATCACAAGCCTGTACATCACCGCGGTACATTTCGTAGCGATCGATCGACTACCTTGACACGATTTTGTCTTATTTTATGCTTACTGGTTTCGCAAGGTCGTAGAGCAAAGAGCGTTGTACAAGCTCGCGATTTGCTTTCTCTAGAAAGAGACGATCCCGAAGGGCGAGTCCAGTTTCTACGCTGGTCTATGCGGGAAACCGAACGATCCGAGAGCTCGCGTTGTCGACGCGGCTTTTCTCGGAAAAAGGAATTCGACCGTGAAAACCGCGAGTCACGAAATCTCTTAATTTGCCTCGTGCATTTTTTAGAACGATCCGCAGAAATTATAGGAGCACGGCGTTGCCAGTGGGTCTTAGTCATGAACTTTTCCAACACGCCCTTTTCCCCCCTTTTCCTAGAACGTTGGATTTCACGGGGAGTCGTAACCACGGCATAAACGGGGTTGCGAGTGACGCCGCCGATCGATCGGCATTCACTCGATTGTTTCGCGAATGTTTTCTAAACGTTCCCTTTGTTCCCCATCTCCGGCTATTGTTCCCCGTTGCCGATACACAGACGCTCGTTACGCGGCCACGTTTTGTTTACATGCTTGCGCGCGTTACGCTTTTCACGCGTTTCAGAAAAAAATATTATCTCTGATTTTTGGGTAAAAAAACGAACGCGCACGAAGGAACGTATCTTCGTATACGACAGATGAACGTGACGCGAATAAAATTACTCTTCACTTTCTTCACTTTCCGACGTACTGCGTACGAAGACTTTCGCTGGAATTGTGCGCGATTCAGAAAATCGACCAACTCCCGAGAAATAGAACTACTTTTTCGTTCGAACCTCAACTAGCCAGTCCATCCGTCTCGTCCGTCGGATCGACGGTTCGCCCCCGCGTAATTCAATAATTTCTGGTGCGCGTCGAGGACTCGCCCTTTTCGCTGAACAAAGAAGGGTGGCCGGCGCGCGAACCCCGTTTGACACACAAAGGGGATCTTCGCAAGACGGAAAGGATCCAGTCGCGTGTGCTAAATTTAATAAGCATTACACAGGTGAAATACGAGCGCGCGCGTAATCCGATGTCCCGCGTAAACTAGATGCGCACGTGGTCTTGTAAAGCGAGACGCAAGGCGATAGCGAGGATCTCTATTCAGAAAAATCATGGTACGCGTTACCCGACCGAGACCAATTCCCTGAACCTCGAGTTGAAAAAGGCCGAAACCATCAGGATTCACCGAACGTTTGTGTGCCAGTGGTTCCCTTCGAACACCGAAATATCGCGTCCCGCTCCTAATTCCCGAGCGTGCTGTGCGCGTCGAACGACCGACGTACAAGGATGGATTCACACTTCCGTAACCGTAACCAAAATTTTACGTATGCTCTCCGTTAAAATTTCGGGCTGGAGCCGTAAGAAACGGGACCGTAACATCGAGTCTAACTAAGGTATCGGAAAACCCATGTAAAAACAAGGAGTCCTCAGAAGGGACCGACGATTTTTTGCCAAGACGTCGGGTGCAGGTACGTAAAATTTTTTTTTACCTCACGTTACGGTTAAGGAAGTTTGAAGCCACTGCAAAGTGGTTTTCCCGACGAAAATGGTCGGCCAGTAATTCGAAATGATTTTTGAAAAGATCTCGCTCGCTCGAGCAGGAGCAACTTGTGACCGACATCTCCTACTCGGCGATATCTGTTTTCCATCGTATCAATTATGCCATTTTGTCTTACGCGATCGGTGTAAGGAGATACCGGGAACTCGACACCGAGAAAATATTCCTTTCGACCGGAGAACGAGGCTCTACTACCGCGATCGGTCGCGCCTCGATCCTTCGATCGAGAGCGGTGCCGAATTTCAGCGCACGGTCTCCGCGAGTCACGGTCAAACGAACGAAATCGACGCGAAAAACGAAAGTATTCGGAGAGGACCACCCGGTGGCCGTCGGTGGCACGTACATAAATACCGAACGAGGAAAAAACTGCACGCAAAACGCTCGTCCTTGTCTTTCTATCCGTGGATCGTGGGAGCGGATGACGTCACCCAGTTCTTTCCGAGAAAACCGACTGGCACCGGTGGCAATTTGTATAAACCAGAATAACAGTCATCGGGCATGCAAGACATTACGGACATTGAACGTCCCGAATGTACGCTATCTTTAGCAAAGAGGTGTTTACACTCGAGGATGACGTACGCAAGTTAGACGTTTTCGCATCCTAGAGGCACGGGTAATAAATTGTTTTTGGTAATGCGACGTTTTGAAGAATCCGCTCGAACGTACAGAAAATGTGTACGATACCTAAGCTTTCAACGAATATTCTGTAAACAATTACTACGGTTGGCCAATGACGTGCGCCCTTGTAGTGCGATGTCCTTGGACCAGGGATGGGTTCGGTAGGTCATGGGCCCGTATTCGTAGTCAGAACTTATCTTTAAGATGGCCCCAAGTATTTGTTTAAGTCCCTATTCTCTGTACAAGACAAGGAAAATATAGGATAGACAGAGATAGCCTGAAATCGTTTCTCTGCGACTCGACAATAAACGTCCTAATCGCAAATGATCCTTAGGACCGGGATTTATGACTCGACAAGGACATCTGATAATGAGTTGTACGCTTCGGGTTCAGGCCAATCTGCCGAAGAACAATACAAGGGAAAGTAAAAATATTTGACCGTCATCAAATCCCTTTCCCGCTGCTTTCTAAACGATGTCCCTCTTGGTACTGAAAAATGACCATGTTCGCGAAGGACTAATGCTCTGAATAAAATTCAATGGAAGAGAACTAATGGTACATTATGTGAAATGCTGTTTAGAGTTCGTCGCAGAATCAGAAATTCGAGTGACGTTAACAACAATATTTCGTTCAGTGTCTATTAGTAGATGGCGCCGAGGGAACTAGGGAAGCTTTTAAAGTTTAATTGAACACGCTCGAAAACCGAGTTAGAATAAGCCCCCGAAGTAATCCATTGGGAAACTAAAATCGCCCGATTCCACTGACAAAATCGATTCATCATCATCGGGCAAAGCCGTGGAATTAACACGGGATTACGGGAATAAATGCAATTCAGATAGGTAAATCGCGTATTGACGACCGAATGACGAGCGCGACCGTATTGAAGATAATCGAGGCACGTGGAAAACGCTTTTTACGACGTTCTCCAAAAATCATTTAACGCGGCAACGGCGCGCACGTCGTAACTGCGGAGGAAGGCAATCGACGATCATCTCGCTGCATTTAAAGTTAATTGAAACAGTTGTAAATTAATTATCAGCCGGCTAAAGGATGCACGCGCGCGGCCTTGCCTCGTTATTTGACGTCATTTCACTGAACGACGGATCATAAACGTATTCTAATTTATGAAACGATGGACACGCGAAGAGTACAAACCGCGACACCGTTTAACATTTATATTATTTTGCCACGAATTAGTCAGTCATTTCGTAATGCGAAGGCAGCGAATTCGCCGTCGCATTTCATCTACGGTCGACTTGGTCGATTCACGAATTCGACTGCGTATATAACTTTAATGATATTCCTGAACGAGGTGAAACGGCGGTCTGACCCTGACGCGTTCTAAATTCGTCGTATCGTCGATAGCAAAGACAAATCGTCGAGGCTCGCTCGGAAGACCGATAACATCCAGTTTAATTATGCATTTACAAATGCGTTCGTCCAGCGCGATGACCTCCGCGCGTCGCGTTCGATCAGAAATGCGTGACCGTCCGACGGCCGCCAGATGGAAGCGGGACGTGAGCGGGACGAGAACGTCGCCCGTTCTTGCAGAGAATTCGATTTCTGCACGATTCCTGGAGACACAAATATAAATGCGGACGGAATCTCGTAAATCGTATAAAAGCGTTCGTAGCTGTCTGTACCATAGGTCGTCGTCTCCCTTTGTCCGTTCGTACGCGCGAACCTGTCCTCGTTCCCGAGTAGCTCTGCCATCTTAATTCGTTCCGACGGAGCGGGTGATATCGCCGAACCTGCCAGCGGGACGACGAAACTAGTTTCGATTACCACGAAATCGCGACCTGGCCCGGGCCACCGATCGATCCTTCCGTGGATCGTAAATTAATACGCATCGCTCGTTACGCACGCCGTACGCGGTCGCGTCGTGTCGTGCACGAGGCAAAACAGAGGCACGCGTGCCTCGCTCTGGCGTGCGATCCGCGTGTAGCACGATCGCATAGGTACTACGCGTATGTAACACTTCGCTGCTTTGCGACCTCGATACGTCCGGAACTCGGGCTTGGTCACGCCGAACGACCCCGAACCGTCGTTAGAAAGATCGCGAGGGCGAGAATGGATGCTCCAGAGAAAATCTCCGTCGCGGTTCAAGATCAAAGGCTCCCGAGCTCACACGACGGGACGGCGTTCTCCCGAATCGCTCTAGGAACGTATCGTCCGCCGTCGGACAATGCGAAAGGGTCTTTTTAGCCGGAGAGCGTCGATTCAGAGGCAGGTCTCGTAAAAGGCTTCGCGTTTCGGTCACGCCGCGGTAATCCAACTACGGTGGGATTATTTCGAAACGAAGGGACACGGACGGACGGGCGGGCAGGCAGGCAGGCAAGAAGAAGAGCAGGCACCCAGGCATCCAAGCCGTCCGACGACGGCGCCGGCGGCTCGGATGAGACGCCAGAGTTCGTCGTCCGCGCAACACACGTATTTCGATGCGTGTAAAAGGAGCGCGTACGGTGTATAGGGTCAGGGGAATCGTGCATGTATATAGAAATGTAGGCGGGCGGGCGCGCGCTCGCGCATTCGCACGCAAAATGTTAAACGGGGATATACGTATATGTAGCAAGCGGCGAACGCGAAGGGAAGAGAGCACGCAGCCAGACGAGAGGGACACAGCGCGTACGATGATCGACTTTTCGCCATCGGGGAACGATCACGCGCGATACTCGCGTCCGGGGGATCGCGTCTCCGGGAAGAACGTAGTAAATCGACGACACTCACCTGAATCGCCATACACATTGAATATGGAAGGTACGGTGGGGCGTTCGTTAGCGAAAACGCGACTCCGTAGGTGACAGAACACTCCGAACACTCGCGCACGTCCACGCTCCAAAGCAGCCACTAGACGACTGACATGGCGGACGACCGTCAGGTGGCACGGCCGTTCCGCCGGCCGCCAGGTGGCTCGCCCGGCGTCGCGCCATTTTTCGAACAGTCGGAGCTACACGATTTATCCGGTTATTGAAACGGAACACGGGGAATTAACAGTTTTGAAAACATTTATTCATTGTAAATACATTGTTTGTGCCTTACTTCTGAGAGAGGAAAAGAAAGATGTCACGTTTTGCCTGTTGGTGAAACACAAAACGAAACTGTTCTAACAACGACTCGCAATCTCTCCGCAATGTTAATTTCATATCTAAGGAAGAAATTCGGTGTTTGATATGAAACAGAAGATCCATTTTTTTGTCGATCGCGCACGCACGACATACTCTTTGTCATAGGGGGGGAGGGTTTAAAATTATATATATGTATATATATANTTGAAACAGTTGTAAATTAATTATCAGCCGGCTAAAGGATGCACGCGCGCGGCCTTGCCTCGTTATTTGACGTCATTTCACTGAACGACGGATCATAAACGTATTCTAATTTATGAAACGATGGACACGCGAAGAGTACAAACCGCGACACCGTTTAACATTTATATTATTTTGCCACGAATTAGTCAGTCATTTCGTAATGCGAAGGCAGCGAATTCGCCGTCGCATTTCATCTACGGTCGACTTGGTCGATTCACGAATTCGACTGCGTATATAACTTTAATGATATTCCTGAACGAGGTGAAACGGCGGTCTGACCCTGACGCGTTCTAAATTCGTCGTATCGTCGATAGCAAAGACAAATCGTCGAGGCTCGCTCGGAAGACCGATAACATCCAGTTTAATTATGCATTTACAAATGCGTTCGTCCAGCGCGATGACCTCCGCGCGTCGCGTTCGATCAGAAATGCGTGACCGTCCGACGGCCGCCAGATGGAAGCGGGACGTGAGCGGGACGAGAACGTCGCCCGTTCTTGCAGAGAATTCGATTTCTGCACGATTCCTGGACACACAAATATAAATGCGGACGGAATCTCGTAAATCGTATAAAAGCGTTCGTAGCTGTCTGTACCATAGGTCGTCGTCTCCCTTTGTCCGTTCGTACGCGCGAACCTGTCCTCGTTCCCGAGTAGCTCTGCCATCTTAATTCGTTCCGACGGAGCGGGTGACATCGCCGAACCTGCCAGCGGGACGACGAAACTAGTTCCGATTATCACGAAATCACGACCTGGCCCGGGCCACCGATCGATCCTTTCGTGGATCGTAAATTAATACGCATCGCTCGTTACGCACGCCGTACGCGGTCGCGTCGTGCACGAGGCAAAACAGAGGCACGCGTGCCTCGCTCTGGCGTGCGATCCGCGTGTAGCACGATCGCATAGGTACTACGCGTATGTAACACTTCGCTGCTTTGCGACCTCGATACGTCCGGAACTCGGGCTTGGTCACGCCGAACGACCCCGAACCGTCGTTAGAAAGATCGCGAGGGCGAGAATGGATGCTCCAGAGAAAATCTCCGTCGCGGTTCAAGATCAAAGGCTCCCGAGCTCACACGACGGGACGGCGTTCTCCCGAATCGCTCTAGGAACGTATCGTCCGCCGTCGGACAATGCGAAAGGGTCTTTTTAGCCGGAGAGCGTCGATTCAGAGGCAGGTCTCGTAAAAGGCTTCGCGTTTCGGTCACGCCGCGGTAATCCAACTACGGTGGGATTATTTCGAAACGAAGGGACACGGACGGACGGGCGGGCAGGCAGGCAGGCAAGAAGAAGAGCAGGCACCCAGGCATCCAAGCCGTCCGACGACGGCGCCGGCGGCTCGGATGAGACGCCAGAGTTCGTCGTCCGCGCAACACACGTATTTCGATGCGTGTAAAAGGAGCGCGTACGGTGTATAGGGTCAGGGGAATCGTGCATGTATATAGAAATGTAGGCGGGCGGGCGCGCGCTCGCGCATTCGCACGCAAAATGTTAAACGGGGATATACGTATATGTAGCAAGCGGCGAACGCGAAGGGAAGAGAGCACGCAGCCAGACGAGAGGGACACAGCGCGTACGATGATCGACTTTTCGCCATCGGGGAACGATCACGCGCGATACTCGCGTCCGGGGGATCGCGTCTCCGGGAAGAACGTAGTAAATCGACGACACTCACCTGAATCGCCATACACATTGAATATGGAAGGTACGGTGGGGCGTTCGTTAGCGAAAACGCGACTCCGTAGGTGACAGAACACTCCGAACACTCGCGCACGTCCACGCTCCAAAGCAGCCACTAGACGACTGACATGGCGGACGACCGTCAGGTGGCACGGCCGTTCCGCCGGCCGCCAGGTGGCTCGCCCGGCGTCGCGCCATTTTTCGAACAGTCGGAGCTACACGATTTATCCGGTTATTGAAACGGAACACGGGGAATTAACAGTTTTGAAAACATTTATTCATTGTAAATACATTGTTTGTGCCTTACTTCTGAGAGAGGAAAAGAAAGATGTCACGTTTTGCCTGTTGGTGAAACACAAAACGAAACTGTTCTAACAACGACTCGCAATCTCTCCGCAATGTTAATTTCATATCTAAGGAAGAAATTCGGTGTTTGATATGAAACAGAAGATCCATTTTTTTGTCGATCGCGCACGCACGACATACTCTTTGTCATAGGGGGGGAGGGTTTAAAATTATATATATGTATATATATATATAATATTCGAGGAAACGATAAATCATTCTTTGACAATACGAGATTCTCTTATGTCTAACATTTCTTTATATATATTCATTTATAATATAATATAATATATATATATATCTCTTTCTCTCTGTCTCTGCATATTACGATCATGCTTCATCACCACTGGTTTTCCTTTTGCCACTTGTACCATCGTCAGAGCGTTCCTTATTAATTACATTTATTTTCTTTAATCTTTCATTTTTTAAGGCAATATTATTTCAAGAGTTTAGACCCGCCTCGCAATTCGCGAGGTCGGTCGCGCCGAGATCAACGTATTAAAATCGTGTTTTACCTCTCCATTGAAGATAGCCAAATATCGTCGAACGAGTGATTTTGTTCGTAGACTCAAACAATCTTTTATCGTCGTACAATAATCACAAAGGAACACATGGTCTACGCGTTACGTTCGGATGCAACGTGCACGAGTACGCGTATCTATTTAACGTGAAATGACGTCGCGTGGAATCGGGCTAAAATGCTTTCGGAACTCACTGACAGTTTATCCGATAGTTATTGATAAAATTTTTCACTATCAATTCGTTTTACAATCTCTATCACTTTGTTTCCAAGCACATCGAGATCAATTGGCTGCTCGAGACCACTTCTATCCGTCGACGATTTCAATTGAGCACATACTGATTCTAACAATTACTTCGTTACTCTGTACAGTATTAAATTCTGGTCAGCGAGTTTCAAAATCTGTGTGACAAGCGGCGAAGTACGTGAAACAGAAACGTTAAACGCTCGAATATGAAACAGATCATTTTCCTATGGCCTTCAGCTGCCGGAGCTCTCCCGTCCATCGCCGCATTCCCAGAAAAGATTCTGTTACCGCAAACACCGTAAAAAGTTCAACAGAATCTTTTCTGCGATTTTCGTAACACCTCATCCATCCAACGTTCCAGATTGCTGCAACGCGTTCCGAGGAGCATTCGGGCTTCCTCGTACCTTCGTTCAAATTTTCTTCCCCTCTTTATATTATACTTCATCCCCGATCTGTGATTGCTTTGCTCTCTCCTAGTTCTCTTCTACCGAGCAAACTCATATTGCTTATCTCCCCCTCGTTGAATCTCGCTTAAAATCGACGAGTCACATTCGCAATATCACCGTTCAAGTATCGTTTGGAAACGAAAGAAAAATGTTCATATCGTTCTGCTTATACATTATGGTCCCTACAAAAAATACAGTACATCTATAAGCAGTTTACATTAGTCGTTACAATAGTCAGTATCTATGTATATATACACAACATTCTTTTTAATTATTTCTTCGTCGCTATGTCGGAGGATTCTACCTAATACTTGAAACGCTTTCCCGTACGAACTCTTTGTCTGTCGAGTTTCAGTATAACGTATAGCTTGGGAATGTGTGTTACATACGGCGAATTCAACCGAAACGTTTGCTAAACCGATTTTAGAACTAAACTAGAACTAGCTAATGACGAGTATATCAGCGGTAGACGATACAAGCGCGGTAATAATGATACGAGTAAAAATTATTCTCTAAGAAGGTAATTGAAATCGAAGGTAATTATCGTTCGAAACGAAAGATACAGGGAAAGAAAGTTGATCTCGAGGGCATGATTAAGGACACACGCGAGAAAGGGGTTCCGTGAAAGTATTTAAGTAACTCGATTGTAAAATTGTGCGGGTCGCGCGCGCGTAATCGTTTGTTCGATCGGAGACGCGTGTATCCCCGTAAGTCGTATAAATCGACGCATCGTTCGTTTACAGTATTAGAAACGGAATGTCGTCGCTCCGACCGACGACCATCGTAAAATCGTATAGTTAATATTTATATATATATATATAATATATATATATATAATCGCGTAACACAACACCACGTTTTCTTTTCTCCTCGATTGCTCGTTATAAATCACTCTAACTATATCGTTACTTCTCTATGTACAATAATTGCAGTATATCTCGATAAGATGCGATCGTTAATTCTTCGTTTTTTACTAATTTCAACCATCCGACGATCTTTTATCCCGGCCGATACGCGAGTCAATTGAGTTCGTTTCGACTCGACGCGCGTTCTTTATCTCGTGCGTATTCCTTCTCGTTTTTCCGACTTTTCGTCTTTGTTCAATTCTATTCACAGCACATTTTCCCATTTTTTGTTTCATGATCAATCCAACGTGTATACGAGAGATCCGTCCGGCGGGGCCCGTCGTTCGACAGAAAGATTCATATCACAAAGTAGGTAATAGTTAGTTAATACGTAAGTTGCTTCGCAGTAATTAATCGTAGTTAGGAGAAGAGATCATCACGGCCTCGAGAACGTTTCGAACGACGCTGCCTCGCGGACGGTTCAATGGTTCGCAAACATCAAAATCGCCTCTAAAATATAATGTATATATATATATATATATTTATATTTATATGTATATTCAGTTAGCGTGTACGCGACTACACTTTGAAAAATTGACAGTGACGGGCCAAACAGCGTGCGAGATACATTTCGTATATGTATAGATAAGTGTTTCGTTCCTTTGACGTAAGTAAACGCTGCGTCAGCATAATAGGTTCTTCTGGTTTTGTTCGAGACTGTAAAATTAATGCCGTCTTCCGACGTTTCGTTCTTCGAAATTTCATAGAAGCGTCCGTAGAACGGTTTCGTACCCGAAGCGATAGAGAAAAACAGGCTGTGCTCTATGCGATATTCGTTTTTGTAAAATTCCCTTAATTATCTCCTCTCGTCTCGCTTTAATTTGAGCTGAAAGGAGTGGCTTTGTCCCTTCCTTAAGCTAGGATTTCATTCCTCTTTGCACTGATAGGTATTCGTATCCGCACATCTTCTTTAATAGATTTATTTAGATCGTGAGTCAAAGGTGCGCGTCACGATTTAATAACGTTTCTTTTTCCTGAGGTTTATATACTTCCTTCCTTCTTTCCTTCCTACCTTCCTTTCTTCCTTCTCGCTTCATCTTTCTCTTTCTTTGTTGCATCGAAATCGGATACGAGAGGCTTTCAGGTACAAAACAACGAGTAGGCTTGCCCATTCCCTAACGAGTGAGCTACGCGGTGTAATATCGTGAGCCAAACGAATTTTGTCACGCGTTCGAGTATAATTCCAATTGATCACCGTTACGCAGGCGTCGCGACGAGAAACTCGCACGAACCTTGTTTGCACGAAATTTGTTTTTCCGTTAATAATGAACGACGTCGACGTTCTGTGAATAGTTTAAAAACAACGAGCGTCGCCGATGCAATGATATTTAGAGAAGAAAAAACGTGAGAGATCAGGACGCCGCTCTGTTGGAAGAAGCGTAATTCTTTTCATCGACTGTACAACTCTCCATCTGGGGAAACCGAAAGTTATACCGATAAAATATACGCGCTATTGCGAAGTTTCAAAATAAATCTATAAACGAGTCAACGCTGTTCATTCTCATTCGCGTGTATACGTGTGTGTGTTTGTGTGTGTGTTTCTTTTTCTTTACATCGCTACTTTAAATTGACTACCATCTTCTTATTAATTCTGAGAAAGCCTAACAACTAGTTATAAAATAAATCGCAGCTCTCGATCTGCATAATTGTAATGATATTATTTATTATAGATAGTTAACTCTATCACTTAATTATCTTTAAATATACGTTTGTCTAGTCTTGTATTTCTTAAGGCAGGAATTTTTATATATACAATTTTGTCCTTGTTGGCCTTTCGTTCGTTTCTATTCCGTCTCCTTTCACTNTCGTAACCACGGCATAAACGGGGTTGCGAGTGACGCCGCCGATCGATCGGCGTTCACTCGATTGTTTCGCGAATGTTTTCTAAACGTTCCCTTTGTTCCCCATCTCCGGCTATTGTTCCCCGTTGCCGATACACAGACGCTCGTTTCGCGGCCACGTTTTGTTTACGTGCTCGCGCGCGTTACGCTTTTCACGCGTTTCAGAAAAAAATATTATCGCTGATTTTTGGGTAAAAAACGAACGCGCACGAAGGAACGTATCTTCGTATACGACAGACGAACGTGACGCGAATAAAATTACTCTTCACTTTCTTCACTTTCCGACGTACTGCGTACGACGACTCTCGCTGGAATTGTGCGCGATTCAGAAAATCGACCAANAAAGCTGCTCCTCGCCGATGACTCACTCGTCGAGGGAAAACGAACTCGAGATAATTCTCGTCGAAAACGACCGAATCCAGCGATCGAACGAGAAAGGACGTTTTCCGATTTAACGCGTTTTACGGGATCGCCGGTGCATCGCTCGGACGTAAATCGAATCCTCTACCATGAACGCTGCACCGGCTTAAAAATACGATCCTATTTGCTAAGCGATCGTAATTTCAAGAATCGTCACGAGTCCGGTCCTCAATTTCCAACGATCACGCGCGCCCGTCTTCGACGTCACCGTCGAAATCGTACCTGTCGCAAGAGCAACGGAGCTTCGGATCGAACTTGCGCAATTAACGCGTTACGTAAAACCGGGAACGCGTCTCTCGATATCGTCGCGGCTTTGGATCGCGACGACGTGACGGGGCCGTGCCTCGATCAATTCGACGCTGATTCGAGTTCGGGCTTCTGTCGTCGTCGCCGACCGTCCTGCCCGTTTTCTCGTCGACCGTCCGAACGTGTCGTCGTGCTCTGTCCCCGAGATTCGCCTATACGTACGACTTCGAGACGCGTCCAAACCCGATTCCGAAGGTGTTCGTCGTTTTCGGGAATCGATTCTGTCGGTCTCTTCGTAGAGTGCTTTTCTTCTCATTGAAACGTTTGTACGTATACGAGTTTCCGATACGATCGTAAGAATTCAGTTTATCCGCGCAGTTCGTGAATTTCGATTGTTAAGAAACTGGCGTGCGAACGTCGACGGCGATCGCGCGTGAGCAATAAAAAAACAAGCACGGTCAAGATGTGCAGCGCGTATGTCCGAGCAGGATACGTGACTTATACGTCGGTCACTTATTTTTGAAATTTTTTATTTTTTATCCTCGTACGTCCCACCGTCTCAGTGATCGATTTTGTATCTCCAGATACGTCACGCTTCGGACGTCGATTCGAGAGCGTTGCGTCCAAGACGTCGACGGACCGACGTCGAACGTCTCCGATCTGTTGCGTCCGTCGAGCCGCTCGATTGAAGATTAATCGTTACGCACGCGTTACGCGTCGAGTTTCGTTCGCGTTACGTCACGTACGACTCTTTGCACTTTCCACGATCGCGCCGCTCCGAACAAATTAAAAATACAAACAGATCGATCGTCTGCCGCGTTAAAAACAAATTGCCTCGCGTTACAACCGGCGGCCTTGTAACTTTTACGCATCCGGTCTCGCCGGCTCGAAGGTAGCTTTCGCCGTCGGGAAGCGTGGGACGTTCTTTTCGCGACTCTCGCGGTTTTTCAGATTATCGACCGCCCAACGGCCTTGANCTTCCATCTGTCTTCTCCTTCTCACTAACCACCAGTCGATGAGGAACAGTGCCAAAGCCAGTATTTTAATGCCGGCACAAAGTCCAACGTATCTGAAAGACACAGAAAATAGAATGTTCGACGACGTGTCGAGAATCGATCGATTTCTCGAGTTCCGGCTGGCCGTACCTGTATCTAAATTGTTCGATGTCGTAGAGTAGACAGCGTCCACCCTTTTCGCCGCAGGTGCTCTTCCAGAGCAAGCACGTGGAGTCGATCAGGTTACCAAACAAAATGGGAGCCGGTATGTAACCGAAGAGACGAAAAATCACGAACTGCATGCCTAACGCGAACGATCGTTCTTCCTCGGAGACTGACCTGTAAGTGACAAATGAGAACGTGTCGAGTGCGGACAGTGAACGGTAATGCACGACGGGGAAGTGAAAGTTACCTTAAAACTATCATTAGCAGAGGCATCTGAGTGACGGCAACGATGAACGTCATGAAGAAAAGTAAAATTAAAAAAGGGAATATAGTCCTACATGGCGAAGTGCACGGGCCGGCAGTAGCCACTGGAACCACCGTCACCTCTGCGAATTCCGGAGCTGCCGGAGGCAACATCGTCAAGTTCCCGTGTATACCTGGCGAAGAACACGAACGTTGATAACGACTCCTCTGGGTAACGATCGGAAGGAAAAATGAATTTGACGCTTACACGCGCAGTTGGTAAAGTTGGATTTGGAACTGAAGGCAGTGCAGCCTGCGTGACAGGGGCTGAAGTACGTGAGACCGTTGTTACCACAGACCGGCTCGACGTCTGTCATTCGGCATTCGCAACCGAAGTTGCACGCGGCAGTGAGATTTACTTGAAAGGGTTCCGGACCCTTCGTGCTGCTGTTGAAGTACGGTATAGTGGTCCCAGCCATCTTCACGTTGTCGCAGCCGAGGAAAAACAGGAGGCCGTAACAGACCAGGCATATCACGTTCGAGACGAGCACGAACTGAACGGCACCCTTCGGTCTTAATTCTAAGCGTTTGAGCAAACATCCACCGAAGAAGATCCCGATGCAAGCACCCGGTATCGCTATAGACCCGGTGAACACGCTGGCCTGGCTCTTACCCAGGCTGAACTGGGTCTCCAGATACTTGGGCAGAAAAACCACGAACCCAGAGACGATCACTAGTTCCATGCAAGCTCCCAGGCACGTCACAACGTACACCGGGTTGCACACCAGTCTCCACATGCTCCTCGGAATATCTGAAACGCGCGAACGTATCGTTTTTCATCTGCTCCGGGAGTCTCATTCCCCCCTCGAGACGATTACCTTTCACATCCTTTCCGTAACCGCTGTCGTCGAGCTTCTCCTTCTTCGGCTCTTTGCACTGCTCCTTCTCCTTTTGCGCTTTGTTCTTCTCGATGATCCGTATCTTCTCTTTCTCCCTCTGAAGCGTTTTCGGGAAACTGAAGAACGGAACCGCCACCAGTATCAGGAGCAAGCCGCAGAGCAGGAATCCGCCCCACCACATGCCGACCCACCTGTGATCGCCCGGATCTGCAGAAAAAAAAAAAATTTATAAAAACCAGAATTATTATCGCGCGACGCGTAACATCATTCGTGATCGGTCAATTACCTATACTGATGATCGTCGCGGAAAAGGAATCCATGTGAAACGACAGCAGGTAAGCTCCTAGGAGGAAACCTAGCACCGGCCCGAAAGCTGCCATGCTGTACATGCAACCTGGAGAAGAGGGCCGTGTGAATCGACAAATATCGCTGATCGTCGGATCGGAACGTGCCGAGATGCCGCGTCGTCTTACCGATATACAGAGAAGCGCTCTCCGGTCGTACGTGATCGTCTATGTAAGTGGTACCGAGAGTAAATAGGGGAGAACCGCCACAGCCCAACAGCAACTGAGCGAGTACGAACAACATGACGGGACCGGCGTTGGATGGAGATCCTTGAATACAGTTGTCGCCTCTCAAATTGTTGTGCGGGGCCAGGGGTGGCGACGACAGTCCAGACGACAAACGACCTGCACAAAAAACGGTTTCAACGTCGAATTAAAAGAGACTACCGAAATCTCGATGCGATTAAAACCGGTAGAAATAGTCGGGTGAGACGCTTACCCAATCCCATGTCCTGTTCGCGTAACGAAATGCCGCGGCAGATGTTGTCCGAACTGGAATTGTTCGCGGCCGTCATCAGGTTGGGCTCCGCCGTAAAATGTGGCACCATAAAGATCATCGATCCCAGCCCCATTATGACAGCGCCTGGAGAGATACAGAGTTTTTACGGGTTCTCGGNCGGATCTGCAGAAAAAAAAAAAATTTATAAAAACCAGAATTATTATCGCGCGACGCGTAACATCATTCGTGATCGGTCAATTACCTATACTGATGATCGTCGCGGAAAAGGAATCCATGTGAAACGACAGCAGGTAAGCTCCTAGGAGGAAACCTAGCACCGGCCCGAAAGCTGCCATGCTGTACATGCAACCTGGAGAAGAGGGCCGTGTGAATCGACAAATATCGCTGATCGTCGGATCGGAACGTGCCGAGATGCCGCGTCGTCTTACCGATATACAGAGAAGCGCTCTCCGGTCGTACGTGATCGTCTATGTAAGTGGTACCGAGAGTAAATAGGGGAGAACCGCCACAGCCCAACAGCAACTGAGCGAGTACGAACAACATGACGGGACCGGCGTTGGATGGAGATCCTTGAATACAGTTGTCGCCTCTCAAATTGTTGTGCGGGGCCAGGGGTGGCGACGACAGTCCAGACGACAAACGACCTGCACAAAAAACGGTTTCAACGTCGAATTAAAAGAGACTACCGAAATCTCGATGCGATTAAAACCGGTAGAAATAGTCGGGTGAGACGCTTACCCAATCCCATGTCCTGTTCGCGTAACGAAATGCCGCGGCAGATGTTGTCCGAACTGGAATTGTTCGCGGCCGTCATCAGGTTGGGCTCCGCCGTAAAATGTGGCACCATAAAGATCATCGATCCCAGCCCCATTATGACAGCGCCTGGAGAGATACAGAGTTTTTACGGGTTCTCGGTGATCCTAAATGTCGCGCTCACCGATCGCTATCCAGACGGGTATGTGTCTGCGGCTACCGAGATAGCTGACGAAGATGACGGTGATGACGTTTCCGATTTCGTAGGAGCTAGCGATGACGCCAGAAAGGCTGGACGGGATTTCGAACCTCTTCTCTATGGTCGTGATCACAGAATTTATGTAGCCCGAACTGAGAGCCTGCTGCAGCGTGACGAGAAACGACAGGAGGAACACGAACACCTGGGACAAGGCGGGGAAGGATCGTTATTCGTTGAACCACGGAACGATGAACGTTGACGAGCAAACGCGACGTCGCGAAACCGCTGTATCGCCGCTTCGACACGTTTGTGCGTACACGCGGATCACAAATATGACCGATCAAATTTTGGGAGCATCCGCGACGATCAGTCGCTTAAGAAAATATTTTACTACGAGAATCAAGATCGAACGATCGAACGACGAAGGTAATCTCGTTTAACGATAGAGTTATTTCCTTTCTTTTTACGTGTATCGATCACGATGCAGTAGTGCAAGATTGAATGATACTCCTGACGGCGTCGATTCTTTCGCGCACACATGTACATCCTCGTCGAATCGAACGATGAAACCGGATTAGACGATCGGAGGCTTTATCGATTCCACCATTGTACCCCTGAGTGCATTTTAACTAACGAAGGTAAAACGCTGCATTAACGATAATGAGACCGGAATGAAACCTCGATATACGATAAACGATAAATCGAAAACGGAAAAGTGCTGGAACCCGATCAAATTTACGAGCATACTTCGAATCGATCATTTTCGAACGACGTCGGGAGATGAAAATTATTATATTATCGCACGATCGATCGAACAGTATCGAACAACGGCAATGACTCAAAGCTGGTCGCATTACGCTCGTCGACCATCGCTCGGAAACCTTCTCGCAGTACGTCGGCAATGTTCAATGTCGTATCCTTTCGAACGAGTGACTCACGATACCTCGTTCGTACATCCGTGTGCGATCGCGGATCGAGCACCGATCCCCTGTTAAATATATCGCGGCGCGGATACACGCGAAACCGGGCGTATATATAAAATACGAGTAAATTTTCACGAACCTTTATCCCAGCGAATCTCTGTATAAAGGCTGGCCTGCAGCTCAGAATTCCACAGTCCTTCGAATCCGGATTAAACGGTGGAGTTTGGGGTCTTTCCTTCTCCGTCCTGCGTCGGTCAACAGAAAAAAGGAGGATGCGCTTCAGGAATCCTTCTAAGAATTTAGCCCGATATTTTCGTACGGCAGGGAGAGACAAAGCGAGAAGGACGCGTGCGGTTCAAAGTTGATCCCTTAACTGCGAATAGTCGCCGATCGAGTGTACACTCGACGGAGATCCAAAAATTGTACGCGTCAACGAAATACTTTCAGCGATTCGATTCCAAGTCTCTGCTCAAATCGATTCGACGTTATTCCGATCTCTAGGGAGAGTTCGTCTTGTATCGCACGTGTCGCCGGTCTCCACGAAAGTCTACGGTCCGTTTGGCGTCACTTCAATTCCTCGTTTGAACCAAATTCTTGGTTCGTCGCGAACGTTGTTCTTACGAGAAAATCGGCCTCCGCGTCTGCCGTCTACCTTCCACGAGATTTTATCTCGCGTACAATTACCGACCAAATTAGATCGCCGGAAGCGTAACGGTATCGGACTTTCGGCGAAGAGAATTTTATTTCATAAACTACGCTGTGCCGCAGCAGTTAAAGGATCAAACGAGACGGCCGTGTTCGCAGTTAGTAACACGGACGTCAGACGTTCTTCGCAGATTCTACAATAATTACAAGTCTCTTTGCGTCGATCAGGCGGTAAGATAGATGATACGAGAATTGTGCGTGCTTTACCTGTCGACCATGGAAGCACTGGGATTCCTGCTGTGACATTTGATGATGAAATCTCTGAAAAAGTGTAAGAACAAGAAACGAGAAGCATGAGTATCTGTGTGCCGAAACGATGCACCGTGATCGCGTGCACGTGGGTCAGAACAGATCGTAATTGACGCGCGAGTATGAAGCTGGGTCGTTTAGAAAGGTGTGTCGTACAAACTTCGTCGACCTACGCTCGTGGCATGCGAGGCTCGTCAAAAATTTGATCGTGCGAGACTCGGGCATTCGCGAACGGTGCGCTCAGGCGAAAAGGACTCTCCGCGGGACGAGTTTACGACGACTACAACGTTTGTAGTAGAATCTATTTGGCGATACTAAAACCGTGTCACGGTCGGTCGTGGTGGTTTCACTTTCACGATTTCGAGGGTGTTACGCGACGCAATTTTTGCCACGCTCGTTTGGAACCCATTCCTTTATGTAAATTCGCGGATGGGCCCTGCCCGTGGCGTAAAAATCTCTTATTTAACATTCTCGTGGCTCACTTCTCGATGCCCACCGCTTTCTCTCGTCGACTCTGTTCACCGTTACGCGCAATTTCATTAGCGCGACGTCCGCGGCAGATGGGAGGGAGACTCGACGGTGCCAGAATTAAAAAACGTCGTCTGTTACGCGTCGATCGTCCCCTTACCTGTGGTCCACGAGGCCAGAACTGGGATTTCTACTGTGACACCTGATGACGGTGTCGTGAGTCAGTCTGCTACCGGTTGCCTGCAACGGGTCTGTGGATTCGTCGGTCGTCGTGGCCGCGCTCTCCGCGTACAGCCCTGTCATAGCGTACATGCTTTCGTTCCTTCGGTGCCCGGCATGGTAATTGCTGCCGGACTCGGACCTGGAAACGCATCCGGAAGGTCAGCGGTCAATTTGGAAGCGACGCATCGAAGCTTCCGTCCGCTCTCGTGTCTGAACATTAATTTTTCCCGATGGAAACCGACACGTTTTGACCCGCGGAACCGGCATTTCGATTCGAGGAAGTTATCACGATAGATCGTCTTCGGTAATTTTATTCGCCGACCGAACTCTTTTCAACCGCGACTAGAGAGTACTTGTTCAGAAACTGCTCGCGACCATCTCCCATGGTACTGGACGCGATAAGAACGCGAGCGAGAAAAGGAAAAGGCGAACGACAGAATCCTGGAAGCCCCTGAACCCGTATACTCGTCTAAACGTTACGCGCAGCCCCCCTGGTTCGAAGGATCGCGTTACCCTCCGACGCGACGAGACCCTCCCGTCGTTCGAATTCTTTCCCTCTTTCCTCCTGGGACCCTCCCGGATCGCGCTGCGCCGCATTAAAATGCGCGTCTACGGGTTTCTTCGACTCGCGGCGTACGGTCCGACTTGGAGACTCCCGGTCGGTCGCTTCGTTTTCGCTTCGTCGCGAAGGAGGTGCGGGAAGAAGTCGAGGATTTATTAGGAAACGCGTAAATACGTGCGCGTGGCGCGGACTCGTCGAGAAAGGAGGTGAAGAGGAACGGCGAGAAGACTCTGGTCCCCGAGTGCTGCGAAGGGTCGAGAGGGCGGAACGTTTCCAGGAGGCGAAAGTCACCTTTTGTGGCCGAAACCGCCGCCGGTGCTCTCGTTCCTCTTGTGGCCACTCTCGGATCGTTTGTGGCCAAAGGCACTGGATATGCTCTCGGCGCGTTTGTGACCGCTCTCCGAGCGTTTGTGGCCGATAAAGCCGCCGCCGGACTCGGTGCGTCTGTGGGCGAACATGCTCGAGCTCGAGCCGTTCCTCTTGTGCCCGCTGGTCGACGCCATCTCTTCTTCTTCGCCTCCGTTCTCCGCCACTTCGAGTCCCACCTCGGGTTCCACCTTCTTACCGACGACGATGAATCACGGCCTCGCCGACGACATTTTTGGCCGAGTGCTTCCGTTGCCTGAAACCCAAACGCGAATACGCCGTTAGTCCGGGGCTCGAGATTCGACGGACGACCACTTAATTATTTCTCGTCACGGCTAATCTCATTTTCTTTTTATCAAAATTTTAGAGAGGACGACGCCGTAGGTCTTGGATCTTTAAATAACCAGCGAGTTCTACTTGTTTTCTTACTCGACCAGGAGCTAACGGAATTTAAATTATACGCGATCGAACGATCGATCGACGTCTCTATATTCGACGGTTCAACGAACCTAGCTCCTCTCCTGGCGAGGTCGGGGCCGTCCGACGCGATCCGCGCGAGCAGCAACACCGTCGTCTTAGTCAGAGAGATAGCAACGAGATAACCGTATCTACTGGCCTTTGCCACGAAAGTGCGTCGTGGAAAAAGCTGCTCCTCGCCGATGACTCACTCGTCGAGGGAAAACGAACTCGAGATAATTCTCGTCGAAAACGACCGAATCCAGCGATCGAACGAGAAAGGACGTTTTCCGATTTAACGCGTTTTACGGGATCGCCGGTGCATCGCTCGGACGTAAATCGAATCCTCTACCATGAACGCTGCACCGGCTTAAAAATACGATCCTATTTGCTAAGCGATCGTAATTTCAAGAATCGTCACGAGTCCGGTCCTCAATTTCCAACGATCACGCGCGCCCGTCTTCGACGTCACCGTCGAAATCGTACCTGTCGCAAGAGCAACGGAGCTTCGGATCGAACTTGCGCAATTAACGCGTTACGTAAAACCGGGAACGCGTCTCTCGATATCGTCGCGGCTTTGGATCGCGACGACGTGACGGGGCCGTGCCTCGATCAATTCGACGCTGATTCGAGTTCGGGCTTCTGTCGTCGTCGCCGACCGTCCTGCCCGTTTTCTCGTCGACCGTCCGAACGTGTCGTCGTGCTCTGTCCCCGAGATTCGCCTATACGTACGACTTCGAGACGCGTCCAAACCCGATTCCGAAGGTGTTCGTCGTTTTCGGGAATCGATTCTGTCGGTCTCTTCGTAGAGTGCTTTTCTTCTCATTGAAACGTTTGTACGTATACGAGTTTCCGATACGATCGTAAGAATTCAGTTTATCCGCGCAGTTCGTGAATTTCGATTGTTAAGAAACTGGCGTG
>SMSR01016013.1:59141-82936 GCA_019453355.1 Ceratina japonica | reverse complement strand
ACATTACGGGCTTTTAAACGAGAATTTTTCCGATGGTGGGAACTAGGAAAAGTTTAATAAAAGTCCAAGAGTGAAGTGGAAACAATTGAGAACATTATGGCTATATAGTCAGTGTTAAAAGTAGCAGAAGGAATTCATTTAACATATGTTACAAGTTTATGATATTAGAAATTCTATCTAGAACTTGTATCGTTATCTCTAATTTAAGTGGAATCTTTTTGAAGAAAAATTTTTTGATGGCGTTTGATTATGGAAACGAGAGAAAATTTGGTAGAATTCGAAGAGCTAAAAATATTGTGAATGTCATTATACTTATGAGATAAAAAATGATATCTGAAAAATGCGTAATTATTTCTAATGGAAATAATTGAGAACATGGCTGTATAGTCAGTGTTAAAAGTAGCAGAAGAAATTCATTTAACGTACATTACAAGTTTATGATATTAGAAATTCTATCTAGAAGTTGTATCGTTATCTCTAATTTAAGTGGAATCTTCTTGAAGAAAAATTTTTTGATGGCGTTTGATTATGGAAACGAGAGAAAATTTGATAGAATTCGAAGAGCTAAAAATATTGTGAACGTCATTAGACTTACGAGATAAAAAATGATATCTGATGCGTAACTCTTCCTAATACAATTAAAATTATAAAAAAGAGTGAAGAAAAATTGCAGGACATATTATACTGTTCGCGACATAGAATTTCCAGTACAAATCTTGATTAGAGCCGACACAATGAGGAGAACACCGTGTCATTAATATGCAGAGTGTGAAACAAATCGTCATTTGAGTCCTGTTCCTTGGTGTTACATTTCAAGTGATATTTGCATAGACACAGAGCGTAATACAATTTCGTGGCTTCGAATTCGCGGCACGATTGACTTTCACCGGCAGCGTCTAACAAGTTACGACGAAACCGGGATGAGAGAGAACGCCGGGAGATAGATGATAATTAACATACATTCGCATGCTCTTTAGCCGTGACGCGGTTAGGCGAAGGGTCGGCCGGCCGGCCGGGCCGGTCGGTCGGTTTCGAGAGATGCGTATTAGCATGATAAAGGCAGAAGCCGGAGGAGGTGAACGGTGTGGCCACCGAGGCGGATGCGTTTCATGCGTGCGTTGCACGTTGCGTTGCGTACCGTTGCGTTTCTGGTTGCTCGTACATATCGCGCGATTCTATAGCCGTGTTGCCTGGTGATTGCAGCGTTTATGGCTGTACGGGGACGCCAAGGAAGTGATCGGGCCCCTACGGGTGGTGCATCGCTACGTGAACATNAGAAGTTGTATCGTTATCTCTAATTTGAATGGAATCTTTTTGAAGAGAAATTTTTTAATAATGGCTTTTGATGATGGAAATGAGAGAAAATTTGATAGAATTCGAAGAGTTAAAAATATTTTGAACTTACAGACTTATGAGATAAAAAATGCTATCTGAAAAATGCGTAATTATTTCTAATATAATTAAAATCATAAAAAAGAGAGTGAAGAAAAATTGCAGGACATATTATACTGTTCGCGACATAGAATTTCCAGTACAAATCTTGATTAGAGCCGACACAATGAGGAGAACACCGTGTCATTAATATGCAGAGTGTGAAACAAATCGTCATTTGAGTCCTGTTCCTTGGTGTTACATTTCAAGTGATATTTGCATAGACACAGAGCGTAATACAATTTCGTGGCTTCGAATTCGCGGCACGATTGACTTTCACCGGCAGCGTCTAACAAGTTACGACGAAACCGGGATGAGAGAGAACGCCGGGAGATAGATGATAATTAACATACATTCGCATGCTCTTTAGCCGTGACGCGGTTAGGCGAAGGGTCGGCCGGCCGGCCGGGCCGGTCGGTCGGTTTCGAGAGATGCGTATTAGCATGATAAAGGCAGAAGCCGGAGGAGGTGAACGGTGTGGCCACCGAGGCGGATGCGTTTCATGCGTGCGTTGCACGTTGCGTTGCGTACCGTTGCGTTTCTGGTTGCTCGTACATATCGCGCGATTCTATAGCCGTGTTGCCTGGTGATTGCAGCGTTTATGGCTGTACGGGGACGCCAAGGAAGTGATCGGGCCCCTACGGGTGGTGCATCGCTACGTGAACATGGTGGAACAGACTGCCGAGTTCTACAACGAGACTACCAGGCAGACCGAGGAGGTACGCGCACTCTCACTTATTTTCCTTCCATATTTTATACTTTAAAAAGGAAATTAATATTTCTTCTAATTATAAAACAATATTTCGTTTAGAATTGAACACAATTTTTAGGTATTGGGTACTATATTTATTCGAAGGATTCAAATTACAAAAATACAAAAAACAATATAATAATTTCGTTTAGAATAGAATTCAATTTTTAGTAGAAAAATTCAAATTTTTAGCATACTTTTCATTTTATTGCAATACGTGATAGATTAAAAAATAGAGTAGTATCGCTCTCAATTAAATTAAAATATAATTTATTTTTAAATTGGGTACTATATTTATTCGAAGGATTCAAATTACAAAAATACAAAAAACAATATAATAATTTCGTTTAGAATTGAACACAATTTTTAGTAGAAAAATTCAAATTTTCAGCATACTTTTCATTAGATTGCAATACGTGATAGATTAAGAAATAGAGTAGTTTCACTCCCAATTATATAGTAAAATATAATTTATTTTAAAATCGTGTACTATATGTATTAGAAGGATACAAATTAGAAGGTGAGTAAATTTACGACGAGATTTATTGCAAGACTTGGACGTTGCATTAGGTTCATGGGTGTGTACCAGCGATGGGGTACAGTTTCGCGGCGGGGACGACCGACGGCCCGGGATCGTTTGCATTCGAGCAGGGTACAACCACTGCAAATCCCTTGTGGAACGCAGTTAGAAACTTGTTAGCGGCGCCGACGGCCGAGGACGTCGAGTGCCACGGCGCTAAGCCGATTCTCCTCGCCACCGGACGTGTAAGCTTGCACGACAAAATATTTTCACGCCGAACTCCGAACAAAAATATCCCACGGGCAACTTTTAATTGGGCCAATTTTCAGTCGCGTCAGACTTGGACGATATCATAGTTCCCTGTTTTTAAATAACGTGATGAAAGTGTATTTCATTAATCATTGCCTGCGTCAGAGTAATATAAAAATCGATATTGCAGACAGATAATAATTTATCGAATTACATGAATGTCTGTTCTCTTCTGACACGAGATATTTATGTAAAATTAATATATAAAAGAACGTATAAATATTTACTTATTTCATTATTTATTTAAATTAATTAACATCATTTATTATTTTACAAACTTCATTTATTCTTTATTTAAACAACATAAAACTTCGAGTTTGCAATGCTATTGATTTTATTTGGTAATGAAATACATTATTTTTTCGATGGTGTTAATGACTGTTCAGATGAGTTTGCCGTACGAATGGCAGCCGAGAATCGTGGCGACGCAGGTCGCGTTGATTGGGAACGTAGTAATCGCCGGTGTCCCGGGGGAATTCACAACAATGTCCGGAAGAAGATTGCGAGAGGCTATCAAAACGGTCATGAACGATGCGTCCGACGACGAAACCTCCGTTATAGTCGCCGGCCTCTGCAATACTTACAGCGATTACATAACCACGCCAGAGGAATACCAAGTAAATCNTAGGTTCATGGGTGTGTACCAGCGATGGGGTACAGTTTCGCGGCGGGGACGACCGACGGCCCGGGATCGTTTGCATTCGAGCAGGGTACAACCACTGCAAATCCCTTGTGGAACGCAGTTAGAAACTTGTTAGCGGCGCCGACGGCCGAGGACGTCGAGTGCCACGGCGCTAAGCCGATTCTCCTCGCCACCGGACGTGTAAGCTTGCACGACAAAATATTTTCACGCCGAACTCCGAACAAAAATATCCCACGGGCAACTTTTAATTGGGCCAATTTTCAGTCGCGTCAGACTTGGACGATATCATAGTTCCCTGTTTTTAAATAACGTGATGAAAGTGTATTTCATTAATCATTGCCTGCGTCAGAGTAATATAAAAATCGATATTGCAGACAGATAATAATTTATCGAATTACATGAATGTCTGTTCTCTTCTGACACGAGATATTTATGTAAAATTAATATATAAAAGAACGTATAAATATTTACTTATTTCATTATTTATTTAAATTAATTAACATCATTTATTATTTTACAAACTTCATTTATTCTTTATTTAAACAACATAAAACTTCGAGTTTGCAATGCTATTGATTTTATTTGGTAATGAAATACATTATTTTTTCGATGGTGTTAATGACTGTTCAGATGAGTTTGCCGTACGAATGGCAGCCGAGAATCGTGGCGACGCAGGTCGCGTTGATTGGGAACGTAGTAATCGCCGGTGTCCCGGGGGAATTCACAACAATGTCCGGAAGAAGATTGCGAGAGGCTATCAAAACGGTCATGAACGATGCGTCCGACGACGAAACCTCCGTTATAGTCGCCGGCCTCTGCAATACTTACAGCGATTACATAACCACGCCAGAGGAATACCAAGTAAATCGTAGATCATCCTTACTGCTTCCGATGTTCTTGCGATCTTCGATCTATCGCTAAACGGTTGCCTTATCATACATTATCTCCTCTCATTATTTGTTCATTAGAAGTTCAGTCATTTACATCCATACGCTGCCTACAATTTTTCCTCTTTAATTATTTAGAGTTTCGTTTTATCGTCCATTCATTGCTAACAATTTCTCCTTTTTAATTAATTATAGTTTCATTTTATCAGTTGAAGAAAAACTTTTTCCTCTTTAATTATTTAGAGTTTCATTTTATCATCCATTCATTGCTTACAATTTTCCTTTTTAATATACAGTTTATATATTTATACAGTTTCGTTATGTTAGTTGAAGAAAAGATAATCACATTTGATTAAACTGTGAAATTATTCTAATTAAAGACTGGGATGAAATATTTTACAGATCCAAAGATACGAGGGAGCTTCCACGATATTTGGACCTCACACCCTTACAATTTATTTAAAACAGTACCAAGAACTCGTCACAGCCGCTATTCTTGTAAGTGTAACTCTACCCAAGTCTCTCAGCAAAAAATATTATACCATATTATACAATATTTAATATGTTATCAGAAAAAGGATGTGGAACCTGGCCCGTCGCCTCCGGATTTGAGGGAAAACTCCCTTCTCTCATTCGTAACACCTGTCCTCTATGATACTCCGAAGTGGGGCAGGAATTTCGGCGATTGCATCTACCAGCCACAGAAAATTGCCCAACCGGGAGATATCGTCACCGCAGAATTTGTAAGTATATCAGTAATAAATAAATAAATAATATCTTTTCAGAAACCCTTCAGGTAGGAACCGGCCGCCTATAGTATATGAGTTCACGAGAGAATGGACTCACTTCACTCAGCTTGAAGATAGTGAGGATAACCGAATATGTAGATCTGAGTAGTGACGACGAAATTGATATCTTTATATTATGATTTAGGCTCATTTTGAAGTAGATGTCCGGTCCCTTTCTGGAAAGTCCCTAATAATATCTACTGATCGATGTTAAAAGACAAGGTCAACGATAAATGTTGATGTTTGTTTTTTCTTGGACGCATGTAAAATGTAGATGCAGGTTCAAAGACAAACATGACCTAGTTACGGTTAATGAACGATGAATAAATCAATGAACGGTGCATAAATTATTCAATAGCGGAATTCGTGCAATAGTTGCAGACGGCGTCTTGAAAATAGCAGCACGTTAGTTATCAGTCCATTGAAGNAATAGTTGCAGACGGCGTCTTGAAAATAGCAGCACGTTAGTTATCAGTCCGTTGAGCGGAACGATTTTCATTTGTAATTAATGCGGATGCCACGGAAATCTGGCGTGCTTTAATATCTATCAACGAATTTTCCACCTCGACGATCTACGCGATTCATTAAACTTGGAAAATTATTACTGGATTCCGGGACTTTTTACAGTAATTAGTAGACTGACGCTCATTATGCAAAATAAAACATTTATGTATCGGTTTAAACGTCGTAGTTTACATAAACGTTTCTTTGATCGTTTAAACATTGAAATATTCAGTCAGCTTTTGATATTTTTAATTGTTTTATGCGTTACGCGCAGCATTCATCATTTCTGAACATTGAATTTGTATATAATTGCGTGAGATATATAGTATACTAATTAGGCTATCTTCACAAACGCAGAATTTGCTTTTACTAGAAGAATTTCTAACAACTTCCCAAATACTTCACATTATGTACTGTTAGTTTGTCATAAGCAGACCAGATTCTTATGCAAAACCATGATCACAATTTAAAAAATAAAGTCTAGATTGCCATTTATGAGAAAATAATCATTCACAAAATCTAGAAGTATTAAAATATAGTCCACGTAAATAAAGCAAAAATAGCAACACGAACCTAATTGAAGTATTTTCAGGAGAATAGGATTCTTCAGATAATTTACGTTCAACCTCGACAATCAAATATCTTGAACTAAATTTAGTCACGTTACGTGATCTACTCAAGTATATAAATTTTTTATAACATGCTTGCCTACTTTCGAGTTGATTTGTAATTCGTTTATAAAGTAGGGTATTTCTTGCGAGGGTTGGAGAAACAATATAAAGAATTTTCTGGAGGAATTTTGCGGCCCCGATAACATTTCACGTATTCTCTCACTAGATTTCTGGACACCCACGCAACAATCTGATGACAGAGAACACGTACCTTACGATCGAGAGGCTGGCCAATGCCGATGACGAGCTGTGGGTGACAGTCGCCACTGATGCCAATTGGGAGACCAAGTATGTATATCTCTTATCCATTTGCAATTTACATACGACCAGATTTTGTCAGTACTAATAAAATGCCGATTAACCATATTTAACTTGTTAAATACCAAAGATAGAGAAGAAAAATGCACAGAACTTTTCTTGTAAATGACGTCAACTCCTGTATAAAAAACTTTTTAGTAGCGTCAATAATTGACCGCTTCGCAACCACGGACGAGATATTCCGCGACACTGTTTTTATAATAAACACAACTTTCTTAATTTTGGTCTTACGCTACTCGGGTTACCAAGGATTTCTTAGAGAGTATGTAAAAATTTATTCTAAAAACTACTTGACCAAATAAAAAATCATTTCAATTAAATTTGAAATAATGAGTAAAATGAAAGAAATTATTTGCTCGTTTTAATAAATAATTATTTTAAGTAACAAGCATAATATTTTATTTTCGAGATTATTTTCCATATTATTTATTTGTGTAACGCCGAGGCCTGGACCTGTAAAAAGGAATCTGTAAACATACCCTATACCCTCTTGGAAATCAATGGTAGTCCGAAAAAAATATGCGGAGAAACGAGAGACCATATAAGAGTATCGATCAGCGGAGAATGTCGGGGCAGCCAGACAAATAATAACGACGTGTCCCCTTGATTCGGCGTGCGACCGGCGATACAGGTTCGAATGGAAGAGGACGTCGGTGGTTCTCGGATCGAGTCAGGTGACCATTACGTGGCAGGTCCCGGAGGACATCAAACCCGGTGAATATCGTATTAGGCACAACGGGTACTACCGTTACATCCTCGGCGGCGTCTTCCCTTATTACGGAGTATCCAACCACTNCTTACGTTACTCGGGTTACCAAGGATTTCTTAGAGAGTATGTGAAAATTTATTCTAAAAAGTACATGATCAAATAAAAAATCATTTCAATTAAATTTGAAATAATGAATAAAATGAAATAAATTATTTGCTCGTTTTAATAAATAATTATTTTAAGTAACAAGCACAATATTTTATTTTCGAGATTATTTTCCATATTATTTATTTGTGTAACGCCGAGGCCTGGACCTGTAAAAAGGAATCTGTAGACATACCCTATACCCTCTTGGAAATCAATGGTAGTCCGAAAAAAATATGCGGAGAAACGAGAGACCATATAAGAGTATCGATCAGCGGAGAATGTCGGGGCAGCCAGACAAATAATAACGACGTGTCCCCTTGATTCGGCGTGCGACCGGCGATACAGGTTCGAATGGAAGAGGACGTCGGTGGTTCTCGGATCGAGTCAGGTGACCATTACGTGGCAGGTCCCGGAGGACATCAAACCCGGTGAATATCGTATTAGGCACAACGGGTACTACCGTTACATCCTCGGCGGCGTCTTCCCTTATTACGGAGTATCCAACCACTTTCAGGTAAATTGAAAAACGACTTTCAATACGTGACATGAAACACAAATGAAATTTATTTTATCGTTCATTTTATTTATTCTTTCCTATTAACATTTATAATTTTCATTTGATACTGATTTGAGTTTAGAACTTGACATTTCATCTATTATAGCAGACATTTGAGAAAATGATTGAATAATTGCTATTTTAATTGAAATTGATTCCTCTTTTTAAAAATGAAAATTATTGACTCAATAATTTGGATAAAATCAATAATATATTAAATTATGATTATATTTTCATGAAATATTATGCTAGAATGAATCATAAAGAAGGAATTTAAAGCCTGAATAGAATCAATAATATATTAAATTAAGATTATAATTTCATGAGATGCTGGAATGAATAAAGAAGAAGCAATTTAAAGCATTACTGGCACATTTCAGGTTGTAACTATTGCCTCGAATCTTCGCAACCGACGCTATTATGAATAATCAAGCCTCGGTACGAAATGCTTACGCTTCCAGTTCACGGTGTCATCTATTATACTAGGTATAATTCAGCTGTGAAAGCCATAATGGTGACGCAAAATATCTCGTACATATTTCACACTTTCTCTGTACAGCCTTGTAATATAATACGTAATATTGACTGTGTGTGATCTCCTTTACTGTAGCAATGTTAATGTTTAATTAGATGTAGTCACTAACTATGTCGGTGTATTAAATGCATCGAACAAGTCAACTGTACAACGTGATAAAATAAAATAAATGATTTGTATATAAAACGTGTTATTCATTTTGAGGTATAAACCAAAATTGAATATGAGTAATTACAAAATTTATTGTAAAATAAAATATAAACGAGAGCATCCTTTCAGTTTATCATCAATAAATCAAAATACAAAAATGTAAGTACATGACAATGAAATAGTATAAAATGATGAAGATAAGGACAGAATTCGAATGGAATTGTGTTTAAAAATAGATGTAAGTTTCAAGAAAGTGAGTATTTATAATGATTGTCCTGGGGGTAGTTCTAGGTACGGAAAAACGTAATGCTGGTATCCTCGTGATTGATGAAGGCGATTTTATCAAGTTTCTGTTGATCATTACAATGGACTTTACGTCAAGCCCGTTATCGTCGAATGTAGAAAGTTTCCTACGATTTTACGGTCCTCATACTATAATATGCGACCACGTCACCTCTTGCATACTGATCGCAAGAACCGAATAAAGAATTTTCATAGGGGAAGTCCTAAATTTCTTATATTCTAAGTTTTTATGAACGATTACTTTAGTTTACATAGTTTGGTGATCAAGCCCAGTTCTAAGAAAAAGGTTCTACATGTCTACCAGGGTATTCCAGTAAAAAGTAACTAATTCAATATTTCTTGAATATTAAATAAGTGGAAGACAAATTAGACAGAATAGAAAGCTTCTGGCAAACTTAGTTGAATTTCAAGCTTTTACTTATAATTAATTTGATGACCAAAGCCAGGTTTAAGAGGAAAGGATTTTATGTCTCTACCCAAGAATAACTTTTTTTAATTCAATAAAAGAATAATTTAAGTTTCTTCAATAGCAAAATTAATTCACCGTGCATTTTACATATTACATTTACAGTTTACTTACTTTGATGAACAAGGTCAGTCGCAAGGAAAAGGTCCTCCGTGTCTGTAAAAGGATTAATCGAATAAAAAAATAATCAATTGGATATTTCCTATGAATATTAAACAACTGACTGAGAAGTGAAAAGGAAGGAATGAAAGCTTCTTCTGTGGTAAAATTAATTCAATTTCAGAGCGAACGTTGCGCAACGTTTTGCATTCGGTTTCGTTGAAACGATCCCGGGAAAACATTGATGCAAGCTTCGTTTGCTTTTATCCTACGCAAAAACCACGCTCGCAATCGATGTTCTTAAATTGATTCATTAAGGGATATAGTCCAGAGCAATCTTTTATAAAGAGTGTTCCCATCGCCGCGAGTGCTTAAATGCATAAGATTTTTATGGGAAACCAATCTTTTTCAAGTGGGAGCAGTTCGAGGAAAGAATTAAAAACTGTCCCGAATCAGACGAGTCCTGTTTCCAACAGGTTTCAGACCGTGAAAATAACTTTACTAAGAAATGCGGTCAACGATTCGACCGCATCAAATCAACAAGACCTAATTAAAACCGGGTTCAATCAGAATAAAATATGTATCCAGAGTAATTTTAAATATTTTTTTATTTGTGAAGACAATTTTTTGAAACAAGAAACGAAAGACTGTCATCAGAATGAAATGAATATATTTTTGTCACGATTTTCAGAATGTACCTTTGATGGATTAATTTGTTATGTGAAAAGCTGTTGATTTACGTATAATAAAGAACGATAATTGAATATCGAAGCCACTGAGACTGGGAATACTGAGTAATCGTAACTAATTGGAACCTGTCGACGGTATTCGCAATTATCGAACGTTAATTATTAACAATTATTGTAAACACGCGAATCGGGACCGACGATCGATTTTCATCCTGGATACGTCGAGGTCTAAACGAATTTCACGTTTTGAATACGCGTGTAAATTTCTCTCCGAGCTGAATCCAATTTCATTTGGTTCTCTCTTTTATCCGGCTCTGAATTTCGTTTCAAAGGAATTTCGGTTAATAAATTTAGTTCCATTGAAACTCAATTACTGAATTTCAATCTATTCAACTGCGTATCAAATTTTGGTACTGCGCTCTTATTCAAGATTCTCCAATTCCACTTATCTCACTTGAAGATCCCACGTAAAAGTTCCAATCGGTACTAAATTTCCAAAAGTGCGAGAGAATATAAATCTAATAAATTTATTTCCATTAGAACTCTTTATTGGATTTTAATCTATCAAATTCCGAAAGTGCTCATATTAAAAATTCTGATACTCTCTAAACAGAAATTTTCTCTCTAAAAGATTCCATGAATTCAGTATTGATTAGTATTAAATTTTTAAATGCACAAAACGCTAACAAGAAATAAATGTAATAATATCCATTAGAACTCAATTATAGAATTTTAATTCATTTAACTCTGAACCAAATTGTACTACTGTACTCATACTCATCGTTCTAAACTGCCACTTGCCTCGTTTGGGGATCTCGATCGGTATTAAATTTTAAAATGTACAATACACTATACAGATTGTCTACATGACGACCTTCGAAGTTCCAAGCCCGTTGGGTGAGCGCCGCCGCTAAAAGTCTGTGAACAATATGGTCCGGAGGAAATTAAAAAGTTTGGCTATTTCCGAGGAACTGTAACAGCCGTTTGTTAACGCCCACGAACAGCTTGGCTCGTCCAATCAGTCGCGACGCTTCAATTGAAAAAGGACATTAATGCGGAGAATGCGATGTCGATCAGACATTTAGCGGGCGTATAAATTCTCTAGATAAATGACAAAGAGAAATCTTGTCAAGAGATACTAATTACGAAAAATACGAGCGAAATAAAAATTCCTTTAATCCAAGAAATTCAAGAAACTAGATCGAGAATTGGACGGTCCATTTAAGGACGAACTATAAATCAATGAAGCAAACCATGGTTGTTCGCAGGGGCAAGGTAAATCGAGTAAACCGCGAAGAGAAGCTGCACCGTGACGTGTAGGAGTTAAACGACGCGTGGCTAAGTTCGACACTTGCGAACAGGAGCCGGTAAGCTCGGCTTCTTAAGGGTAAAACGGTGGAAGAGGGTCGGCGGGACAGAGAGCAGAGGGTAGTTTCCCGCGAGAAATGATGCGGAGAAAGCACGCGGTCGCGAGTGCCACGAAGAGTTTAGTTTCAGAGTACAAGGTCACTGGGAACTTCTGAATTCTTAACTCCAGATTGTTTCCCTCAAGTAATCCTTGAAGCGCCGTGCATTTATTTCTGGATTAATAATGGCGTTTTAATAGTTCGAAGCAATTTATCAATGTTTCTTTTATTTTGTTTAAAATTTGTTTTCGTGGAACCGTGAAGCGTCGCTTTAGGAAAGCGGGTCGAAAAAGGTTACCGGCATCGTCGAAGCGAAATCACGGTACGAAACAGAAACTCTGTTGTTTCAGAGAGGAAATTGAAAAAGTAGAGGAATAATGGGGTCACGGGTATACGTGTGCGCTTATCCTTATGGGAGCAAAGAAATTGGAACTTTTGGCAAGGGTGTTTCCTGGGTAAAAACATTGGACATTGATATTTAATTACTATTAAACTGCGGATTTTTATAAGAAATTATCGTAACAATTTGAAAAATGAAATCTAGATTGAGATTTTTTTTACATGATTCAGTTGCATGCATAATCAGTTACGATCAGAGTTTAGAATAATCAACAGACTCGCGGCATCACGAGGCGAAAGAATTCGTTATGAAGAAAAAGATTCAATATCCTCGGTTGAAGAAACGTATCACTTTTCACGTTCTATAAATCAAATATCTCATAACTTTAGCCCCCATTTACTACGTCGCCCTTCTGTCAACCTCATTATGTCACTCTCCATCTCCGAGATTCCCAAAAGTGACATCTTCGATCAAACTTGTCAAAATGATGACGATGATTTTTTGTTAGAAACAATTTTCTGCAGAAGTAATGGTAACCCCCATTCCCTTGACCTATCGCAACTGTGACTCGCTGAATCTAGATTAAGCACAGTCGAAATCAGGAGGAAAGCCTCAGATATTTGTGTTACTTATAAGATTATGTGACTTACTTAGTTGCCACATTTTAAATTAATATCCCTGCAAAAATCTTGAAAAAATATGAACTCTAAAAAATACTAAAGTTTTTATGGAAATAATAATAATTTTATATCTTCTTATATTTATTGTTTAATTGTTACATTTTATTTTTATGTACTATATTACTTTTATATTTACTCTATACAGTTTTTTGCTTTTACAAATCCATAAAACGACAAAGTAAAGTAATAAAACTGACCACTTTTCATACTTTGCTCTACTGAACGTAACTAATAAATCTGTTCGTCGATTTATCGCGCAATAAGTAATGACATCCATCTTAGGAAGAGTCTTAACCTCGTCGGCGAATAACAAACAGTTTTTTTACGAATTACGATATAAATCATTTTAGTCTGATGTAACGTAGTACGTAGAGAAAAACTGCCTGTCAACTTGTGGAAGATAGAAATCTTGTAAAGACTAGGTACGTGCGAATTCTTTTTCAAATTGAAATAACACTCGGCGCAAGAAATCATCGTATCAATCATCTTCCGTCCAAGGATATTCGTTACGTGCAAATGCTTCCGTAAAAATGTGGATTTCAAGCGACTGAAAAATTTGTTTAAACGTACAGAACGATCTTTCATTTATTATACTTATTAATCTTATCATATTTAATAAAATATTTATTAGAAATATTATAAAAGGTTAAGAAGTTTTCCTAATATCCAAACGGAGGGTTTGACCGAGTAAAATTATTACGAGTTCGTGCGGGTCGGGGTGAAAGACAGAAGCGCGGATGAGACATCGCAGGGAAGCCACGAGGACGGTTCCCGGTGTTCGGTAAATGCGCAGAAGCATCGCTCTGCTCGGCAGCGGCATCGCGTCGCGAGGGCTAACGCAGTCGCGAATCGCGCGGCGTCCGTGCCGGTTCATTTTTGCGCATCCGTTTCGAAGTTTCTGCGCTTTTGCGAGCACCGACGAGCCAGTGTTTCCCTTTCGATTCTCTCGAGAAATCGGATAGGTCCAAAAAATCGGGAGGATCCAGGAAGACACCGCTTGCAACGCGAGGAAGTCGAAGAAATCGCGAAATAATTATAAAAAAATTTTCTTACTTCAGTTGAAGTATAAGAAAGAAGATTAAAATTTAATGTGACAATATTGGAAGTGAAATGATATAAAAGTAACGAAAAATTAAATCGAGGAGAACACGATTTAAAAAATCGTTAAAACGATATCGAGATCGGATGTTGGATTTGCAAGAGAAGTTTCATTTGATATCTGCGGCAATTTAATTCAGACAAAAGTTTCAGAATCGCAGGATTTGACTACGTGACATTTAGAAGTTTGTAGTGGAAACGTATGATTCGAATTGGGCAAACATATTAATCCGAGAAAATTAAGTTTGAGGATACAAAGAGTACCAGATCTCGTCTAAAAAAAGACTACAAGTTTGGTCCTTGAGTTTTTGGTTCGGTTAAACTTACGAACTAAAGTGAACAGTAAAGAAGTTTAATTAACCGGCGAAATTCTTATTAAACCAGTTCCGCGTTCGGTAAAATGTAAAAACAGTACAAGGAAGTCCGTATAACGAGTCCGTTTCACCAAGGAGAGCGACCAATCACCGACCCTTAAATGGATCACCACGTACCTCGAGCTCCCCGAGTATTCGAGCACAGATACACCCTCAGCCACCGTCCTAACACGATGCAACCACTTTAAACAAATCAGGATTTAAAACAACAAACGTCCATTAACACAGGAAGAATAACAAACGAGTGAATTGCATCGAGCGTTACGTCACCAATCTAATCCATTAATAATGAACAGACTAAACGTCGAAGTACTCTAATCTAAATGACTCGAAACGCAAATCATGTCCGTTGAACAAACAAGAGATCGCGCGAAGTGACGAGGTCAGAATGGATCAGCCGTCGACGTTCTCGCCCGACTTCTTCAACGCCAGCTCGGGTCTTCAGGATCACTTCTTCTCCGCCGAGGAGACCCTGAGGACCCAGAGGGACTCGCTGTACATCGTTGTCCCGGTCACCGTCATCTATATATCCATCTTCGTCACGGGCACCATCGGGAACATAAGCACGTGCATCGTGATAGCGCGCAACAAGTCGATGCACACGGCGACCAACTATTACCTCTTCAGCTTGGCGATCTCGGACCTGTTGCTGCTGATCTCCGGGCTTCCGGCAGAGATTTACATGGTCTGGTACAAGTATCCGTACATATTCGGCGAAGGCTTCTGCGTTCTCCGCGGTCTGGCCGCGGAAACTTCGGCGAACGCCTCGGTGTTGACTATCACCGCGTTCACCGTCGAGAGATACGTGGCCATTTGCCACCCGTTCCTCTCGCAGACGATGTCCAAGCTGACCAGGGCGGTCAAACTGATTCTGGTCGTATGGCTCGTGGGACTGTCGTTCGCGTTGCCGCAAGCCCTGCAGTTCGGCGTCGTTCAGCTGCCCACGCATCCGAACATGATGATGTGCACCGTGACAAGAGTTCTGTTGAGCCACTCGTTCGAACTGTCCACCCTGCTCTTCTTCGTGATACCGATGAGCGTGATTACTGTACTGTACGCGCTGATCGGGCTGAAGCTGAGGAAGTCGAGCATGATGAAGAGAGGCAGCGGGAGGGACCAAAGGGGAAGCTGCAGGCATCATCCTGGCAGGTCCTCGAGGAGGGTGCTCAAGATGCTTGGTTAGTAACTTTTTAGTATTTTTAATCAAATAACAAATAATATATGCTATATTAATACGTACAGTGGTTCAAAAAAGTATTGGCACAGTTTTGAAAACGGAACAACTTTTTTAATATTGAACCGAAGACCATCATTTTTTATGAGATACTAGAAGGCTTAGTTTATTATGTAATGAGCAAAGAATATTTATTCGAAATTCTTAATGGTCGCAATGGCGAAGAAAAAAATGTGCAAAGTTTCATAAAAATCGATCAATATTGCTATGCGCTATAAGCGATTAGAAATAAAAAAAATCGCAGTTCTTCACAACTTTCAATCTACGACGGAGATAATTTGAAGACTTTTTACATGTTTCGATATGTCTAACTCTTTTATGGTTACACCAATTTTTACGTATTCTTGTAAATGTATATAACTTACTTAGATCTACAAACGGGATGTTTCAAATTTTTGGTGGAGGTCCCAATAAAAAAGTTGAAAAACGCAACGTGCACTTTTTCCTTCGCCATTGCGACCATTAAGAATTTTGAATCAATTTTCTTTGCTCATTACATAATAAACTAAGCCTTCTAGTATCTCACAAAAAATGATGGTCTTCGGTTCAATATTAAAAAAGTTCCGTTTTCTCAAAACTGTGCCAATACTTTTTTGAGCCACTGTATATGCTATATTTCGTATTTATTTATGTATTAAATAACGTGGTCCTTTTCATTAATTCATACCAATGCGATTATGCACTTCAGATGAACGTTTTAAAATTCTTGTATAAAGATTCCTATATTCATTTCAATAAAAAATATAAGTATAATAAATTACACACGAAATGTCGGTTTAGAATTAAAATTCCTATAAATACTTAAACGTCCGGCGTCTGTTTATCACGTGGGTAGATTTCTGATAAGGTAAAAGGTGAAAAGAAAATTGAATTTTGGAAACTTTCCTCTTTGTCGCGGACGGCAAGAGGAGCTATTGAATCGGAACGACTATCAGGTAGCGTCTAGCTTTGGCGAGAAGATAAAAGAATTGAAGGGTGGAGAACGATCCAGAGTTCCATCCTTCTCCCTATGGATTCGTCCTCGCCAGTTATTAAGGCACAGACAGGGAAAACCCTTCTTTGGACTCGATCCTTTGTGGAAGTTCGCCTGTCGAGAACGAACTCGGAAATGTGCTCGATAACACAAAAGGGAATCCTTCGATTTAATAATTCGCTTGAAAATTGAAAATTACGGTTTCACTAATAATTATTCTTTTCCTCGTGAATGCGTTGTAAAAAATGCAGTTCTTGACGGGATATTTCTGTTCCGGAAGAGCAGGTATATGGTTTGAATAAAAATCCATCATTGTAAAAGGAAATGTCGTCGAGCGGAGGCATTCGTAGGAGTCGAAGACGTTCCTCGTCTCTTTATGGCCGCCATAAACGTTCGTTNTAAAAATTTGAATTTTTCTACTAAAAATTGTATTCAATTCTAAACGAAATTATTATATTGTTTTTTGTATTTTTGTAATTTGAATCCTTCGAATAAATATAGTACCCAATTTAAAAATAAATTATATTTTAATATAATTGGGAGCCATACTACTCTATTTTTTAATCTGTCACGTATTGCAATAAATTTAATGAAAAGTATTGTAAAAATTTGAATTTTTCTACTAAAAATTGTGTTCAATTCTAAACGAAATTATTATATTGTTTTTTGTACTTTTGTAATTTGAATCCTTCGAATAAATATAGTACCCAATTTAAAAATAAATTATATTTTAATATAATTGGGAGCGATACTACTCTATTTTTTAATCTATCATGTATTGCAATAAATCTAATGAAAAGTATGCTAAAAATTTGAATTTTTCTACTGAAAATTGAATTCTATTCTAAACGAAATTATTATATTGTTTTTTGTATTTTTGTAATTTGAATCCTTCGAATAAATATAGTACCCAATTTAAAAATAAATTATATTTTAATATAATTGGGAGCGATACTACTCTATTTTTTAATCTATCACGTATTGCAATAAATTTAATGAAAAGTATTCTAAAAATTTGAATTTTTCTACTAAAAATTGTGTTAAATTCTAAACGAAATTATTATATTGTTTTATAATTAGAAGAAATATTAGTTTCCCTTTTGAAGTATAAAATATGGAAGGAAAATAAGTGAGAGTGCGCGTACCTTCTCGGTCTGCCTGGTAGTCTCGTTGTAGAACTCGGCAGTCTGTTCCACCATGTTCACGTAGCGATGCACCACCCGTAGGGGCCCGATCACTTCCTTGGCGTCCCCGTACAGCCATAAACGCTGCAATCACCAGGCAACACGGCTATAGAATCGCGCGATATGTACGAGCAACCAGAAACGCAACGGTACGCAACGCAACGTGCAACGCACGCATGAAACGCATCCGCCTCGGTGGCCACACCGTTCACCTCCTCCGGCTTCTGCCTTTATCATGCTAATACGCATCTCTCGAAACCGACCGACCGGCCCGGCCGGCCGGCCGACCCTTCGCCTAACCGCGTCACGGCTAAAGAGCATGCGAATGTATGTTAATTATCATCTATCTCCCGGCGTTCTCTCTCATCCCGGTTTCGTCGTAACTTGTTAGACGCTGCCGGTGAAAGTCAATCGTGCCGCGAATTCGAAGCCACGAAATTGTATTACGCTCTGTGTCTATGCAAATATCACTTGAAATGTAACACCAAGGAACAGGACTCAAATGACGATTTGTTTCACACTCTGCATATTAATGACACGGTGTTCTCCTCATTGTGTCGGCTCTAATCAAGATTTGTACTGGAAATTCTATGTCGCGAACAGTATAATATGTCCTGCAATTTTTCTTCACTCTCTTTTTTATGATTTTAATTATATTAGAAATAATTACGCATTTTTCAGATAGCATTTTTTATCTCATAAGTCTGTAAGTTCAAAATATTTTTAACTCTTCGAATTCTATCAAATTTTCTCTCATTTCCATCATCAAAAGCCATTATTAAAAAATTTCTCTTCAAAAAGATTCCATTCAAATTAGAGATAACGATACAACTTCTAGATAGAATTTTTAATATAAATGAATTCTTTCTGCTACTTTTAACACTGACTATACAGGCATAATGTTCTCAATTATTTCCATTAGAAATAATTATGCATTCTTCAGATATAATTTTTTATCTCATAAGTCTGTAATGACATCCACAATATTAACTCTTTGAATTCTATTAAATTTTCTTTCGTTTTCATCATCAAAGGCCAATATGAAAAAAATTTCTCTTTAAAAAGATTCCAGTCAAACTAGAGATAACGATACAACTTCCAGATAGAATTTCTAATATCATAAACTTGTAATATACGTTAAATGAATTCCTTCTGCTACTTTTAACACTGACTATACAGCCATAATGTTCTCAATTGTTTCCACTTCACTCTTGGACTTTTATTAAACTCTTCCTAGTTCCCACCATCGGAAAAATTCTCGTTTAAAAGCCCGTAATGTTTCACATTTGAGGGAAAGATGACATTTAATTGAACAATCTCAAAAACCAGCCAGGCTATAAGCCGTTCTCGAACGTTTCGCTGGTTAATTTCACGGAAAATCCTGTCATTCGTTCACCCTCCCACCGATTCAGCGCACATCCCTCTTTCCTCGGAGCGTGGCTCCCACCCCTGGGACTCTATCTCTCGGTTCCATGCACGTGCGTCGTGTCTCTCGGTATCTGAGATCTCATCTCCGCGTGCACACGCAACCTTGCCTTCCGCCACTTTCCCTTGGTCAGGGAACGTAATATCAGTAGTCTGTCGGTGCACGTGGTCAAGAACGCGGCGGACCAAGGAAAATCATTTTCCACTCCCCAAACTTTTCGGTCCTTTTATCAAAAAATCCATAGAATTACATCATCAGTCACATTCTCCTTTTTATCATTTTACAAAATTTATAAACCCGTTATAACAAATGTTTTTCTGTCGGAGCTGAGCAAGATTGAAATCCATTATCACAGCACGTAACTTCATCGTGTCTGAAGATGAATCGCAGTGGCGAGAGTCAATCATTAATGGGCCGGCGATGNAATCCTCCGTCAAATTTTAATTTCAATATTGCCGGAAGCCATCAGCAATCTACGGATTTTTATACAAAATAAACTCTTCATGGCATCATTTTAAAAATTGTATTTATTTTTTACCATTGCATTTGCATTTGACATTCCATATATTCTTACGAACTATACAAAATCGACAAACCAATTATACATTTATGCAAAATAAACTCTGGCATCAGTTTAAAAATTGCATTTCAAATACATTTTATTTGTTAACATTGCATTTGCATTTGACATTCTATACATTTTCATACATCATTTGCAATGTTCATATTTTTTTTTACATTCAAGTGTCTTCATAAATGCATAAAATCAGCAATCAATATTTATTAGAATATTTCCATATTGCGATGAAGAGGAGAATCATGTTGCCAACTAAAACTCTTAGAACTATTTATGAGCGATTATATTGAAACGTGAGTTAGAAAAACACTTAGGATCGTCAAAGCGTAGACTCAATAACAGTAATTATTCATCTGAATCAGACAGATTTAAATTCAAATCGGTGGAACTAAGTGTTTCAATTAGTCATTAGAATACTTTTAGTGGTTGAGCCTTCCTCATTGTGAAAGAACTAACTCCTGAATCGAGAACTCTTTGATCGTGTCGTAAATAAAGATAAATCGGATATATTCGTGAAGTGAAACTGTTACGTAGTGTCGTGATTTGCATATCATTCAAACGAGATTAACGCCCATTTGTCGAATCGATATCGATAGTAGCGTTGGTTGAATTCCTTACTATACGATGCGCCAATATATTTTTGATACTCTTAATCATCGTTGGTACCATTAATCTATTAATATCCATTTTCTCAATATAGCCACAATTTACTTTAATTTATAGCAACAGCATTTGGTGAAATCACAAACGCTATAAATTGTCTGTCTGAAATCTATAGTGTTATAACAATGTGAAATAGAAGAGAAAATAATATAATAAGAGATAAATATAGGCGATAATTTATGCACGTTTCTATTCCTAATTTATGAACGGTGATTCAATCGATTAAAATTGTCGAGGCGAAGGAATGTTGATATTTTGCAAAATGAAAGGATGGAACAGAAGCTTATGGAAATGAGCAGTAAAAATATCGGTGAACTTTTTTAAATGGTCCTCGCGGAATTCGTATCTGGAAATAAACGAGCGGGGTTTATTCTTGACTTGGAAAATTTTCGAAAACAAACGTGTCCATATAGAGATGTGCCTCTGTGACAATAATCACAGCTCTTTAATGGCACCAATTATCGTTAACGATCATTGCTACCTCCTGCCGCCTTAAATTACGTAAATGCCGTAGAAAAATTACTGGATCACCTGCGGCGTAGTGCACGACATCGATTTGATATAAGAAGGCAGCCGCCTTCCCTTCTTAAATCATTTTCAAACGATTCATTACCGAAGATTAATTTTTTACTCACCGAGCTTTTTTATCATGCACTAGCTTCATCATTGAAGTTTACTCGACAGATTTTTAATTAACTTCCGAGCTTGAATAATTAAAAATGTCGTCCGAACATGCTTTAGGGGAATCCTAAATTGCACAGAAGGAGATTATTTTTTACTACCGAGTCTTATTATCACACAGTATCATCAATGAAGTTTAGTCGACAGATTTTTAATTAACTTGCGAACTCGAATAATTAACAATGTTATCCAAACATGCTTTCGTAGAAAAATCGTAAACCAAGAATAAGAGTTACCATAAGAAGTTTATCTTCTTTTACTCATCAAACCCTATTATAGTCTAGCTGCGTCAATGAAGTTTTAATCGATTGATTTTTAATTGCCTTCCAAGCTTGAATCATTAAAAAATTGTATCCAAACATGCTTTAGTGGAATCGTTAATTGCACAAAGTAATTACACATAAGAAGTTTATTTTTTTACTTATTGAGCTTTCAATCATGAATGAAATTTAGTGGACAGATTTTTAATTAATGTGCAAGCTTGAATTATTACAAATTTTATTCAAACATGGTTTAGATGAATCCTAAATCAAGTATAATTGTATATTTTTATCAAGACCTACTGTAGTTCAGCTGTGATTGATTTTTAATTATTACAATTAATCGACTGATTTTTAATTATTACAATTAATCGACTGATTTTTAATTAATACAAATAATCGACTGATTTTTAATTAATGTCTAAATTCGATAAATTTCAAATTGTCTGAGTTTGAGAAAGGGGAATTTGAAATTGGCCGAAGTGATCAAACAAGAGTAGTTTATTTTCGTAATGGTACATTCGAAGTTAGTCATATATACAAATACGTGCGAAAACACGTGAATGTGAAACTCGACCAAGGCAACAAACAATAAACAACTCTTGGACGAGGAAATTCAGGAATCCAATAAAAATTTAATCTTCGCGTGGCATCATGTTGACGGGCGCTGAAAATAAATCGGAAAGCGTGAGCGAAGATGAAGCGGCGGTCGAACGGAAAATGGGAAGTGCAGGCCCATCGATTATTTCCCCGTCCTCGCTGTGCACCGTTTCTTCATTGTTATTCTACGATGGCAATGGTAAAATCGGTGGCGTGTAATCAGCCGAGAATCAAGAATTGATAGCCGGCCTACGCAACGTGCACGTAGCTTGTGACGTATTGACAGGCCGCGAAACAATATATTCCATGTTCATTAACTTTCGTGGCCAATTAATAATTCATGGTTTCCAGCGAAAATTACAAAACAAATTCCAATGACCTGGACGTCCCGCAAAATTGTTTCATTTTGCATAAAAATGCAATTTTTTATATCAGAGTTCCAGTGCAAAGACTGCATTTCTATGCAAAATAAAATAATTATGATAGTAACTTAGAAACATACATTTAGTTTATCGTAATTGTAGAATACATGTACTTTCCTCAGATATTTCGTATATTTTTAAACATTGCAATGTTCATATTTTCTGCACACTGGATTTCGTCATAAATACAGCAAATCCGCAGTCGACTCCGATGAAATATAGCCCATTACAATGGATTTACAATTTCTTGCTTCCATTGAAGCGTGCTTGTTGATCGATCATTCCACTCGTAATAAACTACGATTGTCTCGTGACGATCTCGATTCGCGGTTCATGCAAAAGAGTTTTATTATAGACACTTTTTATTAATTACGAGCGTGGTTTATCATGTTCATGATTAAAATGAAAATTGTTGTCGCCCGTCCACGGAGGAAGCGATACAGCGGATGTTGACAATAGTAATGTATTCAGATATACCATACATATGTATAGCATAGAGTAATGAGGAGTATGCAAATGCGTACTTACATATGTTGATAGTGTTTTTCGCGTGGCGGAAAATGATGCATTGGTTTAGGAACAAAGAATGCGTGCAGGGACTTGAGTCAACTTTTGCATCATCCACTGGCAGTCTACGAGCTGACAGGTTTGATGCATATACGCGTGCAATATGCTTCTCGAGATTCAATTACCAAAGTGTTCAGTTCATTTCTCACTAAATAAATTCAGAAGATATCTAAGGAATTCCTTTGAAGGAAGTGTAAATATCCAAATCTCATAATTAGACTGTGAATATTTATATGTATATTTATAAGAATTTTAATACTAAACAAATGTTTTGTGTATGATATACTATACTTGTATTTTTTACATTTGAGTTCAATTTAGTTTCTCTGCTTCAGTTTGGTGGAAATTTAAATAATAATTACAGTCATAACAATATGACAATACAAATTTCGTTTTTTGTTACATTTTTATAGAAATTAATATAGAAATGGATTTAAGGCTTTCACGGTCATTGTTTATTCTGACAGCATTCATTTTCCGGATTGAAATCTACAGCCCTGATGAAGCTAACTGCAACGTTGGCGAAACGTCGGCATATGAATTGTCAAAATACACGGTTTCAATCCGGAAAATGAATGCTGTATTAATATAGAAATCTTCATACACAAGAAACTTTAACTTCATTTCGGGTGCATAGTTACTTCGGTGTTAAATAATTGAAAGATCCATTTACAGGAAACTTGAACATATAACAAATGCAGAAGCAATTAAAAAATGCGAAACAACGAAATATATATTACAATGTTAAAGGATTTATGGCACCTTCTATGAAGAGATGCGATTTCACGACTGCTAGGAACGTGATTGAGCGTGAAAATTCTCATCATAGATGAT
>SMSR01016013.1:35266-57321 GCA_019453355.1 Ceratina japonica | reverse complement strand
CACATCGATAAATGAAAACAATTTAGGATTAAAAATAGTATTATCAAATTGCCCGAAGTATTTGATTTCATATAATATAATAAACTAATACTTCTATTAAATGTAGATAAATTAATTGTATTTCTTTCGGCGTCGACTTTTTAATTGTGTGCGTATCGCGTCGTTCCAATTACCGATTTCAACACCTCCGTAATCGTCTATTACGCCTTCACCGTCAAATTAATGGCGGCGAAGAATAATAGAGTTGATAGGAAATGGAACTAGTACGCTTCCGTTCTTATACCTTCGCGGAAAGACTGTGCGGTGCCGTGGCCGCGAATACATTTATGCGAATCAACGTCTGAGCTTCTCTGTCTGTTCCTTTGTGCGTCAAAGGAACCTGAATTCTAATGCAATTCGTATAATTGCGTATATGAATGAGTGTCACTCAAATGGGAAGCCAAGACGAACAAGCAAAGGCAATTTCCTCTGAAAATCCTTCATTCCGCTGAATTTCTCATGCATTAAATTAATGAAATTCTTTAGTTACTTATATAATAAAAATATAGTAACTTTGATATTTTTCCGATTTGATGCAAAATTGAAAACTTGAATACGAAAATTGACTTCAGCAGCAAAAAATGGAACGGTGGCGTGGCTCAGTGACTCCACGTGTTTACACGTTCCTGTTCCCACGTCTCTGTCGAGGCAGGGACTTTGCAATCGCCTGCTATCTCGCCTCATTATGTGCCCTTATCTCGAATCTCCCGGGAGAGACACGACTCTGCTTCCGCGCATGAGAATCCCTTTTTGCCCGCGAAACAACCTCGCGCGTCGCCGAGCCGTTAACTCGCGATAACTGGTGATAACGGTGGCTGTTGCTATCACATTCATGCGTCAATGGATGTTTCATAAAATTGATACAGATGTTTCTTTCTTAGGATTAAAAATTTAATTTNTTACACGTTCCTGTTCCCACGTCTCTGTCGAGGCAGGGACTTTGCAATCGCCTGCTATCTCGCCTCATTATGTGCCCTTATCTCGAATCTCCCGGGAGAGACACGACTCTGCTTCCGCGCATGAGAATCCCTTTTTGCCCGCGAAACAACCTCGCGCGTCGCCGAGCCGTTAACTCGCGATAACTGGTGATAACGGTGGCTGTTGCTATCACATTCATGCGTCAATAGATGTTTCATTAAATTGATACAGACGTTTCTGTCCCAGGACTAGACATTTTATTTCAAGTTTATTTTATGACGCTAATTGTACACGATATTAATTTGGAAATGAAGGATGTCATATTGTTAAAGATTGTAGACCATCTCTATANTCAAGTTTATCTTATAATACTAATTGTACACGATATTAATTTGCAAATGAGGGATGTTATATTATTAAAGACTGTAGACCATTTCTATGTGATAGAGACACAATAAAAAAATGAAACCAAAGTTTAATAGATTTTTTCAAAGTACTGACAATGGAGACTGTTATTAGATTCATGTGTCAGNATGATAGAGACACAATAAAAAAATGAAACTGAAGTTTAATAGATTTTCTCAAAGTACTGACAATGAAGATTGTTATTAAATTCATGTGTCAATGGATGTTTCATAAAATTGATACAGATGTTTCTCTCCCAGGATTAGAAATTTCATTTCAAGTTTATGTTATGATATCAATGGTACAAGACACTAATTTGCAAATGAGGGACATTATGTGGTTAAAGGTTGAACAATATCCTGTAACGGAGAAACTATCAAAAAAATGAAAGCGAAATTCAAGAGACTTCCCGAAATTTATACTAATTGCGACAGCGGGTCATAAGGAAGTTGCAAGAACCGCGAAATGTGGCCGCAAATTCGGCGTTACAAAATCGCATCTATCGGGGGGCACGTGTTCCCGGTCCGCCAGATCTCGTTTCCCAGTTTTGTCCGTCGATTTGCGTAACTATGGCCCCCTTTCGCTTCCAGCTTGCGTAATCGTTCAATTATCTTCTAATTAGATGCAAGAAGTGCGTAAGCGAATTATTTTACTCCGAATTTTAGAAATCCGCGGACGTCGGTCAAGGAAGCACATATGCCATAATTTGGCGAACCTTGCATGGCTTAAGAGCACTATAAATTTCGTTACACACTCGTCTTTTTCATTATGCATTCAAGTAGGCGAAACAGTTTTCCTCGAAATAATGACATTTTATTATTGTGAATCGACTCGCGTTTGATGATCATGAGGAAACGGAGGAAATTTGGAAGGGAAATGGAAGAAAAAGGCAGCTTCTTTCTAAGTTACGACACGGTTGTTCAACCGGACAGGTTTCACTCCCGTTCGGCCCGGAACACGCCGCGTGAAATCCAAATGCACTTCTGCTAACTATTCCAATTTCCATTCTATCATTCTACTACTGTCCTGGAATGACAAACTCAGACTTATTTAATATTGGAGCCAGGATTTGCTTCAGGAAGCACGATCGAAACTTCGTTTTGCGAAACAGCGATGTCGATCTTCCACTTTTCATGCGACTCGTTCTCATTTTGAACGTCGACATGAATCCTGAACACGATTTTATCAACATTTATCAGCTGATTCATCTTGCAATATCAATTTATATTGATATTTCAAATTATCAGTCAAGCTTGCTTTTTAACTTCCTCAAAAGGAAGTTATTTTTTAATGTTCTACGATTTTTTATGGATTATGTATTTTGTAAATATTTTAAATTCATGAGAAAGTTCGAAGCTCTATTAAATACGACTGTTATTACAATTGGAATTTCGCAAAGGAACTGGCGGGTAGTTTAGATAATCGAGTGGTGGCCGATGATTCGAGAGAATCGAGAGCGAATCGGGTTCCCTTGGGAAGCCGAATATGGTCTCGAGCGAGCAAGGCCTAGCTCCAGGTCCCTTTGAACGCTTCGTGAACCGGGGTGTGCCAAGGATACGATTCTTCCCCACGTTCCGCGGCGTTCTCACACGATTGTATTGAAATGCCGCTCGTAAACAATGAATTGCGTCACAAACGGTGGCCGATTGACAGAGGCGTGACAGGAGGAGAGCAACGGGCCGGGGAACAGGGCAAAACCTTCGGAATCTACTACTCCGTTGAATCATTGCAATTACGCTGATCCAATAATGACCGATGATCAACGCGTTTGACCCTCTACTTATCATAAATTATTCACAACTTACGAAGTGATACGTCGATTTTACGCCCGATGAGTACGTTAATTATTGTCCGTTTTTGTAACGTCATGTAATGCCACGAGGATGAGAATGAAAAAATATTCAGTGTTAGACGTTGATGAATTAGGTATGGTAATTAACCAGGGTCATTAGCTGTGAATTTGCAAATAATTACTAATCAGATTTCGTTGAAGTATACCATTAGATAATGTTTTCAATTTAGAAATTAAGGGTATCTATGAAAGAAATTATTGAAGATTTTATTTTTACACTTTGCATTGTGTCTCATAAGAAAATAATTCACATAGTGTGAAGTATTTGATAATCAGATATTGCTGGAGATTCTTGTGATAAAAGACAAATATCTACTGAAAGAGCATATTTAAGGATAATTGAAAATAAATTAATTACGTGATTCTTCTTAGATCATTTTAAAAGATTTATCTAATAATACACCTCATCAAAATCTAATTGTCAGATTAGATTATCGATAAAACTCCCTTCAATATTGAAAATGGTTTTTAAAAAATTGATATTTGGAGGATTTCAAAGTGCTTCTCGACAATATTTTGCACAGTGAGATTTGACAATGAAAAAATGATTAATAATCTCTAACAAACAATCGTTTGAAAAACAACCCTGAAACCATTTTCGACCCCCTAATCGAGGAATGGAAAAAATGGTCACAGGAAGTGGCCTGTCAAAGATTGTTAGAAGCCGGAAATTGGCTGCGATCCGTGGAGCCGTGGGAGTGGTTCCTACTGCCATTTCGAGTTCGCCGAGCAATACTAAACAGGCCGGCGACACAGAGCCGTGTCCCAGCATTAGCCAGCCGGCGTACTTGTTCACTTCGACATTACGGTCACGAGCCAACCTTTCACGGTTTCACGGCTGTTAGAATCGTAACACGGGGACGACGAGCAGCTCTGGGCCCTCTTCCAGAGACGGCTACTACGCCGCTACGTCAACCTACGTACCGTGCTTCGGAATCAGCAGAGAAATAACTGCTTTCACTTTTCTGCGAACGTGACAAACTTTTGTCTCCAGCATTTTTAACACTACGACTACCAAACCAGTCGAAATGACTGGTTTTCAATGGAGAAATAATTGGTATTTCTAGTGTTAACTTTGTGCTTTCAAACGGAAGATATTCCTCGTTTGTAAATTGATAATTGTAAAGAGATGCAATAAATGAAATTTGGGAAGAATTGAGAATAACACATTTCTATATGCATTTTAACACTACAACTACCAAACCAGTCAAAATGACTGGTTTTCAATGGAGAAATACATGTATAAAAAATAATTGGTAGCTCAAGTGTTAACTTTGTTCTTTCAAACAGAAGATATTCCTCGGTTGTAAATTGATAATTGTAAAAAGTTGGAATAAATGAAATTTGAGGAGAATTGAGAATAAAATGATGTCAGGAAATGCAATTTATGAATTTGTATTGTTCAAGAGGAAGCGTTGACAGAGAGTCTTCGGAAGCTCGTCGTTTGCGAGTAACAGGTACTTCTCTTTAATGACCCTTTCACGCGGCCTGACCACCGGCATTATCCATTGCAACTGGCCGTAAAGCTTGTCCTCGGGTTCGCAAGGTCCTCCGGCGCGGCGGGACCGAGCGACTTCCAACTGTTCCGCTTTAGCGAAAAAGAAGAGAGATCGATTGTATCTCGCATATACACGAAGGATTCTCGCGGCGTCTAATGGGATCGCTACGCGATTTGGTAACCGCGGCCAAGTTACTTAAGGCCATTTTCTTCAAACCTGTTATATTATGTCTCTTTCAGGTAATATTTTTCAAGGATGGCGTTGCGAAAAAAAAAATGTTCTCGTTTACGTAACATATTTAAATTTAGAAATTCGTACGAGCCTCTATTGTTCGTTCAATGCGTGTGTATTTGCAATTATGATATATTTTAATCCTGTTCTTCTTTGTAAGTCTCATTTCTCTTTATTTTTTTATTTTCACCTTTTCTTCTGTTTACAGAGTCTATCTTTTATTTCAATGTAATTGTTTTCACTATTTTCTTTCATTTCATTTCGATCTCTATTTCCGATGCTATTTCGACTTTCCATTCTTCATTTGAATATAAATTGTTTTTGAATATCCTACATATTGTTTCATGTGTATTTGAAAATCTAACACATTTCTATATGCATTTGAAAATCTAACACAGAATAATTGAAGTTGAAATAGCTAAAAATTGTTTCGCAATATAAATCGTCTAGAAATCGACGTTTTCTTTATTAGATCTTGTGAGTCACGAGAGAACGAAAAATCTGAATTCCGAGAGTGACGCCGATGAATCATGCAGGGAATAAGGGATTCATATCTTTCTGTCACAGCGTGGAAAGGAGCTCGATCCAAATCTGGTTCCAACTGACTTTTTATCTCAATTCGCAAATCATTTCGGAACTTTCTGACGTGTGCTCGCATTTTGAATCATCTAAGAGACCGAGAACCGAGTCAGTTATCAATCTTAGATGAAAAACTTCAGGTGGATGTGAAATAAAAGTATAAATCTCATCGAGATATTAATCGTGATTACTGAAGGAGGTGTTGCTNTCGATAAAACTCCCTTCAATATTGAAAATGGTTTTTAAAAAATTGATATTTGGAGGATTTCAAAGTGCTTCTCGACAATATTTTGCACAGTGAGATTTGACAATGAAAAAATGATTAATAATCTCTAACAAACAATCGTTTGAAAAACAACCCTGAAACCATTTTCGACCCCCTAATCGAGGAATGGAAAAAATGGTCACAGGAAGTGGCCTGTCAAAGATTGTTAGAAGCCGGAAATTGGCTGCGATCCGTGGAGCCGTGGGAGTGGTTCCTACTGCCATTTCGAGTTCGCCGAGCAATACTAAACAGGCCGGCGACACAGAGCCGTGTCCCAGCATTAGCCAGCCGGCGTACTTGTTCACTTCGACATTACGGTCACGAGCCAACCTTTCACGGTTTCACGGCTGTTAGAATCGTAACACGGGGACGACGAGCAGCTCTGGGCCCTCTTCCAGAGACGGCTACTACGCCGCTACGTCAACCTACGTACCGTGCTTCGGAATCAGCAGAGAAATAACTGCTTTCACTTTTCTGCGAACGTGACAAACTTTTGTCTCCAGCATTTTTAACACTACGACTACCAAACCAGTCGAAATGACTGGTTTTCAATGGAGAAATAATTGGTATTTCTAGTGTTAACTTTGTGCTTTCAAACGGAAGATATTCCTCGTTTGTAAATTGATAATTGTAAAGAGATGCAATAAATGAAATTTGGGAAGAATTGAGAATAACACATTTCTATATGCATTTTAACACTACAACTACCAAACCAGTCAAAATGACTGGTTTCTAATGGAGAAATACATGTATAAAAAATAATTGGTAGTTCTAGTGTTAACTTTGTTCTTTCAAACAGAAGATATTCCTCGGTTGTAAATTGATAATTGTAAAAAGATGCAATAAATGAAATTTGGGAAGAATTGAAAATAACACATTTCTATATGCATTTTAACACTACAACTACCAAACCAGTCAAAATGACTGGTTTTCAATGGAGAAATACATGTATAAAAAATAATTGGTAGCTCAAGTGTTAACTTTGTTCTTTCAAACAGAAGATATTCCTCGGTTGTAAATTGATAATTGTAAAAAGTTGCAATAAATGAAATTTGAGGAGAATTGAGAATAAAATGATGTCAGGAAATGCAATTTATGAATTTGTATTGTTCAAGAGGAAGCGTTGACAGAGAGTCTTCGGAAGCTCGTCGTTTGCGAGTAACAGGTACTTCTCTTTAATGACCCTTTCACGCGGCCTGACCACCGGCATTATCCATTGCAACTGGCCGTAAAGCTTGTCCTCGGGTTCGCAAGGTCCTCCGGCGCGGCGGGACCGAGCGACTTCCAACTGTTCCGCTTTAGCGAAAAAGAAGAGAGATCGATTGTATCTCGCATATACACGAAGGATTCTCGCGGCGTCTAATGGGATCGCTACGCGATTTGGTAACCGCGGCCAAGTTACTTAAGGCCATTTTCTTCAAACCTGTTATATTATGTCTCTTTCAGGTAATATTTTTCAAGGATGGCGTTGCGAAAAAAAAAATGTTCTCGTTTACGTAACATATTTAAATTTAGAAATTCGTACGAGCCTCTATTGTTCGTTCAATGCGTGTGTATTTGCAATTATGATATATTTTAATCCAGTTCTTTTTTTTAAGTCTCATTTCTCTTTATTTTTTATTTTCACCTTTTCTTCTGTTTAGAAGAGAGTCTATCTTTTATTTCAATGTAATTGTTTTCACTATTTTCTTTCATTTCATTTCGATCTCTATTTCCGATGCTATTTCGACTTTCCATTCTTCATTTGAATATAAATTATTTTTGAATATCCTACATATTGTTTCATGTGTATTTGAAAATCTAACACATTTCTATATGCATTTGAAAATCTAACACAGAATAATTGAAGTTGAAATAGCTAAAAATTGTTTCGCAATATAAATCGTCTAGAAATCGACGTTTTCTTTATTAGATCTTGTGAGTCACGAGAGAACGAAAAATCTGAATTCCGAGAGTGACGCCGATGAATCATGCAGGGAATAAGGGATTCATATCTTTCTGTCACAGCGTGGAAAGGAGCTCGATCCAAATCTGGTTCCAACTGACTTTTTATCTCAATTCGCAAATCATTTCGGAACTTTCTGACGTGTGCTCGCATTTTGAATCATCTAAGAGACCGAGAACCGAGTCAGTTATCAATCTTAGATGAAAAACTTCAGGTGGATGTGAAATAAAAGTATAAATCTCATCGAGATATTAATCGTGATTACTGAAGGAGGTGTTGCTCACAGGTTGCCATAAGCGAGCGAAATCTCCTCTTTGCATAACTTCCATACACGGAGTGAGTCGCCTAATGTGCAAGAAAACCGTGCCATTCGTTCGGGTAGACAAATGAGCTTTGTTGTTCTCTCGTTGCGTCACTCGCAAAAGTGCAACCGCGCCCTTGTGTCTCAATTTCGACTACATTTCATTAACAATCATACAAAATCCGAAATATTCAAAGGTATCTCACTAAAAATACATTTTCAACTTCATTTCTTTTTTAAAATTAATTAACATTATCAAATTGTCGATATTTATATAAATTTGTACGAATAAAAAGAAATTAAAGCTTCGTTCTTTTCTCAATATTAAAAATTGTACTCAATTTTGGAAATTTTGCAATTCTTTGACTGTACATGCAAAATTCTTGAAGTTTTCCTTCTGTCCCTAAAGAATTTTATACATATACACTTAAAGTATTTCAATGTAACGCAGGAGGAGTAATTAAATATCAAGGAGAGAGAGGCAATTACGAGAACTGCTTCGCAATTAGCTGACAAAGGGAGGTAAAGGGTTCGCGATCATTAACCAATGCGCGCATTATTTAGCCCAGGCTTTGCGATTGCATCTACGCGGAGCCGTGCTCCATTATCCGGGCGAGGCACACGGGCGAGCTTTGTTCCTAAATATTACGACACTTCCCAACGTAACCGCGGCAACGCGACGATGACTACCACGCCTGTTACCTCTCAGCGCGCTCGTTTTCTTGCTAAATTAATTTCTCACCCATCTATCACGAGGGAGGCACTCACACCTTCATAAAGTAATAATTATCAAACATTTCTTATCAGTTCTCTCGATCAGTCTTCGACTCGGTACTCAAACTGTATGTATGTACAATAACTCAACAAATTGAAGAATATCCTTCAAGTTTCCTAGTTGATCCTTAAAAATCCTGGGAGATCAGCGGACAGAGCGGAACGATATGCAAACCCGCAAGGCTTTGACACCTGATCTACGAGCGAGCCAAGTCCTGGGACCGGAAGTGGCCGCAAGAGTGGCATCCATTCGCCGGCACGTGGACGTTCGTCGCCTTCTCTTCTGTCTTTTTCCAGGGGAAACTCTCGGATACCGTGCGGGTACCTACGGTTCAGGTGGGGGCGGTTTGCGGGGACGTCGAGTAGGAGAAGACTAATAGAAGCTTTTGCCTGGTGTAACGAAAGACGCGCCGCGGGTGGGAGATAGATATAAGGGCATCGTCTCGGGATGACGGCTATCAGTTAGTATCTCGCGCTGTTTTCGCATACACCGGCTACCACCACACGACGAACACCATGAAGGTACGGGGAACGGAAAGTCTGTGTGCACGCGTGTGTCCTCCCTTCGGGACTTCATTCCGCGCCGATTTCGTTCGAAACCGAGTGTCTCAACGGGACGTCTTAATAGCACGTGATGACGCCGTTTACGTATAAATGAGAGATTAAGTCTTTGTAGTAATAAATAGATTTATTTATGTTTTTCGGTCTCAAAATAAGGGTTATAAGTGTTCGCGTGTCAGTGTGTATAATTTCTTAAAAATCCGAAAATAGCAAACGCTCTGACACACACGTTCTTACTCGAACAGTGCCTCCTGGCTCTCCTGATTAAGTCTTTGTACTTGAAATGTGTCTTCTATTACTTGCTTCATGAATTTCAATGTTCGTTAGTATCTTATCTTTTATGGATAAGTGTGACTGCATTTCTGCTGGGATATTATATTTTCTATCAGCTTATATTAATAATGTTTGTTTAATATAATTTGGAATTCTGATATGCTATTAAGGAGTGAGTCATCCTGTTGATATGCTCTGCTCTGTCTTGTAATCGGTCGATAAATATAAGGATAATTGTTGAATCGGATGGGGTGGCTGATGAGGAGTATATGACGTGGTTTTAGTGATACGTGTTGTTAGATGGTATTATGAGGGCTGTTTCGCTTGATCGTGACTTAAGTTTTATGGCCGAGGGTGACTTTTATTAACCGGAAGTCGCTTAACTCTCAGCAGTAACTTTTGGAAATACTAAGAAATCTCTAAAAGAGTTTTCGAAGAATTATATTACATTGCATTATAAATTGTATAATTACGTTATTATGAGGGCTGTTTGATATAATTGTGATTTAATAAGTTTTATGATTGACCGAGGGGTGAGTTTTACTGAATTAACGGAAGTCGTTTATCTTTGGCGACATTTTCGTTTAATTTTTTAGAATACCAAGCAATCTCTAAAAGAATTTTCTTTTAAAATTCGAGATCATTGATATGCGTGTAAAAAACGAATTTCTCAATGGTGGAATTTCGAATCTCTTGAATATCTAACAAAAATTCTAACATCTTCAATCTAATAAAAAACCAATATAGTAATTATCTAAATTCTACTCACTCGAAAAAGACTATAAATATATGAAAGACGTATTTTTCACTGACTATAATTTCCAATCTCTTGAACATTTAACAAAAATATTTAACAAATTATAAAACGCTCATTTAACAACTAATATATCAAATATCTCAATGTCTATTCATGTCACAATTTCTATTTACTGGTTTCAAATTACATATAAAATTATAAAAAAAGCCAGTGAGCAGAAATTGTAACATGCAAAAATCGGAACATTTAATATATTGCTTTCGTCTAGCAAAAACTTCATTACAAATTGTCACATCAATAAAAAATGTCAAACACTTACTTTCACGCATCAGTAAGAACATCTTCACAAATCACCTCTTCTGTTCACGTCACAATTTCTACTCACCGATTTAAGATTACATATAAAATTCTAAAAAAACAGAAGCCANGGCAGGAGCATCATCACAAATCATGTCGTAAACAAAAAAAATAGATTGTCTTAACGATAACTTTCACGGCTTTCAACGAAATGTTGATGAAAAATTCTGACACAAGCGCTGACACGAAATTCTATTCGGACAAAGAGCTCGGTTTATCGAAGAACGTCGACCCGTGGAAAGATCGATCTGCGGTGGCATCGTCTGCGAACTGGTCCTTTTGTCGGGGACAGACGATACGCGGGACGCGTTTTGTTCGCGGCTTCGAGAAAACGCGGAAGCCGGCGGCCGCTTCCGTGGATCCGTATTGGTTTACGGTGGCAAGGTCGGCCGAGAAAGCGGCAAAGGACACTTTTCATGGGGAAAGAGGAGCCCGTGAAGCGACGCGAAAGATGAAACGAGAAACTTTCTCGAGCTCTGCTCTATGACTTTCCCGTGGCGTCGAACTTCAACGAAAATCGTTTAACCGCCAAACCTTTTAACGGGATTGATCACGTCCGAGTGGTCGACGACTTGGAAACGAGTTTTAGATTACTCGTAAACGCATCGCGAATGTGTCCCGGATCGTTCGTTTTGATATATCACAGTTTAGATTCTCATATTGGCCGGGTGCAGGTGTATACCGAACGCGGAGCACGAAGTGGAGTCGATGAAAAATCGAACGTTCTCTTAACGACGCGATTCGCGCGATGCATTTAAATGCGTCGATTCTTTCAGGACGTGAAGAACGAACGTATACGTCGTCGCATTAACGCTGAAATTCTTAACATTTTATGAGACACTTGATAAACTGTTGGTTCGTGAGAAAAATTACTTCCGCAGGATGCTAACTCCTTCATAGTTTGAAATTTCGTGAGAAGTCGTCACCTGGTGCAAAAAGCTTTCTTAGAATTAAGAAAATTAACGTACGACTTCAGAATTTATTATTTTTCTTCTAAAATTGTAACTTGTACAATCGAGCCAATTAGTAATTAGTATCATATGCAATGAATTTTATCAATCTATGATGTGTATCAATTTATTATGGAGTTCATTAAATGAATTATTATTATTAAGAAAAGTTTTAAGTATGAGACGAACGAACACAAGTACGAAAAATGTTTTCTACAAAAATATGTAAATTAGGCTGACATGTTTTCTATACGGTTGGGATTTATGTAAGTCAGACCTCTTTAATTAAAGTTTCAGGTTCTGTGCTTTTTATGTGCGACGGTTGCCCTCTGCCAGGCGGTGGTTTTGAGTGGCTACAATGGAGGCCACGAGATTTCGTACGCGGATTATGAAGGCCTCGAAGGATACGCCGCTGGTGAATACGAAGGACACGCGGTACTACCTACAGTCGCGGTTCCGGTTCACTCTGTTTCCGCCTCGCCTATTCACGTAGCACCAGCCCTCGATCACGGATCACACGCGTACAATCATCACGCCGACCATGAACACGATTACTATGTAAGTTTCATCATTTATTTTTTTATCTGCATTAAATATTGCTGGCTATAAATATTATTATTAGAATTGATTCAATAATTCATATGGTAATTGATATAATCTGTTATGTAATGACTGATGCACTTTTGATACAAGAATTCATATGCTAATTGACATACTTTACTATATATTTGTTATAATGATTGTCACAGTAATTTACACTAGTCTAATCATGCAATAAATTAAATGAATTTTTGTATTATTTTATTTCAACAATTATTATTGAAAAATTCTGCACTATTATGTCAACGATCAATTACTATATTTGTTATAATGATTGTCATACTAATTTACACTAGACTAATCATGCAATAAATTAAATGAATTTTTGTATTATTTTATTTCAACAATTATTATTGAAAAATTCTGCACTTTTATGTCAACGATCAATTACTATATTTGTTATAATGATTGCCATAATAATTTACACTAGGCTAATAATGCAATAAATTAAATGAATTTTCCTATTATTTTATTTCAATAATTATTATTGAAAAATTCTGCACTATTATGTCAACGATCAATTACTATATTTGTTATAATGATTGTCATAGTAATTTACATTAGACTAATCATGCAATAAATTAAATGAATTTTCNTATACGTCGTCGCATTAACGCTGAAATTCTTAACATTTTATGAGACACTTGATAAACTGTTGGTTCGTGAGAAAAATTACTTCCGCAGGATGCTAACTCCTTCATAGTTTGAAATTTCGTGAGAAGTCGTCACCTGGTGCAAAAAGCTTTTTTCGAATTAAGGAAATTAACGTACGACTTCAGAATTTATTATTTTTCTTCTAAAATTGTAACTTGTACAATCGAGCCAATTAGTAATTAGTATCATATGCAATGAATTTTATCAATCTATGATGTGTATCAATTTATTATGGAGTTCATTAAGTGAATTATTATTATTAAGAAAAGTTTTAAGTATGAGACGAACGAACACAAGTACGAAAAACGTTTTCTACAAAAATATGTAAATTAGGCTGACATGTTTTCTATACGGTTGGGATTTATGTAAGTCAGACCTCTTTAATTAAAGTTTCAGGTTCTGTGCTTTTTATGTGCGACGGTTGCCCTCTGCCAGGCGGTGGTTTTGAGTGGCTACAATGGAGGCCACGGGATTTCGTACGCGGATTATGAAGGCCTCGAAGGATACGCCGCTGGTGAATACGAAGGACACGCGGTACTACCTACAGTCGCGGTTCCGGTTCACTCTGTTTCCGCCTCGCCTATTCACGTAGCACCAGCCCTCGATCACGGATCACACGCGTACAATCATCACGCCGACCATGAACACGATTACTATGTAAGTTTCATCATTTATTTTTTTATCTGCATTAAATATTGCTGGCTATAAATATTATTATTAGAATTGATTCAATAATTCATATGGTAATTGATATAATCTGTTATGTAATGACTGATGCACTTTTGATACAAGAATTCATATGCTAATTGACATACTTTACTATATATTTGTTATAATGATTGTCACAGTAATTTACACTAGTCTAATCATGCAATAAATTAAATGAATTTTTGTATTATTTTATTTCAACAATTATTATTGAAAAATTCTGCACTATTATGTCAATTAACGATCTTCTAAAAGTTTTGTGGCACTGATACAAAATTTCTAACAGTAAATGATTTAATGGGTATTAATCTGATCTATGAATGACATAAAATTTCATCATTGAAATTCGATTAGGATGGACAAATACGTATTTAATCGTGTTGTTAGCATGGCCGGTCGTCGACCGATCAGATAAGACGATAACCATCGCGACGATTTGCGTGCGGAATTGCGGACCGGGTATCGGTGTGCATTTACGTATTATAATTCGGAGCGCGAGCCGTGACGCCTCGCCTATGTTAATTGAAATTCCTGGCCGTGGAAAGTGGCGTTTGGCATAAGAAAACCTTTCCGCGATGTGTCTTATTGTCGCGCGCTGCGTTTCCGCGACACTTTCTCGCGACGCTCGTTAAAGAATCCTCTATGAGTTTCAATAATGCAGGCTCGGTTGCATCTTTGCTACTAAATAGAATTGAACTGTTAGTACTGTGTTGCCGGGAACAAATTACGCTTATTAGAATTGCAGAGTACATTATAAATTCATATGAACCTTTCCGCACTTTCATTTTAACTGTTTAAGATATTATCTCATGTAGTATATAATAAGTGATACCAATATGCATAATGATACCAGATACATAAATGCTTGACTATACATATCTATAGATTCTTTATTATTATATAATATAATTTTACGCGAATTCAAATATTTTATTATGAATTTTATTTATCGAAATAGAGATAGATTATACATGTATATATTTATTATTTTATATGAAGTAATAATAGAGTTATTAGATTATTATTTAAATAAATGTCTGAATCTAGTGACACTAAATGTATTCAGTGTTTAAAAAAAATGCAGTAGGAAAGTGATTTTAGAAAAGAATTCTCAAAAAAGGCCTAGAAGGTGAATTGAAAACTATAAATACACTCTACAAAATAATTAAAATTGNAATTTCATCATTGAAATTCGATTAGGATGGACAAATACGTATTTAATCGTGTTGTTAGCATGGCCGGTCGTCGACCGATCAGATAAGACGATAACCATCGCGACGATTTGCGTGCGGAATTGCGGACCGGGTATCGGTGTGCATTTACGTATTATAATTCGGAGCGCGAGCCGTGACGCCTCGCCTATGTTAATTGAAATTCCTGGCCGTGGAAAGTGGCGTTTGGCATAAGAAAACCTTTCCGCGATGTGTCTTATTGTCGCGCGCTGCGTTTCCGCGACACTTTCTCGCGACGCTCGTTAAAGAATCCTCTATGAGTTTCAATAATGCAGGCTCGGTTGCATCTTTGCTACTAAATAGAATTGAACTGTTAGTACTGTGTTGCCGGGAACAAATTACGCTTATTAGAATTGCAGAGTACATTATAAATTCATATGAACCTTTCCGCACTTTCATTTTAACTGTTTAAGATATTATCTCATGTAGTATATAATAAGTGATACCAATATGCATAATGATACCAGACACATAAATGCTTGACTATACATATCTATAGATTCTTTATTATTATATAATATAATTTTACGCGAATTCAAATATTTTATTATGAATTTTATTTATCGATATAGAGATAGATTATATATGTATATATTTATTATTTTATATGAAGTAATCGAGTTATCAAATTATTATTTAAGTAAATATCTGAATCTAGTGATAGTAAATGTATTCAGTGTTTAAAAATAAATGCAGTGGGAAAGTGATTTTAGAAAAGATTTCTCAAAAAAGGCCTATAGAAAATGAAGTGAACACTATAAATACAATCTACAAAATAATTAAAATTCCAAATTTTACTCTGACGTACATTTCTATATTTTTCTTTCATTTGTGCAAATGATAAAAAAATATTTCAGTGAATAGGAATTGGGATTTGAACGAGAATATTTAATTCCAGGCTCATCCGAAGTATACTTTCAATTATGGTGTTCACGACCCCCACACGGGAGACGTGAAGACGCAGCACGAGGTCCGCGACGGCGACGTGGTTCACGGATCTTACAGCGTGAACGAGCCCGACGGTAGTGTCAGGATCGTCGAGTACACCGCGGACGACCATAACGGGTTCAACGCGGTGGTTAAAAAGGTCGGGCCCNTAATAGAGTTATTAGATTATTATTTAAATAAATGTCTGAATCTAGTGACACTAAATGTATTCAGTGTTTAAAAAAAATGCAGTAGGAAAGTGATTTTAGAAAAGAATTCTCAAAAAAGGCCTAGAAGGTGAATTGAAAACTATAAATACACTCTACAAAATAATTAAAATTGCAAATTTTACTCTGACGTACATTTCTATATTTTTCTTTCATTTGTGCAAATGATAAAAAAATATTTCAGTGAATAGGAATTGGGATTTGAACGAGAATATTTAATTCCAGGCTCATCCGAAGTATACTTTCAATTATGGTGTTCACGACCCCCACACGGGAGACGTGAAGACGCAGCACGAGGTCCGCGACGGCGACGTGGTTCACGGATCTTACAGCGTGAACGAGCCTGACGGTAGTGTCAGGATCGTCGAGTACACCGCGGACGACCATAACGGGTTCAACGCGGTGGTTAAAAAGGTGGGACCAGCGATTCACCCGAAACCGATCCCCGTCGCGAAGTACGTGGCACCGGCGTACTACAACAGTTACGAAGAGTACGACAAGCACCACTATTAATCGTTGTGAATAATATCGAAAACGAGATTTCAAAACAGGGTCGAAAAGAATTAATTTAATCGAAGTAAGTGAGGATTGATAAGAGATAAGAGAAACTCAGCATCGTCGTCGATTCACAGAAACGTGGCCATTGATCGATTTCAATGACCATAGTTCTACATAGTTCTATGTACAAGCATATGCAAAAATTTGATCGAGTACAACTTTTTTGTACTTTTGCTTTCGATGTTGAGAATCAATTACTATTATTTAACTCGAGTGAGGTGCTTTGGAAGGGGAAGTGTGCCAAGAAGTGGTGTACTGTTAATCGCATAAATCTCCGAAGAGATCTGACGTTCTTGNTCGAAGTAAGTGAGGATTGATAAGAGATAAGAGAAACTCAGCATCGTCGTCGATTCACAGAAACGTGGCCATTGATCGATTTCAATGACCATAGTTCTACATAGTTCTATGTACAAGCATATGCAAAAATTTGATCGAGTACAACTTTTTTGTACTTTTGCTTTCGATGTTGAGAATCAATTACTATTATTTAACTCGAGTGAGGTGCTTTGGAAGGGGAAGTGTGCCAAGAAGTGGTGTACTGTTAATCGCATAAATCTCCGAAGAGATCTGACGTTCTTGAAGAATGATTAGTCCTAAAGATTATCTTCATTTTTTATTAGATTCTAGAGATCAGAGAAATTCGAACAGAAGGCCTCCGCACTAAATTAACAAAATTGCGATTGCATATTGCAAACGAAAGGTTCAGCAAAACAGTGCCACAGTATTTTGCATTATAAACCGTATCATAGTTAATCTATCCTTCCACCTTATTTTTTATAAAATAGAGTTAGCCTAGAGACACGATCACTACGCATGTAAATAAAAGCCTCCAGGCCTGTGTTACTCATTGTCAGTAAAACGGTCCCGATACTTTACTTTTATTCTTAACCCTTTTCCTTATTTGGCGGAGACTGCTTTTCCTTCAATTCAACAAGCGATTGTATGCGCGTCCACGTAATTACCTTCCTGGGTAATTAAAAGTAGAAGATGAGATCGTAGTTACTCGTCACCACGTGGAACGATTCTACAATGGCTCGTTAGCCTTCAATCGACATGACCACCAGGAGTCCCAGCGATATAAGTTAATCGTTTCTTGTTTTCAACAATTCTATGCCGCTCGGATCATTACGATTTTCTCGGATCATATTTTTCTACTTTACGTCAAGCGAGGAAAAAGTTGGCGTAACGAAAGGAAGAGGAAAAACGTCGAATTAAACGTGGCCGAGGAAACGGCGGAAAAAGCGCAGGTCATATAAACCATTAGCGCCCAAGGTGTTTCGCCAGGCGTTTGTTCCATCTTTAATTAATCTTAATACTGGCATTATGCGCTCTCTAGACTGCAGCGCGTTTTCTTTCCTCCGGCCGATCGTTATCTCTTCGGCTTACGTTCTCGGTTTACGTGTACGTATACGTACAATTCTGTACGGTTTTTTTCGCGACGTCGGATACGATACCGAGGAACAACGGTAGATATTCTAATTACGAGCTCTCATAGACGGATCTGTACGAAACTGGAAGTATCTTGATAATTAACAATTCCACTTCCGTTATTATTCTGGATTTATGGCCCCATTGAATTTTTTCGTTTTTCCCCTCACATTGTACAGCTGCTAGTTTCTATCATTTCGTTCCGGAAGTAGTGTACTCTCCGCACGAGTAGAATAAAATGATTTACTTCTGATATTCGACTGTTTTCTCTATTTCGTGTACTAAAATCTTTATTTTCTATCTTGCAACCTTGTACCCACTTCGTTTCTCCGTTTCTCACGCGATTCAATCGTAAATTCGTTGACCAGTAATGAGAGAAGCGTTGAATGGAGGCTATGAGAATTGTTCCTCAGGAAAATTCAATGGCAAAGAATAAGGGACAGATTTTCTTAAGAGAAGAGAACGAATTAACATTCGCAGAATGCGACGACGGCTGTATAGCAGCTATAATCAACGGCCGCGAGAACGTTTTCTTTCAGATTTATTCTACAAGTGATTCAAATAAATTTTACTGTGAGAAAAAAGTGTAATTATCATTGAATCAAAATGTAAGCATTAGCATTTCATCTGCGTTACTATTATATCGTCAAACAGGTCAACTGATATTGTCTTGACAGAATAAAAAACATGCATTGACAACGTCATGACACGATCTTAATAATAATTAATTATTGTGTCACTTTATTACGCACTAACATAAGACATGTTCATCTGTCTTGAGTGAGTAAATAATATGTACAGTTGAAGTAACAACACATCCTGAAAGGAGCATTGTTTTCCCAGATCTTGTCAAGTCAGACTAAAACGAGTGTAAAACACTTTTACCATGTTTCGACACCTTTCATTCATACACAGTAAAGATAAGTAAAATGTGCATTGTTTCTCTTAAATGTTTTAAGAGAATAATAATAGTTGCTATTTTCTTATCTAATTATTTTCCTACATTGCTTAATCGTATCCTCGTAAACGAATTACAAGTTTCATATAGTTTATTTTTTTTTATCCAATCTTTATTATAATACGTTCATAGTGATAGAATAATTTTTGTATACCTTAATTAAAAATAAATATCATGTATGTCCTTAATTATAGGAACAGGTAATTATTATAATAATAAATAGATTGCAGATTTTATGCAATAATAAAATAAACCAGATTGCAATCCTTAGTTGATAAAACAAACTATTATTAAAAATAAATTTTTTATACTTGTACCCTTTTGCGTAAAAATCTGCAGTCTAATAATAAAATAAAAGAAGATGTAATGAGGAAAGAAAATTGAAGAAAAGACTCACCCAAGACTCCTTGAAGATCTTGTTGGCGATTATGCTCGTGCTGTCGAACATGTCCTTGCCCGGCCCGGGGGAGAAGCACATTTCCTTGTTCCCGGGGCAAGTGTACTGGTCGGAGCATTTGTTGCCAGAGAATTCGCATTTCGGGCCACGGGTGTTCGGTGAAACGTCGCCCAGATTCGTCGACGCGAAGGTTGCCACGAATGGACCCTAAGTTTCAAAGCTCATGTCAGTCTCAAAGTTTCAGCTTGGATACGAAAGAAAATCGCTGCGCTTTGTGCTGCGGTTTAGTTCTCGCCGTGGTATGAAAGAACTTCTTGCTGCTGTTGCAGAGCATTATTTTTTATTATTACTTGCCTTGCCGACCAGAGCGTCGGGGTTCACGGATCTCTCGAAGAGAAGCGAGGCGTAGCCCACGTTATCGCTCGACAACAGATGATTAGTGTTGTTCATGCTGGTCGGATGCACCGCGAACCAATTAATCACGCCCAGAGGCTTATCGTCCGCGCCGATGAATTGCATCTGCGTCAAAATCTTATCCACATCGTACTTGTACCTGTCAATCGCAAAACACCAGGTTTCAATCAATATTCTCTTGTTCACATTCCTAAAATGATCAGCGCTGTACAACCAAGAAGCAGTTTTGGATAATGAACAATATCTAAAGGCGAGAGACTTTGGACTTCGAATCATTTCTATGATTCTATAAAATTCAAATGTACAAACTTCATTAAATATTCTACTGTTGAAAATCTAATTCAATTTGCAACAAATGTTGGTACAAAAATTGATAAAAAATGTATTGCCCAATAATTTTGTCCACAAAATGCTCATTCAGATTACGCACAAAATTTTGTCACATTATTTTTGACTTTTTTTATGTAATAAAACATGTCCCATTAATTGACTTCTTGATTATTTATCCTTCTTTGGTTCCTAAAATGTTTGTAAACGAAAAAATGGTTTCGCTTTTATAATGGATGAAAAAATGAACTTACTTGTCTCTTTCTGCTTTGGGATTGTTGAGATATGCTAATGGACTTCTATTAATATTGGCACCGTGAACTTCTCCATGAGTGATGAAGATACGACCTGGGACCACTGCATTATGAGCACGTCCGATGCTCTGAAACATTTATTGATAATAAAGAAACACTCTTTTGTTATAACAATTTATTTAGGAGATTAAACTGATTACCTTTGTTATTCCGTTGACTAACGCATCGAACGTCTCCTTAACGAATCCGAAAATCGTGAGATCGAACAGGACGTCCATCATGAATCCGCCTGGAGTTGAATGCGAATGCGTCCCGCTGATCATCACATTCTTCTCCGTGTACATGCTGCCAAACTGTTCCTGGAGTTTCTGCACCACCTGTGCCAACAACCGTTCCTTGTCACAAACTCCAATTTTTCCCATACTTTCCCTCAGAGCCCAGAAAAATGCGTTGTTATTTTTCACCCTCTAAACTTGAAACTTCGTCACTTACATAATTTTACATACGAAACGAAAATTTGTTAAGACGTTCTGCTCACTCTTAAATAATTCTTTTCATCAATAAACATTTTATTATAATGATACTCCAGACAGACAATTTGGAATGATAGCATTCATTTTCCGGATTGAAACCGTGTACTTTGACAATTTATATGCCAATGACTATCAGAATAAACAATGACCGTGAAAGCTTTAAATCCAGACCATTTGAAATATTTGTGATTTTACCAAATGTTATTGTGTAAATTGTTGTTACATTGAGAAAACTGATATCAATAGATTAATGGTAACAATGGTGATTAAGAATATGACAAATTGTTTTGGTGCATCGCATGATAAGGAATTCAACTCGTGATATGATACGAAATTTGTATAAACAATAATATATTTACTCAGACAGAATTTGCAACAAATTGTTTCAAGCTTTTAATATGAATCATGAAGATCACAAATAGAATGTCGAAATGAAAATTTCTTTAAGTATTAAAATTTATTAAATCAAAACTATTAAATCTAAAGGAAGAGATTACTTTAAATATTAGAATCTATTAAATAAAAACTATTAAATATAAAGGAAGAGATTACTTTAAATATTAGAATCTATTAAATAAAAACTATTAAATATAAAGGAAGAGATTACTTTAAATATTAAAATCTATTAAATTAAAACTATTAAATCTGAAGGAAACTATTGAATCAAAAGGAAGAGATTACCGCTTGGCGAACGCCGTTTCCTATCATCGCGGAATCCACGCTGACGAAGACAAACCTCTCCTGGCCATCGTCTATGATGAAGGCACGGGAGAACGTCCGAAGATGGATTCCTGATCCCTTTTGATCGATCTTCGCGTAGCCCATCTGGAAGAGCAAACAATCCCCGTGATCCACCATGCGAATGCACGAAGGACAATGATCCCTATTGCATATTGCCACTCTCACTTATTTTATTTCATACTTCTGTTTTATCCATGACCTTAAGAAAAAATTGTTTTCAGTGAAACTTGTTATTTCAGGATTTTCTTCGATTTGGCACAATTTTATGCGACATTTACATAGACTTCAGAGAAGAGACCGAACATTCAATGTATTTTTATTTACTCTGCAAAGAATAGAGAAGAACGTGCTTCGGAGGAATTTCTCTCACTCTCTATCTCCCACGTGTCCA
>SMSR01016013.1:10906-31291 GCA_019453355.1 Ceratina japonica | reverse complement strand
ACGACTTCAGCGGAGGGGCCAGTGGCGTCTGCCCTGCCCACGCCGATGCTGTAGGACGCGATGGCACCCGGCACCAGGACCTGAAGCACCCATATCGCGATGAACACGAGGGTTTTCGAATCCCTAAGCGCCGGCGTCTCCATTCAGTCTTCCTAAATGGCTACCGGTCCGATCGCGCTGAAATCAAGCAAACCACTGTGCCGATTTGTGTTCCACGCTGCCTTAATATCGTTCGCCGATACAAAGATAACAGATGGCACGAGGTCATGAAGAGAAGAAAGAACGCTCTTCTCTTGAAACGTGTTTAATCATAGGACTTCTAATTTCCTCTTTCACGACGTTGTCTTATCGCTGGACAGTTGCACCAGCAATATTTATGAGAAAGATAAGAGTATATTGATCAAGATTAAATGCGAATCGAAGGCCGAGGCGTGGGGTAATTCCTAGACGTGTGAGAACATGAAGTTTCTTATTGACAGCGTAGGATTAAGATAACACTATTTTGACGTTACAGATTTAATTGATAGTAAGTAAGCTGTGATCAATCACAAGTGGGACAAATATTTACGTGTACTTAATGAATGAATGAATGACACATATGTTAGTTTACAATTATAATTATAATTATTTAATTACATTCACACCTTTGTGTCATTAATAGACTGTACAACGTAACCAGTTAACTACAAACTATTTTTTATAGAGAATGTAAAAAATAATCAATAGCAATTCTGGGAAAATAATAATAGCTAGAGAAGATCCAAATTCCAATGACATAATTTCGTTTAACACACTTAAGAGAATTCTCGCATGAATAGATGTTACTGTCATGTAAATTCCACGTTTTTTTCTGGGGCAAAAGTCTGAGGATAGAAATCACTCATAAATATTTAAAGAAATTCCAGAAATAGATATTAAGTAAGAACACTCGCAATCAGTCACGAGAAAGATAAGTTAAAAAGGGCACGTGTCTTGGGTTATAAAAATAATTAATTGCCAACTATCTATTTCGTTTTCTATTCATCGCCTACGGCCCTACGCAGTTGCTAGAAAAAGTTTACATTTGGGAGCGTCATGCGACGCGACGGTCGCGCTTACGAATCGATTGGAACGAGAATAGAAAACACAAAACATTAGACACAAAAGAACGCATAACGCGATTAAAAAAAGGGGAAACGGAACGCAATGGTGCAGGTGCAGTTTGCGGGGACAAAGCACGTTTTCTCGGAACTCCGGTTCCGGTGCATTGTCAACCATACGTTCGTCGCATGTCCGAACAAACGTCGCGTTGTCACGTGGGTAAACTGATCCCTACGATACAGAATTTAAACTCCATATCGCGAATTGCTCGTCCGCGTAATCCGATCACGTTACGGCCCGCTTACGCGAATTAATTTCAACACCCGGCGATTTTCAACGATTTTTCTCTACGCGTGTCACCAACTCCGTTTTCAATCAATCATTCTTAATTAATAATTACAGCGGAATGCGTCAGAACTGTGCATCAAATTAATCCCATTATGCACGTTTAATTTTATGATCAATTAAATTTGAATTTCATCATCTGTCATACAGAATATTTCTGGTTTTAATTATCAAACTGTCATTTGATATAATGCAAATATAAGTACTCTTTTCTTGAAGACATTAAAACTCATCATTCAGCCATAATTGTCGATTCGATTTTAAACACTCAATAAATAAATATATTATATGAGAATCTCATTAAGACATTATGATAAAAATATCAAAAACACGAGTGGATTGCGGATTCGTAATAATACTGTTGGGAATTTCTTCTTGTACTCACGAAACTCTATAAACTTTTCCTTGTTTCGCACGAGGAACGCCGCGCTGTCTGACGACAACTGGTCGATAACGAAACGAAAAAGAACCTCGGGAGTAACTCTCCGCGCGAACGATCAGCCGACCACGTTTTCTTCCGAACGCACGAGCGAAGATAATGCACGCTCACTTGTTGCAAAGGAATCGTGGACGCGTGTCCTGTTATCAGTAGCGATTAAGGCTAATCGGCCTGCTTGCGGTTATCCAGAAACAGCGCTCCATTTCTCTGACTCAACGTTTGCACTCGCAATCCGGTTGACTGTCCGAACAGTCTCGTCCTCAGGATGCAAATCGTTATCGAATTTTCTTCGCAGTTAGAAAAAATTATAATTGGAAGAGAAAGATACAAACAGATAATTAAAGTATGAGATATAGAATAAAAAAAATAGTGTATCTTCCTAAGAATTTTTTAAAATCAATGTCCAATTTTTTTGTCTCTTGCGTTTCAAATTTAATTGGAATTAGAGAAGTTAAAAATGAAAAAGGTAATGAGGAAACAAATAGGCAACTAAAGTATGAAATAGAGAAGATGAACTGGTGGTCTTTTCCTAGAAGTTCTTCTAAATTAACTTGGAATTTCCTTTTTCTCTTGCACTCCAAATTGAAGTTAGGATTAGAGAAGTTAAAAATGAGGAACTAGATGAGGATACAAATAGGCAATCAAAGTAAGAAATAGAGGAAGTGAACCGGTGGAAATAGTAGCCTTTTCCTACGAGTTCTTTTAAATTAACTTTGAATTTCCTTTTTCTGCTGCAATTCCAAATTGGAGTCAGAGTTAGAGAAGTTTAAAATGAGGAACTCGAAAATACAAACAGGCAATTAAAGTATGAGACATAGAACTGGTGGAAATAGTGATTTCCCTTTTTAAAATTAACTTCGAATTTCCTTTTTCTACTGAATTTGGAATTAGATAAGTTTAGAATGAGAAAGCTGATGACGATATAAATAGCCAATTGAAGTATGAGATAGTATATAGTATATTGATAGTATGAGATATATATGTATAGGAGAAAAATTGATGGTGATATAACGTCATAGATAACAATAAGAAAGGAATCTTGCAGTTAATTGGTATCGATTAATTAACATTTATCTCTACCGTACTCGACTGTACGAAAGAACGAACATCTGGCTCTTAAGCCTTTCTCTAGCTCTAGCTACTTCTATGATCTCATTGTTGTGAGGCAATCGATTACAGTGGAGCAAGATGGACTTTGGAGAGACGCTTTTGCTCTGGGCTCGGATCGCCACGACCTACTGCGCCACTTCGTCAAACTGTGTTTAGAGAACAACTGATTCTCTATGGTTTTTCTATCGACAATGATCACAATTAGATTGTTACATATTAGTATTCGTGGAATTTGGGTTCTGATAATGAATTTATTGAGCAGCATTTTTCTAATAGAAAAAGTAGAATGGAAGAGTAAATGATGTAAAATGTAAGAGAAATGTAAGACTCTGTCAAAATGCATTTAATTTTATATAAAGAACAAATATATATATATTTTTTAAATAAAGAACTAAAGATTCTCAGTGATTTTTATCTCAAAAACGATTGCAATTAAAAGCAGCATTTTTAGAATTGAATTTTTGATTCAGTTCACTGATGTGTCATTTTTTTTATAGAAGTTTTAATTGAAAATTCTGTTGTTATTCATGTATACCAGATATGAATTTCAGTGTCAGGGGGAGTATCGTCCCGTTAATAGGAGCCACAAGTCTTCTAATTGGTTCTACAATTAGTGCACAAGTTAGAAGACACAGTAAACTAAAAATAGAAACGGTCCATACACGTTTATTTAAAATAGAAACGATCCATACACATTTACTTTAAATTCGAGAACGTGATTCCTTCTCAATTTCTTTGAACTTATCACACGAATTTCTGTATCACTTTCAAAGCAAACAAAGTCACATTTCATGTGCAAACATCGAACAACTCTCCAATGTACTTTTCCACCAAATCCTTGTCTTATAATACGATAGAAATTTTTTTATAAAATTTCACCAATCGCGAGGAATTTCCCTTTTGGAATCTCGACTTTCTTGAACTAACCAGAACACGAAGTTTCTATGTGAAGATCGACATAGCGTCGTCGATGCACCGAAATCGTAGCCTTCTTCGTGGCGCGTGGATGTACACTGACAATGAGAGGAGATCGAACGTAGTCGTGGGCCGATGTTCGGATGCTGGGCGATTTCGACGATTCACCAATTACGTGGCTCCGTACGCTTTCACTTTCCAGCGGCACCGATCTTTCGGCCTCGTGAAACTCCGTCATCGGCCACCTGCTTCGAGCCCAGCAGAGCACGCATGATACCATTTAAATTTCAAGGCCGTGCCGACATTTTTCCATTCGAATTTTTCCATTAGGAATTGATGGATTAAACCTTCGTAGAAGCTCGTAGAAGCTAGGCGATGAATGCGTCAACACGGCAACGGAATCCGGTTGAGTCATCGGAGTAAGTGCAACTGTACGCAGTTTATGAAACGAGCGAGGAAATAACGATTACAATTGTACGAAGGAATCTTTCGAGGTTTGACTGTTTTGATACACGCGAAAGATAGATGAGAATTAAACGGCTTCGTGGAAACCAGTGTTGCAATTTACCAATTTCTGCATTAAAATTTTTCTAATTGTAATCAACAATTGGAACATTCTTTAATTAGGAATTAAAATTCAATCGTTAATTCAAATTCCTCTAATTAATTTATTTTAATTCTTGACCAGTTTTAATTAAAAATTAAATGTCAATTGTTAACTGATGTTCAATGAGATTGAAGATTCAGTCGCTTATTTGCAACTCATAGAAACTAATCTTCTGTTAATTGATTTTTTATAGTAAGGCATTAAACTAATGCGAAGATTCTGTTAATTGATTTTTTATAGTAAGGCATTAGACTGATGTTAGAGACTCAGGTTATCGGGATTGCGTAAAAGGGGTAAGTGTATTCCGTCGATTCAACTGAAGTTACGATATCGGGGGCTTATCATGAGGCGTCAGATCATATAAATACTAGGGCAATCAAATATTGACGAGGCTCGGAACGCATGCATGCCTCGTTTCGCGGAAGAAACACGTTTCGCGATTACGGTAATCGTTGATAAAAGTTATGCAAGTGTTCCCGGTTAGGCAGCAGTTGAGTTATGACTGTACAGCTTCCAAAAGTACTGCGTACAGGCATGCAGCATACATACATTCCTTACTGGCCAGTAGCTTTCATTGTTATGAGAGCAGAAAGAAAGTTTTAAGTATGAGTATGGCTTACATCAGTCTCGAATATTTCTGGACTTCCTGTTATTTTAAACATCGATAAATAATAGTGACATGAACGTGACTNATTAGGCAGCAGTTGAGTTACGACTGCACAGCTTCCAAAAGTACTGCGTACAGGCATGCAGCATACATACATTCCTTACTGGCCAGTAGCTTTCATTGTTATGAGAGCAGAAAGAAAGTTTTAGGTATGAGTATAGCTTACATCAGCCTCGAATGTTTCTGGACTTCCTGTTATTTTAAACATCGATAAATAATAGTGGCATGAACGTGACTCAAATAACAGTAGATTCAATGTGTCAAAAAGTGTACTAACAATTGACTTCTGCTCATGATAAAATCGCACAATCGACAATGTAGTGAAGAAAAGTTTTTGTAATAAATAATTTTATTTATTAAATAATTATTGATCCTAACGATAAAATTTTTATATAGAAATTGTAGGTACTGACATTCTCTAGGAGAAAGATTCTATTAATTTTTCTTCTAACTCGAATATTGAACGAGTTACGTATAATAAATCAGCACTTTATTGCTGCTGACAAAATCCGACCATTCCTCTGTCGAAATAGCGAACTTTTGGTAAAAAATTCAGTTTCTCCTCAATTACACTTAAACCGTAGGACCTACAGGGAAATTACAAGATAGCCTTTTTGTTGCTGATAACCAGAGCTACAACTTCTATCCGAAACATTTTTCGCTAATGTCAATAGTTAACGAGTATTTTGCAATAAACTGTTTTACAGTCTTTTGTCAAATACTCGTTAACTATTGACGACAGAAAAAAATGATTCATATGAAACTTGTAGCTTTTGTCGGTACCTACAACTTTTGTTTCAAATATTTTTCGCTAGCAGTAACAAGTAAGTAGTTATTGGCAAAAAACAAGAATTTCGTAAAACCTGAAGGGGTATTCCTTGACAAAATCTCGAAACAATTATAATTCTTTTTTGGGGGAATATCGAAAAGTGCTTCGAATAAAAGTTGTAGGTACTGCTATTACCTGCTAGAAAGGTCGTATACAATTTTGTTCTATCTCGAATACATCAGAACTAATCGATTAAATACTTCGTTCATCGCTAATTATTCCTTAACAAGTGGAGTTATAAGGAAATTGCGTGGATTCCTTTTGTATCTGACAAATGATCGATAACTTCGCAAAATTTCTAAAATTTTACAGTGTTTTATTAATATAATATCTAGCAACTGTTAAAATTTCACTGCTTCATCATTATTTTTATATAATCGTTTATACAAACTTAAACAAATGCCTGGAACTTTACAAGACCCCCAGAAAACCCTCTTCAGAAGGAAAAGACAAAACTCGTTAAGAAGATCGTAAGAAAAATGAATTTCCACGACCACTGGCTTAAGCCATGATCTTAAGAATGAGAACAAAGCAAAACAAAGAGCTCGTATTCTTATGTTATTGACAAAGAAGAATACTAGGTTAATTTATGCCACAAACAAGGATGAGTAATTGAGGAGAACAATATACACATTGACGTTGATTCATAAACTCAGTCACTGTTTACCCACTCGTTCTCTCATTCACTCTCTCGCTCGAATAAAACATCAATCCGAGACACCTGCGTGCCACAATTAATGACGCCGACGAGACAGGCGAGAGTACTCACGCGATTCCAGAGTCAGTGGGTCCAGTTCATGATCGAGATCGGTGCGTAGGAGAAATCGATGGACGCGCGACAGCAGCCGGCGAGCGGGGCACTCCGGGTCGGTTTCGAGCGTGAAATATACGCTCGGGCCAGCTGTATGGTGGATCGTGGCCGGCCGTGGTGCGCGAGAAGGGGAAACGGAAATGATCCTACGCTTATTCTCATGCCGAGAGTGACCGTCTCGCTTTGTCCTCAGGGCCGAGGCGACGCGATGCGACGACGGAGCTGCGTCGTCTCGCGCTGGTCACGCTCGGCTCCGTTTCTCTCTTTCGTCCTCCGCGGTTCTTTCAACCTCGCCCGGCGATTCATAGACGCGGACTGGCTCGTTAACACCGTTGCGCCTACGCTTCATCTGGTCATTGTCAAAGCTTTGAGCCTCGCTTTGTGACCGTCGCGCGATGTCGCCGGGGATGCTTCGCCCCGGGGCTGGTTTTCGGCGCGAGCGACCGATGAAGGTGCTGGGTCACCGGTGCGGAAGTCTGTACTCTTGGGAGATAAAAGGGGAAGTTTCCAAGCTCTCTGCAGTTGGGAAATTTTTATTTATTTTTTGGGGACGTTCGTTCACACGTTTTCTACGTGGAATATAATTTATCCATTTATAATTTTCTAAACTAAATTGTAATAGGTGGTGGCTTTCATTTCCATGAAATTATTTATGAGATCAAGAGGGGAAGCTCTGTGAAGTTGTGAAATTTTTATTTACTCTCTAGTCATGTTCACTTTATACGTTTTTTATGTGGGAAATGCTCTGCTCATGAATAATTATACACGTTGCACTTGCATACTGTGTACTGTAATTGTATACACTGCTTTGTAATTAGTGGTGGCTTTNTGAAACTTGTAGCTTTTGTCGGTACCTACAACTTTTGTTTCAAATATTTTTCGCTAGCAGTAACAAGTAAGTAGTTATTGGCAAAAAACAAGAATTTCGTAAAACCTGAAGGGGTATTCCTTGACAAAATCTCGAAACAATTATAATTCTTTTTTGGGGGAATATCGAAAAGTGCTTCGAATAAAAGTTGTAGGTACTGCTATTACCTGCTAGAAAGGTCGTATACAATTTTGTTCTATCTCGAATACATCAGAACTAATCGATTAAATACTTCGTTCATCGCTAATTATTCCTTAACAAGTGGAGTTATAAGGAAATTGCGTGGATTCCTTTTGTATCTGACAAATGATCGATAACTTCGCAAAATTTCTAAAATTTTACAGTGTTTTATTAATATAATATCTAGCAACTGTTAAAATTTCACTGCTTCATCATTATTTTTATATAATCGTTTATACAAACTTAAACAAATGCCTGGAACTTTACAAGACCCCCAGAAAACCCTCTTCAGAAGGAAAAGACAAAACTCGTTAAGAAGATCGTAAGAAAAATGAATTTCCACGACCACTGGCTTAAGCCATGATCTTAAGAATGAGAACAAAGCAAAACAAAGAGCTCGTATTCTTATGTTATTGACAAAGAAGAATACTAGGTTAATTTATGCCACAAACAAGGATGAGTAATTGAGGAGAACAATATACACATTGACGTTGATTCATAAACTCAGTCACTGTTTACCCACTCGTTCTCTCATTCACTCTCTCGCTCGAATAAAACATCAATCCGAGACACCTGCGTGCCACAATTAATGACGCCGACGAGACAGGCGAGAGTACTCACGCGATTCCAGAGTCAGTGGGTCCAGTTCATGATCGAGATCGGTGCGTAGGAGAAATCGATGGACGCGCGACAGCAGCCGGCGAGCGGGGCACTCCGGGTCGGTTTCGAGCGTGAAATATACGCTCGGGCCAGCTGTATGGTGGATCGTGGCCGGCCGTGGTGCGCGAGAAGGGGAAACGGAAATGATCCTACGCTTATTCTCATGCCGAGAGTGACCGTCTCGCTTTGTCCTCAGGGCCGAGGCGACGCGATGCGACGACGGAGCTGCGTCGTCTCGCGCTGGTCACGCTCGGCTCCGTTTCTCTCTTTCGTCCTCCGCGGTTCTTTCAACCTCGCCCGGCGATTCATAGACGCGGACTGGCTCGTTAACACCGTTGCGCCTACGCTTCATCTGGTCATTGTCAAAGCTTTGAGCCTCGCTTTGTGACCGTCGCGCGATGTCGCCGGGGATGCTTCGCCCCGGGGCTGGTTTTCGGCGCGAGCGACCGATGAAGGTGCTGGGTCACCGGTGCGGAAGTCTGTACTCTTGGGAGATAAAAGGGGAAGTTTCCAAGCTCTCTGCAGTTGGGAAATTTTTATTTATTTTTTGGGGACGTTCGTTCACACGTTTTCTACGTGGAATATAATTTATCCATTTATAATTTTCTAAACTAAATTGTAATAGGTGGTGGCTTTCATTTCCATGAAATTATTTATGAGATCAAGAGGGGAAGCTCTGTGAAGTTGTGAAATTTTTATTTACTCTCTAGTCATGTTCACTTTATACGTTTTTTATGTGGGAAATGCTCTGCTCATGAATAATTATACACGTTGCACTTGCATACTGTGTACTGTAATTGTATACACTGCTTTGTAATTAGTGGTGGCTTTCATTTGCATGAAAAATTATTACATATGAGATTAAAAGGTCAAGCCTTTGAAGATAAGAAATTCTCATTTATTTTTTAGTAGTATTCGCTTTGTTTTTTAAGCGGAAAGTAGATCAATCATTTATGATCGTATAAACTGCTTCGCAGTAGGCGGTGGCTTTCATTTCCACTGAAGATTGTTATCCAAGGATAACAAGGATAATAATCCAAGGATAATAATTATGCAGACATTAATGTCACGAGTCTATCAAACGGATATGCTAGTCACAAGACATTAAGGGAAAATAAATTAATTGGTTGCATTTAAAGGAGAAAAGCTTCACTTTTTGTCTTAATTTGACATTTTTTGAAGACCACACTAATACTATTTCGTTCTCCAAAATCAGCAAACCTTGATATAAAATTGTACAATTATGCAAAGTGGTATTGTCACGTGTCAATCGAATCGATATGTTAACCACAAGATACCAAGGGAAAGTAAATGAACCATTTTTTCATTCAAGGAAAAACGATTCTCACAACAGTTCACTTTGACATTTTACAGACACCACAGTATATCATTTCCTTCTCCAAAACGAAGAATTATGCATACACTTTGATAAAGTTACACGAGGAAGCATATCACAGAAATTGTCAAAGAATATTTCTATATTCTATTATCTTCCACGAAGCTGTCGAGCTTCCCCACTAATCTTCAGCTTATTCAGCTTATTCCGGCCAGAGGCAATCATCCCGAAGGACTGGGACCAATTTCGACGAGAGCCCCTTCAAAATCCGTAATAATAGCCTCGCAGTATCGGTAACCTTGACGGTTCTCTTCCTTTCTAGGCCTCCTGTCTGGTTGACACGATTACCACAGGACACATAATCCTTGACTTATTATAATGAATAAAGTTCCACCTCGACGATTTTTCCGCATTTTCTTTTTCACTAACGAGGTCGAATTTCGGGGTTCATAGTTTTGTCAAGTGATAGCGTGTTAACGTTAGAACGTGGACTGTCACTTTCGTCTGTCGCAGAGCTTGACGTCCGCCTCGCTCGTCCGGAGAAAGTAACAGAATAACATCGCGTTGCGCAATCATTCGCGTTTATGTACATCGAATAATTTCTACGTAATCCGACTGTAGCCGATTGTTGCCTGGTAACCTTGGAATTGGTGACATTGATCGGGTCCTTGTACGCTAGAAATAGTCGTGAAGATTTATCGCAAAGAATTTGGAAGTTTGGACATCGGAGGAAATAACGAAGAAATTTATTCTGCATATATAATTAGAATTGATTCTTCATATTTATTTGAACATTAACATTTATAATTACGATACTGAAAACTTCTGCGTAATTAGATTCATTCCTTTAATCGTCTTAAACTGAAAAAAAACGATTGTTAGAGGATAGTTGTGAAACAAATGCGTTCCATTAATTTGTGACAACCGGCAAGAAAGTTGATGACATACGGGATCGCGTTACTCGTGGAACGCGACAAAAATGGATTGCGGAAATACAAGATTATTCGATGTTTGCGAAACCCGGGGATTTCGCAACGAGAAGAAATGGAAAGGACGGTGAAACTAGTCAAAGGAAATTTTCTACTTTTAGAGTAATCTGTATTCACGACATTGTCTGAATAAAGACTGATATTTATATGGAACATAAATCCTGTTTTTCTCCGCCGTAGAATTGTCTAATGTAACCGTAGATCAATCACGTCCCGTCCTATTTACTTTCCTATTTACCTGTTCATTTCTTGTACGATACGTCACGTGTTTACGAGTCATAGTCGTATTCAGAACGGGTAACCAAGTCTTTCATTCAATCAAGAAAATCTTTCATTCAATTAAACACTAATTACCAATTTATAGTTCTTGACTGCATTTCACGTAATTAGAAATTTTAATTGTTAATTGACGAATTAAAATCCGATCTATCAAACCTGACAAATTACAAATTAAAGATGTAATTTTAATTAACCTTTCGTTGAGCTCTTGATTAATATTCAATCGTTAATTGAGATTTCTTCTAATTATGAATTGGTTCATTTTTAATTCTACTTAAAAATTAATTTTAGGTGAACTTTCTCGAATTAATGATGCAATTTCAATTAAAGATTAATTGACTTGTGCAAATCATTCTATTATATCGAAACCAATACAAAGACAAAACAATTCCGCCCACGACTCATTGTCAGCATCGCCGGTCATTCACTTGTCGATGAAGAAATACTTTTGGTCCCGAATTTTTCGGTCGCTATAGAATCTGCTGACATCGTTCGATGCAAAACGCGGCCGGCGACATCGAGTGCCGCGTTATTCCGCGTCGGTGGCATCGAGTGCACGGACCATTGACGGCCAGAAACAACTCTCTTGAGACGGTCTCCAAGGGTAGCCCTGCGGCGGATATCCCAACGGATGGAAACGACTCAACCGGGAAGAAACTCTTTGAGAGCACAGTGAGTCCCTACGTGCGCCACACCGGAAACCGAAATCGCGAGTGACGCTAAATCACGTTTATGTAGAAACTCACAAAAAAGTATCTATCTTTTGGATGACAAATCGAAAATTATGAATTATGTACAGTGACTACTCTATTATATTAATATTCAAAAACATTTTCAATTAATTTTTTAATATTGGGTTGACATACTTGATTTTGTTTGGAATTTTAGGAGACTTAGTTTATTACATAATATATATAAAAATTGAAAAAATTGCTATTCGTCAGAATCTGAAAAAAGAGAAACGTATGATTTTATTAGACGTTTAATAAAAATCAATTCATGAGCCATAATAATAATAAAATTGCATATGTTCTACAATTGAGATAGATTGAAGTACTTTTACATGTTTCGAAGTGCCTCACTTTTCAAAAAAACACCGATTTTAATATGGTCTAATATTGAAACAGTTATTCCGCTTTGAGCCTGAATATTAATGGGACTATTATTAGTTTAATATTCAAAAACACTTTCAATTAATTTTCTAATATTGAGTAATATACTTAATCTTATTTGGAATTTTAGGAGACATAGTTTATTACATAATATATATAAGAATTGAAAAAATTGCTATTCGTCAGAATCTGAAAAAAGAGAAACCCATGATTTTATTCGAAGATTCATAAAAATTAATTCATGAACCATAACAATAATAAAATTGCATATATAAATTGAAGTATTTTTACATGTTTCGAAATGCCTCACTTTTCAAAAAAACACCGATTTTAATATGGTCTAATATTGAAACAGTTATTCCGCTTTGAGCCTGAATATTAATGAGACTATTATTATTTTAATATTCAAAAACACTTTCAATTAATTTTTTAACATTGAGTTAATATACTTAATCTTATTTGGAATTTTAGGAAACTTAGTTTATTACATAATATATATAAAAATTGAAAGAATTGCTATTCGTCAGAATCTGAAAAAAGAGAAACGCATGATTTTATTAGATGTTTCATAAAAATCAATTCATGAGCCATAACAATAATAAGCCATAATAAAATTGCACATGTTCTATAACTAAGATAAATTGAAGTATTTTTACATGTTTCGAAGTGCCTCATTTTTTGAAATAGCACCGATTTTAATATGATCTAATATTGAAACAGTTATTCCGCTTTAAGCCTGAATATTAATGGGACTATTACTAGTTCACTAAATCTTGAATTACGTTATGAATAGCCAATGTGCTTATTACAATGAACCTCTGTGCGTTCGCGTGCGCGTTCATTCACATTCAATCCCGTATTGCTTCCACTCAGGTTGTCCTGAATCCTTCACCATGGATACGAACTGCAAGATCCCGTCCTCGAAGCTGGAAGATCTGTCGATAATGAATAGCCAGTGTTGCGTGAATTTGACAGCTCCCAAATCCGGTACGTCCATTTATTTAAATTTATTATTCATCAATCTCAATTTTTATCCCATCTGACGTGCGAGTACGTACAGGAAATGTACATTAGGGATATCGGTTTAATTCAATTTCAGGCAGTTCGACAAGACGTGATGGAAATTCGAGGAAGATTATCAAAGAATGTAAATTAATGATTCTAATTGAAATTCTCATCGCGATAGCAATCCTATCCTTTACTGGGTTTCTAATTTACCAGAGCGCCGAATCAGGTACGTGAATTATTACTAGATTGCGGATTTTACGGATTTATAGAAAAGTGGTATGTGCAGAAAATGTTAAAAGTTCATTCAATGTCCAAGGAGACACAAAATGTTAAAAGTAAAATGCATAAGAAATTCCTATTTGTAGATTTTAATTTTTATATTGACATGACAAATTGTGCACAAATCGCCCGTATAATTATTATTAATTACACATTATTATTATTAATAACACATTTTTTATAGAGAAATTGTACAGAAAATATAATATAAACAAAATCATTTATATAATTCTACACTATAATTATACAATTAATTTGTATTACATAACTAAATATCAGAATATTTGCAAGCGTTGTAATCAGCGTCAGCACATTTCACTGTCCAACAGGCTACCTATCGAGTTTCTACGAAACTGAAGACGTGTACGAAATCAACCAACAGCATACACTGGCTGAACAAACTTCAACATTAGAACCGCGAACTGAAGATCTGACTTGTAATTTAGATGAATACTTCTTCAATGACTTGCTTCTGAAATTAAGCCCAGAATTACGATCGATAATAGTTCACATGGACCAAAATCGCTTGAGACGACAAGCTAAGACTGTTCCCTGTACAGAAAACATGGAACACTGCAAAATGGTGATAGAATCGATGTGGACTATCGTCAGCATAGTGAACAACAGTATGCCTCATCTGCAATCGTTCTTAAACAACATTTCCACTGACCAAAACGGGCCCAAGTCGAAATTCCTCGAATTACTGGAATGTTTGCAATGTAAGAACGATTCCATTGCGTCTGCAGACAAATCTGGATCAGTAAACGATCATCGAATGGCGTACGAGCACTCCGATCATGCTCCGATAAAAAATAACGTAGAAATTGTTAACAATCTGTTAAACGATAAGAAGCATAATCAAGAACAGAAGTCTAGTCCTAATCCTGTCTCGAGCACAATTGCAAATGAAAAAATTACAGAGAAATCAATTATTAACAATAACGACGACCGGAATGTCATTAATAATTCTAATGATAATGAAATGGAAAATTCGATGAGTGCTGATTCAAGTGATCAACAAAGAGATTCTACTACGACCCATAAACCGGAAACGGGAAATTCCACGACAATCAGATCTGTGGAATTAACGACTTCGTCTTCGTCTACGGAAGCGGCGATGATTAATGCAACGACGGGTGGATCGATAACGAGGAAGACGGAAGAAGCGAGTTCCCAAATGAGCAGAATCAATGGTACAAAGTGGGACGTAGTTGCCGTGAACGTGACAGTCACACCAGACGCGAGCAACGTGACGGAAATAGAGAAAGACCCGGTGCATCCTCTGGTGCATCCTTCGGGCCAAGGTCAGGGCTCGGAAAAGGAAGGTGCAAACGGTAAATGCATTATTTATCAGCTCGTTACTATATTCGATTTAAGAATGTTATCGTTGCAAGTTACATCCTATATAAATGCTAAAGGAATTTTCGTGTTTTTTCTCAGTACAAATATATATATATGTAGAAAACGAACTTATTAATTTTTGTTATACTTATTTGACTTTCGTATAAACGAAGGTTTTTTACATTATCATTTTAAGAGGTATAAAAATCAAATGTGAAGATCAAGTTTTGATTTTTAAGTTTCAATTTTAGACTATATGTATTTTTACCGATCATTTGATATTAGTTTTCAGAATTTATTAATTTCTGTTATATTTATCTGATTTTCCTTAGTTTTCAAAGTATAGCATTTACTTTTGAAGGGAGAAGAATCGAAACTCGGAAGTGTGAACGGCGGTTCTATTCATGTGGTCACTATCCTCAAGTGGCCCACGCTGAGCACTTAAATCCCTGGAGAGAAATAACAGGGGTCCATGTCAAAACCATTGAGCTGTAATGGCGAAAAGTACAAATCCCAGGAAAACGATAGTGGCCACACGTATAAGACCGGCTTTCAAACCAAACACAAGTTTTAACATTCCTCTCCTTAAAATATAAACAACAAATCATTTAAAAAATAATCATCTTTAAAAATTTTATGACGAAGACCAGAAATAATTAAACTCGGACTTTTCATAAGACAATTTTTAATTTCAGAGTCAACATCAAATAATACGAGCTCCCGTAACGCTCAGCCGAGGATCATTTCGAACCAGGAAGCGTTACCTACGGCGGAGACAATGAAATCGAGCCAGCAGCTGCAGGTGACCCCGACGATGTCCTGGACGCCTTACCAAGTCTGTTTCTACGCGCCTGGCCCGAACGGTCTCACGAGACAGTCGTCGGCACCGGGTCAGATATACCCGGCATCGTCCATAGGCGGCATATATCCAGTTTCGATGCCGCAGCAGCAAGGGCAGGGCTTCCAGAGCCCTAATCAGGTGCCAAGTTTCACGCAAATGCAAGTACAGAACATGCAACTTTTACCCGGTGGTAGTCAACTCGGGCAGAAGATGGGACCAACGGGTCCGGCGGCACAGAATTTTCCAGCTTATTCTGCTAATCAAGTGTCCTCGCATACTGCTGCTGCGAATCCCAATTCAAAGAGCACTTATTATTGCACCTACATTCCTGCACCGATGTTCCAGTTCCCGCCTATTCCTGGTTTGAACGAGTATCAGAGATCTTCTGTTCCAAACGAGAAAAAGGATGAAGTGGAAGATATTATAGAAAATGCAAATCGTAATCAATCAGGTATTATTTTTGTTCTTTTTTTATTCGTTTTATAATATTCCAGAATAATTTTAGTTGAAGCTAATGTTTGATGAATTATTATGTATATAGAATCGTGTCCGTTTAATATGATTCGATGCGATGATGGGAGCCAGTGTATATTGAGATCGCAATGGTGCAACGGGTTGGTGGACTGCGACGATGCGAGCGACGAAACCAGTTGTTCTTGTAGAGATCGGATATCGCAGGATCGACTCTGCGATGGGTATTTCGATTGCCCGCACGGCGAAGACGAATTAGGATGTTTGGGTAAAAAATTGCAATCATTCATTTAATCAAAACTATAGAAATTTAAATAGACTCGATAATATAGACCTAAATTGCAGAACTATAAATCTAAAAAAATGCAATATGTAACTTCAAATCTATTTTTTGTAAGTAAATTTCAAAATTATAGTAATTACAGATCCTATGTACAACAGAGCTTGTAAAAAGTCTGTAAATACTATAAATAAAAAAGTGCATGACGTATATAAAATCAAATCTTTTGTTTCTGAACTGTTAAAAAATTCCAAATTAGGAATTATAATAGAGCTTCTATAAATCTAAGAAAAATGCAATGCATATGTGTATAAATTAAAATTTGTTTTTGCTTATAGCTATCTTATCAAACAAAATGATTTTGTTATAACTACTATCGTACATTATTTACACGAGATGGCACCAGTCACTGCGATCTCGCTTTACAATCCTTTTTATCCGCTAAGCAAACTCGCTCTTATAACCGCGAGATATGAAAAATATTTATTGATATACTTATACAGGTTGTCCGAAGACTAAATTCAGCTGCAACGATTGGCAAAGGCGATACACAGAGGAAAATTGCGTTCCGATGTCAAAACGCTGCGATGGTGTAAAACACTGTGCCAATGGCAGAGACGAGATGGAGTGTAGCATTCTTACGTCTTCGCATATTGAAGGGAAAAATGTAAATTTTAAATACAATTATAATTATAAATACAATCTATAATATCTATTTTAGTATACAATAAAAATAAATGTGTGTGTAAATAGTTTACGTCCAAATGAATATTTAAATTTGATTTTTTATGGCCTTTTTGTGGACAAGATAATAAATGCCAATTTCAAGTTAGTTTAAGTATATATTTATTTATCAACGTTTCGACCAATATGTTGGTCTTCTTCAAGATATATTTCTGACGTTTAACTTCATTTCTTTATAATAGCGCACAATACACGCTCGTCAAATGTAATATAATATTGTAGAAAGTTTTCGTCAAATTTCTAGAAAACTTTCTACAATATTACATTACATTTGACGAAATGAAGTTAAACGCCAGAAATATATCTTGAAGAGGACCAGCATATTAGTCGAAACGTCGATAAATAAATATATAATTAAACTAACTTGAAATTGGCATTTATTATCTTGTCCACAAAAAGGTCATAAAGAATCAAATTTAAATAAAAATAAATATTCTAATTTCTATTCACTGGCACATTTTTCTACAATCTCAGGATGTTGCTGTACAACTATAGAAAAATAAGCAAGTGAATAAAAATTACTACATTTATATTATGTACTCTGGTCCTAATATTTTATTTATCAGGTTTTCATAATTGGTCACACCGACGGATACTTGCATAAAAACTTCAAAGGTCATTGGTACCCCGTTTGCATGACAATCGAATCCTGGGCGAGGGATGCATGTGCTTCAGAGATAGGCACAGAAATTACGTACGTAATTTCTCCATAAAATTCCTGTTTCAATTTATCAAACCTGTTTCACATAAAATATTTCAAATGACAGTGAAACACCGTCGATGACGGTCCGCGTGATACCGAGCGACGCGTACAAGGGGCCGTACGTAACAGAAATGAACGGAGAAACGAAGCTAGTTCCTTTCTGCATGCACACCGCGATTTACGTACGCTGTCCAGAATTTCCCTGCGGGACCAATGCACAGGAAATCGGGGCCCCCGTGCCAGCGCGAGTGTCCGAGAACGAAGAGGAAAACGCCGTGGACGGGATCTTGTGGCCAACTTTCGAGCACAAGATGGATCCAAGAGCGGGCAAATTAGATTCCATGGTGGGATCGCAGTTGCGCGTCGTCGGCGGACGCGCGAGCCAGCCGAAGGCTTGGCCGTTCCTCGTGGCCATTTACAAGGACGGCTTGTTCTACTGCGGCGGTGTCATTTTGAACGAGCTTTGGGTGCTCACGGCAGCACATTGCCTCTATGGGTAAGCTACGTGTGAAAATAATAGAAATCTTCGTCGATTATTATTTTTGATAGTACGAGAAGTAAAAAAGTAAAGGGTAAAATATCATTATAATAAATGGCTCTTTTCTCAAGTGTCCTTTTATTTTCACGTATCTTAATTCATCTTGTTTTTATTACCTACCCAGTATTTATTGTATGGTTCCATAGTACCTGTCTTTTCCTATTTTAACTTTTAATTTATTACTTTTAATTTATTATTCTTTGCTTTAATTATTTATAGCTACACAGACAACTATTTCGAAATCCAAGCGGGGATACTTCGAAAGTCCTCTTTTTCACCGATGGCGCAGACGAGGAAAGCGCGTTACATCATAATGCATCCGCAGTACGATAACAGAGACATGATCAACGACATAGCTATGATCATGCTGGACCACCCTCTGCATTTTAACCGATGGGTGCGACCAGTCTGCCTCCCCGGGCGAAGTCTCTTGGGTTACAAGTGGAGATTCAAACCGGAGCCAAATTCAATTTGCGTTACGATGGGATGGGGCGCTCTCAGTGAACGTGGACCAGATCGTAAGATGCTTTTTCAATTGAAATTTAATTTTAGGGTGTCTTGAGAAGAATTAATAATTTTTAATTAATCCAGTTTTAGCTTTAATAATATTTTTTAGTGAAATATGAATTGGTTGCTGAATTTCTTTATGATATGAGATTCAATTTTCAGCTGATCATTTGAGAGAAGTACAGGTGCCGATCCTGTCGAGCTGCAGACACTCAATTGATCAGATTGAGGCGACGATTTGTGCTGGCTACCCTGAAGGAGGTCGAGACGCTTGTCAAGGAGACAGTGGTGGTCCCCTAATGTGCAGGTATGAATCCATTCGTTCATTAAACTGCAAACTTTCATGGAGAACTATTTTTCTTTTTAAGGTATATTAAGGAATATAATCTATTCGTATAGATTTTCATTTGTGTAATTTTACAGTCAATTTATGTCAGCTATTTTATTTCTGTAGATTATACGCACCAGGTGCATTTTCTTATATGCAAATTTTGATGGAATTCTGCGAATTATAGTATTTGCTGGTTTAATTGTCCATTTTGTTATTTCTAGAAATCCGTACTCGAAATCTCAGTGGTATGTGGCTGGTGTGGTCAGTCATGGAGAAGGTTGCGCTCAGCCGAATGAACCAGGCGTCTACACGAGAGTCAGCTATTTCCTCGACTGGATTGAAGATAATATCAGTGAGTCATTAATTTGTTCAAATATATTTTTAATTATAATGTAATTAATATATAATAATATTACATAAAGTACGTTCTTTAAATCGTTACGACAAATATTTCATTTCGCATAATTTCATTAACTATTAATAACTGAATTAAATAAAAAGATATTAATTTCTATTTTATCGTAATTTTCAGATAGTCGTGGGTCGCCTGCGATGAGACGAACTCCTTTAGAAAAGTGTCCTGGTTTTAGCTGCGGGGGAGGACTAGGCACATGCTTGCCAATTACAGCGCGTTGTAATCGTACAGTCGATTGTTTAGATGGCGAGGACGAAGTCAATTGTCCTGACTCTTACCCACTTTATAGGAGTAAGACTACATCCAACCTTGAACTCAAAACGATAGTAGACTCAAAAACAGATTATTCCGCCGTGTCTGATGTTACTGAATCCGAAATCAAGAGTACAAGTGAGTTTCCACAAATTAGAATGAAGTCCATAAATATTTGTACAGACTCAAAATTGNTAATTTCATTAACTATTAATAACTGGATTAAATAAAAAGATGTTGATTTACATTTTCTCGTAATTTTCAGATAGTCGTGGGTCGCCTGCGATGAGACGAACTCCTTTAGAAAAGTGTCCTGGTTTCAGATGCGGGGGAGGACTAGGCACATGCTTGCCAATTACAGCGCGTTGTAATCGTACAGTCGATTGTTTAGATGGCGAGGACGAAGTCAATTGTCCTGACTCTTACCCACTTTACAGGAGTAAGACTA
>SMSR01016012.1:318057-329945 GCA_019453355.1 Ceratina japonica | reverse complement strand
CCGAGACGGTCACACATCCTGGCCTGATCCAGGCCAACCATGGCTGTCGACTTCAAGTCGATCCTGCGCCTCGTGTTCGGTTTATCAATGATTTTTGTTATGAATCGCGTCACGGCTCGACCGCAGCGCGCTGATTTTGAATTTCTTCCTGGAAGAGAGGATAATTCTTCCGTGGGAAGGGGTAATTGGACCATCGATGAGAGAAGTCGGGAAATGAGGTGCGTGTTCGAAGAACGTCGATTAATTCTTCAAACGAGGTTCAAATAATTGGTGACATTGATTTTAGTGAACAGTGTTGTGAACTCTTCATGTTTCATTCAATATAAATTCTGATTTGTGATGAAATTCTCAAAGTTTTATGAGAATTATAAATTCAATTGAAAANAAAATCCTAAAATGACAAAGGAGCAGCGCGTAGACCTTTTGAGCACCCATGGCCACAGCATGACTTGGAAAAGATATCATCGATACGGAGGTAAATAAGTCAGCTATTTAACTCAACTACGATTGATTACATATTTATTTAAATACGAATCTTAATTTTCATTAAAATTAGTATAAATTATAGTGCGTATGAATTGAACTATAATTGGTGCAGGACGTTTTTGCTTTTAATATAAAAATAATAATCATTTATTTCCAGAAATTGTCAAATATTTGGAATATTTAGCCCTTCGATACCCAAAGATAGTAGAATTAATAACGATAGGTCACAGCTATGAAGACCAACCGATTAAGATGATTAAAATTTCAACCGGGCCCAACAAAAAGGGTAAAGCCAAGCCGGCGATCTGGATAGATGCTGGTGAGTTACATTGCTCAATGATGTTATTTGGAAGAAACACGTTTATCCGGTTACCAGACGGGAGTACATTAAATAAGTATACCTAAGAGCAGGTGTGTACGTGACTAACGTGACTGACATTTTTTCGAATCGAATTAAATGGGATATACTAAACGCAGCGAGTTCTAGCGGTTTCGTTTTTGACATGAAAGCCTGATCTTTGCTTTGCCAATCATTCTACAGATTTCCGTTTAAGCACGAGAATTGATAATAAAATATCATTCATTAAGAAAACGTTTTCTCAATACAATTTGTAAATATCCCAAAATTTATCGTAAAAAGCAAAACAAACGTGCAAACAGTATTATATACTGATCTGTTTTATGTTAAAAAGTAATCGCTAAAATTCAAGTATCTCAGTTTATCTTTTATCAAGATCTACGTCAAAGATAAATTTTTAATTTCATGATGATACCATTATAATTGTCGGACGTATCTACATTCTTACAATCAGAAATTATATTATGAAAACCTAGGAGAAGTTGCATCAGAAATTTATATCTGCAGTCTAGCTATCTAGCGTGTACCTGCTATCTAAAAGTCAAAGTACGAAGATAGAATCTGCTATAGATCCCACGGCGATCATATGACCCCATTATAAAAACAGTTATTCCTGCGCAAATGTCCTGCGATAGTCTCTAACATTCAAATTATTCAAATCATATTGACACGGGACTTTTGAAGTTAAACAAATAAAATTGCCCGAGAACAACAAAAGTGATGTATTTAATTTATTTTTTTACAGTTGTACTATAATACTCTACTATACTAACTATAATATATTTTCCAATATTTCATTGCTAGCTATGATACTGATATTAGTAATATAATAGATAAACTTTTTCAGTATACCTGGTCAATTTTTTTAAAACATATTTTGGAGAACGAATTTCTATCTGATGCGTTCCACGTGATTTTATACCGTTACATCGCTCCGTCTTTTTTTCTCGAAATATCCTGACATTCGGCAGGTATGCACGCACGTGAATGGATCGGCTCCGCTGTGGCGACCTACATCGCCAATCAGTTAGTCGAGAAGAACACGAGCTACGCCAAGTTGCTGGACAATTCGGACTGGATGATCTTACCGGTCGCGAATCCGGATGGCTACGAGTTCAGTCACACTGGTGACAGATTGTGGAGAAAGACAAGAAGCAATCATGCCGAGAATCAAGAAAATAGCCGGTACGAGCTAGTACCCTCGTTTTCTTGGTTTTCTTCTTTCTTGCTTGGCCAAAGTGTACACAATCCACTTGAAACGGTCAATTTTTACGACTATACACAAAACCCAAGTTTCCTGCTCGTCAGCTTCAACGCAAACAAAAATCTCGGACATTTCGGAGGCGGCTCAGGTGCCCCATGCTTGATACTATCCCTGTAATAATTACAAAAGGCCTGCGAAGGGTACGAAACTGCAGACCCAAAGATCATCGTCAAACATTGGACAAGCCCGTGTTTCCTTTCTCTCTTTTATCTTACTAGGCAAATGAGCGAGCATCCGTTTGCGAGATTCGCCTGTTTCTACGTCCTTCGGTGCGCACCGTCGTAAAAGCGACCCTTTCAAGTGGATTTTACGCGGCTGGGCGACCGCGCGTTGCATAGGTCTGTCATAATCTTCGGGTCATGAAGGTTTTCCTTCAAAGCTATTGTACAGCCGAGAGAAAAGGTATAGCAACTGTCATAAAACAGCGGGGTTGCCGTCCCTCACACCTTTAATAAAAGAGGTCATGATGACATGCTACTGAGTTTACGGCGTGTTATCTCTTTTGTTGAAAGTATGAGGGACAGCTAGCCTTAAGCCTGCTGTTTTACGAGAGTTACAATACACACATAATGCCATGGTTTTATCTGGTTAAATTGTATCTTCGAACGATAAGTTAGTTTACATAGATTATCGCATTCCAGTTTTCTTCAGCTGGTGAACCACTACACAAACTGGTTATGGGGTAAATGCGAGGGTGTTGACCCGAATAGGAATTTCGGTTACCATTGGGGCGAGGTGGATGAAGGTGGAGCAAGCTTGGACGCTTGTCACGAGACCTATGCTGGCCCACGTGCGTTCTCCGAACCGGAAACCAAAGCGATGGCTGATTATATTCTGGCTAATAAGCAGAATATTAAGTAAACACATATGACAATTAATCAAATTTATTTTTTGATTAAATAATTTTACATTATACATATAATAGTTTGTTAATTTGAACGTGGAATGTACCTAACTGATAGCACCTGTTTAAAATTAACTGTACAAACAAAGTGTAGAAATGATTTAATTTTTTTTAAATTAAATTATAGAAAATTAATTCAAGTCTGAAAGACAATTCGTTGAAAACATATTTTTAGGATGTACCTGACTCTACACTCTTATTCGCAAATGTGGCTAGTACCGTGGGGATACACGTACTCAAAGCCGTCCGACTATTCCGAATTGATGAATATGGCTAAGAAAGCAGTAGGGGCAATTTCGAAAGTACATGGGACTGATTATCAACTTGGACCATCGTCCGATCTCTTGTATCCAACGTCAGGTACGATAAAGACTAACATTAACATTAGTATTATATTTAGCTATTAGTGACGTCTGAAAGTACTTAATTAAACTGATAGCTAATTGATTACTTTATTGATAACAATAGTAAAAATTACGATAAAATATGAATGGAAATATCCCTAACAAGTATATCAGCATTTTTTGTAAAATTGAAGAGACTATTCAGTTGGAATTAAATTGCTTATTGCAAATAAAATTTATATTAATACTTAAAAATCATAATAAGTATAAAATACTTTTATCCCATACTCAAAATTCAACAGTGAAAATAAAAATGCCTTGATATTCATAATTTATCAAAACAGAACGCATTAAATTCTATGTATAAACTTATGTAATTTTCGACTGGAATTTAAAACGCTTCTGGAATTTCAGGCGCTTCGGATGATTGGGCAAAAGGCGTAGCTGGGATAAAGTACGTTTACACTCTAGAACTTCGTGATCGTGGCACTTACGGGTTCTTACTTCCGGCGTCGCAGATCGTGCCCACCGCTCGTGAAATTTGGGCCGGAATAAGAACGATCGCGCGTCTAGTCACTGGCAGCACGTGAAATCGATAAATGAAACATCGATCAAAAAAGTCCCGAGCACTGCTCCTAACTATCTGCTTCTTCTGTCCATGTAATGATAAGAAACGTGACTCGAATATCGGCCAAAGAATCAGGCAGACAGCGATAATTTGTGCACCACGTCTTGATAAATTTGACACAGAGATTGATCGAGATTCGAGATTGCCGATGTTTAATTATGTTTTATTACCACATTTTCTGGTAGTAAAGTCCAACAAGAATTACTTATCTCAGAATCCTGTATTGTAACAGGTGCGTCGTTATAATAGTAGAAATGAGCAAACGTTATTGCTATTTAGCATAAACAATCGTTTGTACTTTTTAGAATGATGTGTAAATATTGTAAAGTGTTGACAGAAATATAAAGAATATGTATATCACGGTAACACAGAATATGTGTATGTACAATGTATTTAAGTAATAAAGAAGATTTAATATATGTACATGTAATGTAAGTACCGACGAAGTAAATAAATTGTCATGCTAAAAAAAGAAGCAATTTTGTCATTTAATGAGCGAAATATACTCGACTCATTGTATTTTGGTGGAAAATAACGCAAAGCGGTACACAAAGCCGTTATTTTTTATACATCTCGTATTGAGGAACCAAGGAAATATTATGTTCATCTGAAAGAAGAGATACGAGTACGAGTTATGAAATATAATGATAATGAGATATCTATTTGCGCCATCAATGTGCTACTATCATTTCAATCGCGTGGTGAAATTGTATTATTAGAAAATCGATATTGCAAGATAAACCATGAAAATTGAAGAGCACCTTCTTTAACATAAACATCTTTAACAGAAAAATATCATCAATTGATCTTGTTATCGATTACAATTGAGAATTATCACCAGTTATCGAGCTGCAACATGTATATAAATCGTAATTTCGACTCGAATCTCCGAGTTATTTAGAGAGAATCATACAACGATGTTCACCAAGTGCGTTCTGGCCTCCATCCTAGTCCTCCAGGGTAAGTAAATCATGCTCTATTTACCACCTCGAAAATTATATCAAAGAGTAATATTTCATTTAAAATACCATTCGATCTCTTTTATTACACATTTAAATAATCTTAATGCATGAAATTTTTAATCAATTTTCAGTAGATATGAATTAATTTTATTCTTTTGTGTATTGAATTATTTTTTTTTATCTGATTTATTGAATTTATTTTACAGTTTGCTGGGCTGTGCCCTACAACCTGACACCACGCATCACGGACGGAGTAGATTCCGCACGCGGCGAATTCCCATACCAGGTTTCCGTTCAATGGGGAATCCCACCCCTAACGGCATACAGCCACTCCTGCGGTGGTTCCATCCTGAATGAGCACTGGGTCTTAACCGCGGGCCACTGTGTCATGAAAGTTGGCAAATCTAGAGTCATTGCTGGAAAGTACTTACTGAACAAATCCGAATCGCAAGAACAAGTGTCTGATGTCGACAGGAGCATTGTCCACAGTGGATACAAAGGGTAATGACTAATTCTGATTGCATTCATTTCTTATTTCTGAAGTCAGAGAAGACACAAAGAAAATAATAACAGTATTTCACAAGAATACCATAGCTTGGAATTCGATAGTAATGTCGTTCCGATTTGCCCTATTTTTAAAGCCAATCGGATAAGATAAAAAACATTCTCGACTTGATTGATAACACTTTAATGCAAATAAACTACTGTAGCACTTGACTTACTAATATGATTTTATCTGTGACCTCGTAGTGGTGTAGCGCAACATGACATCGCCCTGTTGCATTTGAAGACTCCTCTGAAGTTGAACAACTTGGTACGGCCTATCAAGCTGCCCAAGCAAGGACAAAAACAAACCGGAGAAGCTATCCTCTCCGGATGGGGATCAACCTCCAAGGGAATGAAACCTACCCTGCCAAGTACTCTCCAAAAAGCCGTCGTTCCCATTGAGGACAACGCTCAGTGCTTGGAGGAACTGAAGAGCGTAAGTTCCATTGGCCAACAACCTGAAATCTTCGACACGCAAGTCTGCAGTGGACCCGCTGGAAAGGAAATATCCGCCTGCTCCGTAAGTGATTTAAGTTATTTGTGATTATTACATGAATTAGAATAATTTATTCGTATGTACTCAGCATCCTAATTCCAAAAATGAGATCGAGTTTATTCAAGTAGAACGATAGAATATTTGATGGTTTCACAGAACAGAGGATTGATAGATTTATTTTGTCTGCAGGGTGACTCTGGTGGCCCACTTGCCCAAGGAACTGGAGCCAACGCCGTCCAAGTCGGTATCGTCTCCTGGGGAATAATGCCATGCGGAGTTAGCAAGATGCCATCCGTGTACACCCGCGTCGCATCTTACGTTGACTGGATCCATGAGCACATGCAATAATTCCTGAATTCATTTTTGATCTTCTCTCTTTTTGTATTTTTGTTTTCAAGTATTCAATTTAATTAATGACTACTAACTTGCTTCGGAAAATAAAAAAAAAAGATGACGAATAATGTATACAATTCGACTTTTCGAAATAAAGGAAGTAATTAAATTGATAAATCGCAGAGACGTTGTTATTTTTAACCCAGCTTTGTTTGCATTGTACGAATATAATTGCAATTATGGTTTGATAAGATGATCGATAAGCGGATATCCAGACAGTGAAAATTGCTTGCTAACTGATAAAGTAGATTTATCGCAATCTAATGATCACGATCATATCAATCTCACTTATTTAACACGCACTGAACAATCGTTAAAGCAGGAAATTGGCACAAAGCATAAACTTACTCTTAATGACTACCATTATTGCAATTATCGTTAAGGAGTTAGACCAACCCAGAGGCCGAAAACTTAGGCATATTTTGTGATTTTTTTTCAGCGGAACTATGAAATAAATCGGAATTACAAAATCGGCTTCTTATTGTACATGTAATGGACTATGCAAAGTAATTTTTTGAACACGATACATGCCAAAATGGCTGTGTAGCATTTCTCCGATGACGTTTTCATTTTTGGAAGGTCGATGGCTGGAATTGCACCTGTAATTTTTTAGTTATGATGAGACACCAAAAATTTTCGATTATACATAAGCATAGTTATAAAATATTTTTGATATGTTGTTTTTTGTCAAAATGGTGCAGTTTTGAAGCAAAAAATACAAAGCACCATAGAAAAATCGTCATAAAATTGTAACCAAAATTGTACCTAATGCCTTAGAGAATTTTATTCTGAATATACAATTAAAATTTCAAGTGAATCGATTGAAATTTGTTTGAGTTGTTATTAGTCCGGCCAACTTGAAAAGTGTAGCTTTCAGACAAACGTTGCACAGTCGCAATTTTGGAATGTATCGCTATGAAAAAATAATTTTGTGCAATGAATTATGTATACAATAAAAACTCTATTTTGTAATTACGACTAATTTTATGGTTTCATTCAAAATAAGTTCTAAAACATACCTATTTTTTGCCTCTGGATTGGTCTAACTCCTTAATGAATCAAATTTCTATATGTTCAGCACGAATGTTTTGATTTTGCATGAAATCTGCAGTCGTATAATTAGAAAACATTTTATGATAGCCATTCTGTTGTTAGACGTATTAACATTAATGAGATTCTATTTTTATGGAGAGCATAAATTAAAAATCTTATGCTAACTAGCTCTCCGATTGAACACACATTTTTGACAATATGTCATTTTATAGATTATTACTAACAGCACAACAGAAAACTAGAAAACAAATAAGATTGTATAGAAAAAATGTTCATATAATACAAACATTTATTAATGAAGTATTTTCACCTAAACTTTTAATAAAGGGAAACTATTTTTGGAAGAATGGAAACATTCGATAGCAATACCTGTAATTAATCATAACAAAGTAATTATGTGTAGGCTCTCGTACAATTTAATAGAAAAGTAGCACAAGATTAGTATGGGATTTACCGGATTTTCTATCAAAGTATATCTACCGTGTGCAAAATTGATAAGATGTAATGGTCATCATCAATCAAAGTGAAACGTGAATCAAATCTCTGACAAGAAAATTGTATTTCGACGTGCACAATCAAGCGTTGCGTGGATTAAGACGTCTTTTCGATAAGATGCCGTGACTGATATCCAATTAACCGGGGTATAAAAGCTCTGGTCAAACCAATAATCATCATACCATCGAAATGTCTTCCAAGTTGATCATCTTGGCCGCTCTTATTGCAGTGGCTGCCGCCAGTAAGTCAATATTTAGTTACTATCTAACGATCAGCATGTTGATGAAAGATCACATTATTAATTTTCAAATTTTATGTTTGTCGAGCCACTTCGTTATGTTCTTTTCTCATTTAGTGAAATGCTTCAGTTATTTAGTGAAATGCTTTAGTTAAACTTATTCAGTATTAATAAATCTGAATTGCTTTTATTTATAGCTAAGCCTTACCAAGGCTTCGTTCTGCCATTGCCGCACGTCGACCCCCGCATAGTCGGAGGAAGCGAAGCTAAAGCAGGAGAATTCCCATGGCAAGTCTCTTTGCAATGGGGAGTACTCGGTAGTCACTCTCACTTTTGCGGTGGCTCCATCATTAACAACCAATGGATACTCACTGCCGGACACTGTGTCCAAGCTGTCCCAAACTACGGTTCATTCGTCGTTAAGGCTGGCAAAAATGACCTGAAGAAGACAGAGAGTAGTGAACAAACCGTAACTGTTGCGAAATCGATCGTTCACGAAAGCTACCCTGGGTAACGTTGCTATTCTACTAATCGAATGGCAGTCGCTTTAATCGACTCTCTGTTTAATATCTTTCTAACTTTTTGTTATTTTAGAGGAGTGGCTGCGAACGACATCGCTTTGTTGAAGCTGTCGTCACCTCTGAAACTGAATGATCAAGTTAAGGCGATCAAACTGCCAAAGGCAGGTAGCGAACCATCCGGAGATTCTATTCTGTCCGGTTGGGGTTCTACATCGAACACCAACAGGCCGGTTATGCCCGACAAACTCCAAAAAGCTATACTACCTATCGTCGACCTGGATNATGTTTGTCGAGCCACTTCGTTATGTTCTTTTCTCATTTAGTGAAATGCTTCAGTTATTTAGTGAAATGCTTCAGTCCTTTTCGTGAAATGCTTTAGTTAAACTTATTCAGTATTAATAAATCTGAATTGCTTTTATTTATAGCTAAGCCTTACCAAGGCTTCGTTCTGCCATTGCCGCACATCGACCCCCGCATAGTCGGAGGAAGCGAAGCTAAAGTAGGAGAATTCCCATGGCAAGTCTCTTTGCAATGGGGAGTACTCAATAGTCTCTCTCACTTTTGCGGTGGCTCCATCATTAACAACCAATGGATACTCACTGCCGGACACTGTGTCCAAGCTGTCCCTAACTACGGTTCATTCGTCGTTAAGGCTGGCAAAAATGACCTGAAGAAGACAGAGAGTAGTGAACAAATCGTAAATGTTGCGAAATCGATCGTTCACGAAAGCTACCCTGGGTAACGTTGCTATTCTACTAATCGAATGATAGTCGCTTTAATCGACTCTCTGTTTAATATCTTTCTAATTTTTTGTTATTTTAGAGGAGTGGCTGCGAACGACATCGCTTTGTTGAAGCTGTCGTCACCTCTGAAACTGAATAATCAAGTTAAGGCGATCAAACTGCCAAAGGCAGGTAGCGAACCATCCGGAGATTCTATTCTGTCCGGTTGGGGTTCTACATCGAACACCAACAGGCCGGTTATGCCCGACAAACTCCAAAAAGCTGTACTACCTATCGTCGACCTGGATACTTGCAGACAGGCCGTTGAGTCGCTCACAGGCCCATCTCCCTTGGCCAAAAGCAACGTCTGTACCGGACCACTCACTGGCGGTTACTCGGCTTGCAACGTAAGAAATATTTTTCAAGATCGATTCATATTTTTGATCGGATAAAATTGTTCTATTAATTTCAATCCGCGACCTTAGGGCGATTCTGGCGGTCCATTGATCCTCAACAACAACGGAACCCCTGAGCTTATTGGCATCGTTTCCTGGGGAATCGTACCGTGCGGAACTAAGGGTGCCCCATCAGTATACACCAAGACGTCCTCTTTCGTGGATTGGGTTAACAAGGCTATTGACAGGAACTAAAATGTCTTGTAACATACAATTAAAATTTTTATAAAGAACGATAGGTAATTATGGCTTTTTGTAACAACCAAAGATGTAAATTATATGTACCTATAATAAACATTAAATAAATCACATTTGTCTTCCTACTTCTTTGTTGTCTTAATTAAAGTTCCCATATGTGTACGAAAGTCTACAACTCACGTAAGTGTTTCTAGAATAGATTGAACTAGTTTTAAACAAGCTGTCAGTAACAGAATCTAATCTTTCCTACTCGGAATACATTTCCGCAATCACTCTCACTTTCTTATTACTTGACATGCAGCCTTGATTCTCCGATCTGATTAAACAGCGTCAGAAAGTTTTATGAAAAAAGCGGATATTCATTATTAATCTGAGAGATTTTATTGATTTCTCTTTATTAGGTTTTAATCGTAAATCTCGTTGTTAAGACATGGTTGTTCCTATCTTCTTCCTTTTTCACATTATCAGTGTGTTTAAAATAGATGTATAAAGCATTCCGCTTAATCTTATCTGAATACCTTTCCTTATTGATAAAAATGAGTTTGAACGAACATGGGGCTGCATCGCATCGCGTTAGCATGAAGACAAGAATTGTCGGTTGACTAAACCCTTATGAACTTTTTAAAGCGAGTTCTAGAGTTTATTGTGTGTTACGACACACGAGGTTTAAGTTCGGAGTCAGAGCAGGAACGGTATTCTTTATGGTAATAAGATTAGAGCCGTTAGAGTATCACAATATGAACGTTTATTCTAAATTCAAAATATNAGCAACGTCTGTACCGGACCACTCACTGGCGGTTACTCGGCTTGCAACGTAAGAAATATTTTTCAAGATCGATTCATATTTTTGATCGGATAAAATTGTTCTATTAATTTCAATCCGCGACCTTAGGGCGATTCTGGCGGTCCATTGATCCTCAACAATAACGGAACCCCTGAGCTTATTGGCATCGTTTCCTGGGGAATCGTACCGTGCGGAACTAAGGGTGCCCCATCAGTATACACCAAGACGTCCTCTTTCGTGGATTGGGTTAACAAGGCTATTGACAGGAACTAAAATGTCTTGTAACATACAATTAAAATTTTTATAAAGAACGATAGGTAATTATGGCTTTTTGTAACAACCAAAGATGTAAATTATATGTACCTATAATAAACATTAAATAAATCACATTTGTCTTCCTACTTCTTTGTTGTCTTAATTAAAGTTCCCATATGTGTACGAAAGTCTACAACTCACGTAAGTGTTTCTAGAATAGATTGAACTAGTTTTAAACAAGCTGTCAGTAACAGAATCTAATCTTTCCTACTCGGAATACATTTCCGCAATCACTCTCACTTTCTTATTACTTGACATGCAGCCTTGATTCTCCGATCTGATTAAACAGCGTCAGAAAGTTTTATGAAAAAAGCGGATATTCATTATTAATCTGAGAGATTTTATTGATTTCTCTTTATTAGGTTTTAATCGTAAATCTCGTTGTTAAGACATGGTTGTTCCTATCTTCTTCCTTTTTCACATTATCAGTGTGTTTAAAATAGATGTATAAAGCATTCCGCTTAATCTTATCTGAATACCTTTCCTTATTGATAAAAATGAGTTTGAACGAACATGGGGCTGCATCGCATCGCGTTAGCATGAAGACAAGAATTGTCGGTTGACTAAACCCTTATGAACTTTTTAAAGCGAGTTCTAGAGTTTATTGTGTGTTACGACACACGAGGTTTAAGTTCGGAGTCAGAGCAGGAACGGTATTCTTTATGGTAATAAGATTAGAGCCGTTAGAGTATCACAATATGAACGTTTATTCTAAATTCAAAATAT
>SMSR01016012.1:234373-317618 GCA_019453355.1 Ceratina japonica | reverse complement strand
GTTTGCTGATTGGTTATCATAACGTGTTATTGAACAATATTTCAAATGATGTATTGATTTGGTATATTCGTTTGGCCTTGACAACAGGTGCTTACTAAATGTTTACAATTCAAGTGACCTTATTTAATATCTACACTATTCAACCATCCAAACTGTAACGGAACCATTTGAAATTTTCCGAGACTCAATAATTTCGCTATGTTTTAACATCGGTATTAAATAGATTGTGTAATGTGACTGGTTACACGTCTAATTCATTGCAATTTATTCCCACGTACAAATCATGTACCATTAAGGGCAATATGTACAGGTACCTCAAACGATTTTGGGCTAATTTCAATTGTACATGGCGCCACGACTGGTCCAAAATCGTTTGTACCTGAACTACCTGATTACCAAATCAGGTACCTGTACTTGTCTATGTTTATATGCGAGCAAAGTATACTGAGTTAGAAGTATAGAAGCCTGGCCTTCTTCTGCTTCACTTTCATTTACTCATCGTAATTCAAGAAATTAACTCCTACAATTAATACTTACTCAGAATATCACCATATTTATTGGTCAATGGTGAAGCTTTGGGGGGTAAGTCGTGTTCGAAAATAGTTACTACCCCACGTTTCGTTAACATTGCAGATAACTTCCTTATGTATCAGAATGCGCGTGGATAGTTTTTCCTGACCTTGACATCATACTTGAAATTCTCACTGGCAAAAGGTCATAAAAGTCTCAAATTTCTTACAATGAAATCTGGTTAATCGCTCATGAAAACAAATAGTACATCAGCTGTATAAAGACCCCGAAAACATATAAAACTGTTTCAATAAGAGAAATTGTTATCAGTGATGGTAATATATAGACTGCAAATCCATTGAAGTCTATCACTTTACGAAAATGTTTCCCAAATCCATCGTCTTCATCGCGCTTCTCGCAGCGGTTAGCGCCAGTAAGTTAATTTACATCCATCTCATCCACAATTATTAATTAAATCCATCTCATCCACAATTATTAATTAAGTCATTGGAATAACGTAATGGAGACTCCATATTATTACGGTAATAATTAGAAATAATTCATTTGGATTGTTTTGCAGATCTTTTTAAGCCACATCGAGGCTACGCTATACCACTGTTCGACAACCGCTTAGAGACAGCGCAAGAGGCAGCAGACGGAGAATTTCCGTGGCAAGTTTCCTTACAGTGGGGATGGTATTCTGGCTACTCTCACTTCTGCAGCGGGGCTATTGTGAACGCCAGCTGGATTGTAACCGCCGGGCAATGCGGTCTATTGGTCCCATCTTGTGGTGACTTCATCATTAAAGCTGGAGCGTTTAATTTAAAAGAGAACAGTCCGCACGAACAAATCGTCCATGCCGATAAAATTATTATACATCCAAATTACACTGGGTAAATAATAACCAAATCCTTTTATTCGACCAGTAATTGACAATTTACGTAGAATATATTCTTAACATGTTTAGCGATGTTGGCTCCAATGATATCGCGTTGATAAAGCTGGAAAAACCTCTGGTACTCAATGCCTTTGCCCAGAATATTAATTTCCATCGTCCGGTTGGTCTACTCGGACCCGTTACGCTGGCTGGTTGGGGATCTACATCCAGAACCAGTGCTCCAATTATAGTCAATAGACTGCAAAAGACTGTGGTGCACCTCATTAATAAAGATGAGTGCAAGAACGCTATAGAAAACATTACTGGTGTTACAATTAGTCCTCTGGATACACAATTCTGCTCTAAATCGGTTGATAATGGGTTTCCACCATATATTGTGAGAAATCAACCATTCTCATATTCATAACATATTTTATATTCTGATAAGATTCATTTTATTAATTTTAATTGTAATTTTAGAGTGATACTGGCAGCCCATTGATTGTCAGTGGTCCCACGATAGAATCAACACTGCTAGGAATCGTTAGTTGGGGAATCTTACCAACCGGAACTTCAGGAGCACCGTTGATATATACTAATATTAAGCAATACATCGATTGGATTGATAGTGTTATAGCTACTAATTAGTATTAATACTTACAAGAACAGCAATTATACGAGCATATAAATGTATTTAAGAATATTTAAACGAAAAAATCAAATCAGTGCATTAATATAATTTCATTCTGTTCAATGAGATAAAAATAAAACTATCATAACGACGCAGTGTGTTCGTGACACGTTGAAAATAGATCTGCACCTTGAACGTGGTTTGTCATAAAAAGTAGAACGTTCGTAGAAAACCGGAAACTAGCTCTGACCGTGCAAGTAGGAAGAGAGATCCGGTTCCTCTTTAGAATGATTTTCCGCGATTGATCGCTCTCGCTTTCCTTGCCATTCCAACCGATTTCTCGGACGGATCAAGCAGCGCGAAATTTGTACGAAATGTCGAGCGTTCGTTGCGTTCTTCAGAAATTACTGGTAGTTTTAAGTGTCGGTTTCGTATTGTGCGTTGAAGAGAATGGTAAGAAACGATCATTTTTGTTCAATTACATGTTACCAGTTTAATCAGAGATAAGAATCGAGTTCACTCCACGAATACAAATGAATTTCAATGTACAGGTTCCATTTTTGAAATCTGCTCAAAAGGTATAAAGTATCACGCATTTTATTTGCAATATATTCACACATACGTACAAACTAATATTTTATATAAACTAATATTTTATGTTTTAATGCGTTCTTGCGTCAATAGGAATGGTTTCGAATTTGGCGATGCTGGCACAAAGGCCAACGAGACTTGTCGGTGGGAAGGATGCAGAAAAAGGTTTGCACCCTTGGCAAGTTTCGATACATTGGGGACATCCGGAACGAAAAATTCGATCGAGGCACGTTTGTGGTGGCAGTTTACTGACAGCTGGCTGGATACTGACCGCTGGCCATTGCAAAACTTTGCCACCACCAAACGGAGAATTTACAATATTCGCTGGAAAATATACGTTGGGAATTGTTGAGGATACCGAACAAAGTAGACTGGTGACCAAATCGTTTGTTCATCCTCGGTATGACGGGTGAGTTTCTTGATATGCAGCGTATTTTGTTTAAGCTCTTACTTTTTTATTTTTAAAAATATCTGAATATATAATTATTACTTTTAACATTTATATATTATATTATTTTAGGAGTATAGGACCATACGATATTGCGTTGATGCAAGTGGAAGAACCATTCGACTTAAATCCATTTGTCTCAACTGTTTCATTGCCATATCTTAATTCGATTCCTACGGGTGAAGCAATGCTCACTGGTTGGGGCAGCATCGGAAGGACTCGGGAACCAGAAATTCCCGAAAATCTTCAAGCCGCCGTATTACCAATTATTGATTACGATTTGTGCAAAGCGACGTTGGACAAAACATTGAAACCCAAAGAAAAGAACCCTCTTCATTCTACAAATATTTGCACTGGTCCTTTGGATGGTAGTTTATCGGCTTGCAAGGTATTCAACAATTAGTTTATCACAACGTCTCTAACTTATGTAATTTGGGTTCAGTTCTAATATTTAAATATGTATTTATTTTATAGGGCGACTCGGGAGGACCTCTAGTCATGAGAAACGAATTTGAGGAAGCAGAAATCGTGGGGATCGTTTCGTGGGGAATATTCCCATGCGGTGAGAAGAACGCACCCTCGGTTTACACCAGAGTATCCGCCTTCCTCACGTGGATTAAGATAATCGTGTTGAATTATTCATAAATAATTAAAATAAGAAATTATTTTTGTTTGTTTTATTCAATAAATATTGTTCGTTGTCACGCGTCTTATCCTCTAATAATTACAATACACATATGCACCATACATACAATAACAAATAGTAATTTGTACAATTGTACTAATTGTAAGGTTTAAAATTACAAAGACTTACAAGCTTCCGTGACAACCATCACTGCAGCCAGTGCTTCCTTCGCCGTGGGAATTATGTAACGCGATGGTAAAACGAACCCGTATTTTCCAGTGTCTCTCAGCTCGATCGTGTACGCATATTTGAGTTTCAAAATTGCCTTGGCCCAATCGTCCGAGCCACCAGCCGCTGCGTAAAGGGTGGTAGCGCTGTTTCCGACTGTATAAGAGCTACTGGCACTGTCCGCTTTCCTCATCGATACAGCTACTTCTCTGCCAACGCTTTCGAGGTCTGCGTAATCGGGAGGAACGCGTTTATCATAACCCCATGGATAGAGGATGTACTGACCATAACTGTGGAACGTCAGATACGCCTGGAAAAAAATAATCATAATCGTTACTTAATAATACAATTTAATAACAGCATAAATTCAAAAACTAAAAAAGATATTTCATATTATTTATGGAATATAGTTGAAATCTGTTAAACTTACTTTGAAATTGGCAGCGCTAGCTTCGAAGAAATTTCGAATTGCATTGGTTTCCGGCTCTGAAAATGGACCGGAGCCAGCATAAATTTCACGGCAAGGATCTTTGCTGGTGCCCATGCCGCCCCATCGATAGCCGAAGTTTCTGTTTAGGTCAACGCCAGTGCACATACTACCCACAGCCCGTTTCCTGTTCTTTCTCCATAAACGATCTCTCGTGAACGTGTATTCGTATCCGTCAGGGTTTGCCACTGGCAGAATGTAATAGTCCGCCTCGAGGCTGTCGCTGTTTTCGACTAAATGATTGATAATATAAGTGACTGTCGCTGGTGATATCCACTCTCGAGCATGGATGCCTCCATCGATCCATAGTGCTGGTGCATCTTTTTGCCCGTTGCTGATTCTTATAACCTATGGCAATATTTCATTATTTTTAATAAAATGTAGTGTCAAAGAAAATCTATTATTATAATTAAAACACTGTTATTACGGCACTGTGTTCGTAATTAGATGGCACACACACAATTGCTTGTACATACTATTTTATATTACCAAATAGATTGAGACTGTTACGTAAAAATTCGCTGCTTTCATTTTACGTACCTTAAGAGGTCTCCCTTCGACAGAATTGCCGATGCTGACAACGGAACAAACGTCGGGGAAAGTTTGAGCAAGGTAATCGAGATACCCATGAATATCTTCGAGTCGATGATAAGTGGTCCATTCCATTCTATGTCCTGCCAATCAGTCACCTTCAAGATTATTCACAGGTTACACGTTCCGTGTTCTTAGATGATACGTGAGAACATTCCGCTCCGTAGATTCAGAGGCGATTGATCAATTATTATATTTGATATTGATATTATATGAACGCATTCAGAACAGAACGAAATTAAAGAGAAATGGGATGAGAGTTCTGAATCGACGAAGCGGATTATGCGCGCGAGAAGCTCACCCCTGAAGCGCCAAGGGCCACCCACACCATGAACGCTAGCTACAGGATAACGAAGAGGACGAGGACGAGAATATCTACTTGGCGACTTGATCGCGACTCCCTGCCACCAAGCGTAACGAGCTAGAAAATTACTCAAAAGCTTAGCGTCGTAATTCTGCCTGTTAGTCGAAATAGTTGGTAACTGATTACGATATTGTTAATTAATATTGGTGGTCCGGGGGGGAAAGTATTTTCTTGTAGTTCCTTGAGAGGCGTCTTATATGCGCTCTGATAATTTCATGACTGACCATCTCGTGTTCCCATGAATTCTACATTATATTTTATTTTTACATTTCGAGTTATCACGGACTTTGATGATTCTCATTGTTGTTACGAAAAATTCTCCCAACAATAATAGTAAGGTTTCCGAAACAAGTTGAATTCTTTTATTCACGACTCCACGCGCATCTCAAGCAGCTTTCGAATCGGGCCGATTGCCAACAGGCATCTGAACGATTAACTGGAAACGAGTAACGGGGCCGCGATCAAACCCACGACTTTGTTCGCGGAAACGTCTACGTACACGTGCTCTACAGATGTACACACACGCATAGACCCCAGCGTGGATATATAACTGTTAATGTTAATCAGCGTTGTCGTTAAATCAGAACTGGGTTAACAGGTTAAATCGCGAGGCCAATAACCTGGTGTCTCCTAACCGAAAAACAGCTAACAGTATTTAGAGAATATTTCTGAATTTTCTAATACGAATCGATGATCATGATCAATGAACGATAGAACATTGTCAATGTTTGTAATAAAAGTGTCTAAAAATGAGATTTATTTAATATGAACTTCGCTTATTGAAATCACTTTCGACGTCTGAGTATGGGTGGCGATGGATTCTCAGCTTTCTTCGCTACGTGACTCGACTGCGCGATAATGTTCGAACAAGTTGTCGTCACCATTTGTGTCAGTGGAACGGGTAAAGTGACAGGCGAAACATCGTTTCACTGTCAAACGCAAACGGCGCTTCGCTTCAAGCGAAATCGATCATCAACGAATTGTAATCGCAACAACTTCGCGTACTGAGAATGGAGAAGTAAGTATTAAACGAACGAAAGCATGAAATATACGTTAAAGAAAGAGTTGTAATGATGACTGACGGTAAATACGAGGTCGGCAAACCTTTGCGGCCTTCCAATTCTTCCATTTCTTCAACGGAGAGCAACGGATTCTCTTCATCTATCGCTTTTTGTAGATTATCGATCACTACCTGGTACTGTAGGTCCTTCTGTTTCAAATAACGAGAAACTCTTGGTATCTCTTCCGAACGGACCATCACGTCCACCGTTGATGAGTTACCAACCCATAGCGAAAGTACTGTATATTAACAATAAAAAATAAATGATTCACACTCATATCATAATCTAATACTTAGAAAAGTAACTAATATATTCGGATTACAAGTCTTGTAAAAACTCTCTTCATCTTCAACAAAATATATCCTGTAATAAAAAATGAGAACTAAATTCTTTAATGTTGAGAGATTGTTTACGAACATCCAGCTTCTTGAAAATCCATGGTCACATTCGATACCAAATCCTTCTGTCCATCGAGAGCCTGGACTCTCCAGACTTGCGCCCCGTCGTAGCTTATTTTCGCATCCCTCACGTTCACCGCCCTTTGAATAGTCTTCGAGTTCTCCGCGACAGGCTCGTCGACGATCTCGATCCAGTCCGGGATCACGAATTCCCGTTTTTCTCTACCGATCACGGAAGCTTCCGTGAGGAACACGACGGCGAAAAGAACCGCGAACGCGAACGGACGCGCACCGCGACGGGATCCACGACTCGTCTCCATCGTCAATGACTATCAACGGATTCACGATGGTCCGGCTTTTATAATATTCGAGCCGGTCGACGATCGGGAGTAACGGGACTTAACGAGCGCGCCTCGAAACGCCTCCATCGCGAGTCGAGTTGTTTGAACTGCCAGGTTTCAAGAATCTTTGACCTCGCGAAGGATTCGCTCAGCAGTCGTCATCGAATGACTGAGATTTGGGTTAAAATTGACTCGTAAAATTATATCTTTATTTTCACAGGATCTACTTTTGGACAGGGTTATTAATCCCATAATAAACGAAGACACTCTTGTTTTACTTATATTCAAGATTTTTTAATAACTTTTATAATGCATCGATTATAAATTATGTGATGGTACATAATTAATGTATAAGCATATTGATAATTGTTATGTTTATTATTTTAGAACAACTACTGTTACATGTTCATTTTAGTCATTATACATATGTATGTACATTTTCAAAATTTTATCAATACATTTTACATTTTAATTAAATGATGAAGGGTTAATCAAGACAATTGCAGCAAAGGAACTGCAAGCTTAGAAGAGAATTTAATTACTGACAATGAGAAAACAATTCAAAACTCTGGTTTGAATCAATGGATATTCCGCGCAAGCGTCTCCGGGCTCGTCGGTTTTCCACGCGGTGCTTCTGATCACATTTAAGCGTCGTGCGAGTTGAACGATGAAACTGTCAGAGAACTGGAAGGATTCTGGACGCAATCGTAAAGTCATGAAGATTCTGTTGGCGATAGCCTGCTTGGTCGCAGTGGTCGCAACTTTAGAGGTACCGTTTCGTGCTTTATGTTCGAATTATTGACCGCGGATGCACCTGTGTTCCTCTGCATACCGTTAGCTAAACGACGTCAAAAGAAATCGACGAAAAAGTTTCGTGTACACCTTGCCGTTAATGATGCAAGAAAAGAGGACTGAATTAAAAAAACAAGTGGTATTTCTAACGCGTAAAAATTTTCGAAATATTAGAACTTGATGATGAAATATATTGCGCAACGATACATGATAGTAAAATTGTGATTAAAATGTCATTATGGAAAAAATTCGTGTTATGACGTGAAAGTAAAACGTGATAATTTGAATAAAATGTGGGAAACGCATTTGCACACAAATTATGTTAAACAAAGGAATGTATGAAAGAAGATCGTAGTATAAATCCGAGTTTTCTGTATATTTGTACTGGCTGCTGCGTAAGGCTTCCTTCGTCTACTTAACGCTAATACACACGCTCGATTCTCTATAACTTTCTGCAAGCACGTGAGCGAGCACAATGCGCCGCGCGAAATGCAGATAGACGTGAAAGTCGTGAAAATCGAGAATTTTTCCGAATAATTCATGAACCATGATGTTTCTTTCATCTTCGTTATCAGACTGAGAAATAATACAGACTTAACGTTGAAAATGAACATTGTCGAGTCAAACCTACTTCTCCACTCGCCGAATCATCAATTTTCCTTATTAACTCGCTATAAATATTTTCTTACAGGATGGCCAGCTCACTGTCACCGATCAAGTGTACCTCGATATCATGATCGACGATCATCCCGCGGGAAGAATTGTCATAGGATTATTTAACGACGTTGTCCCGAAAACCGTAAAGAATTTCATCACCTTAGCGACAACTGGAGTAGCAGGGAAAACGTACAGAGGTACCAGATTTCATCGAGTGATTAAAAAGTTTATGGTACAAGGTAATCACATATTTTCCCAAGAATAAGAATGTGAAGCAGAGGGAAAATATTATTCGTTAAGCTTATTTCTAATTGTACACCATGTCATTTGGTAAATTGTGTAGGTGGAGATATAGAAAATGGCGATGGGACTGGATCTATCAGTATTTATGGAAAATATTTTGACGATGAGAATTTTGATATCGGTCACAATGGACCCATGTATGTGAGCATGGCAAACGCGGGACCGAATACGAACGGTTGTCAATTCTTCATTACAACCATCCCAACCCCTTGGTTAGATGGGAAACATACTGTTTTTGGGAAGGTATTCAAAAACGGATCTTGATGATGAGGCGAAATAATGATTTATAATTGTATTTTAACAGGTGATCGAAGGTGAACATGTAGTATTTAAGATTGAACAAGTGAAAACCGATGCCGATGACGTGCCAATTAAGCCCGTCGTGATTTTTGACAGCGGCATCATTCCGACCTCCTATCCTTTTAAAGTAGATGACAACATTTACAGGTAAGTTCATTACTAGTCACAGAGTATTAAGCAGTAGAAGTACATACTTCATAATGTATCTAAGCCATGTAGTTTATCAATTTTCTATTAAAACGAGATACCTCCAGATAAGTAAAATCTTGATGAAATATACTGCTGTTCCAAGTAATTATGTAATTATTCGCAATAAATCCTCACTGCTTTGTAGAAGTTTACAAGTTTAAAGCCTAGATGATATATGAATGAACTATCATCATTATGTATACGTAAATTATTGCACTATAGTAAATAATAATCTTTCTCTTTCGATTTACAGTATCTGGGCATGGATAAAAGCAACGTCTATACCATTGAGCTTCAGTTTTGGAATTCTTACATTTTTCCATCAAATGATGAAAAAGTTAGACGTCTCATCAATATAATAACATTTACAAACTTTAGTGAAGTAATACATATTCCCTATACGTTTAAGAAAATCAATAGTCAAAGAGAATCTTATTTTACAATTTTAGTATTAAAAATCAGTATTAAGAAAACAAAGCCATATATTTTTCTGAGTCTTATATGAAGAGTTAATATTACTCTAAGACATTATAAGAGAAATGTATTGCATGTACTATGAAGGACATATAAATAAAATTCAATTATTAATGTAAAAAAGAGAAGTCAGTGTCTTTCCGACGTTTTCGTCATCTGGAGAGATTTAAATTTTTACCTTACTATGATTAGAATATGAGTATCAGTAATCGATAATTCACCTGACGTAGATACACGTGTCTCCACAGAAACGAGTAAGCAGTAGTTGGTACAGTGTTCACAATCGGTAAGAGGAGAATTCTCAGACTCAGTATCACGAAAGGATTCCATTATTTTCGATACTGGATAATTCACGATTCACAATTTATTTAACATTTATTAATATTAATGATTCTAATAATTTAATAATCTTTAATATATGCCATTAAAAAAAAATATAACTTATTATTCTTTTGAGCTTGAATTTGATAAATCGATTACTTCCTTCATGAATCCGGTTCGCCAGAATTTGTAACGAATTCTTCTAATATTGATTGAACCAATTTAAGTAAGAAGAGACAATTCTGTACTTAATTATTCAGTACCACTACTTCTAAATTATTTATTACCTATGTAATAAATGTTCATGTTAATTCTAAAGTAGCACAGTTTAATAGTGTACGCAAGTCCGGAGATACCGCGTGGTTTGCCTTCAAACCGTGTCCTGTACGTCAGAAATATCAACGATATTTTCTCGCAACTAAATGTTAAACATTTGTAATTCAATGTGATTTAATGATAAAACGATTCAAGCTTTGAAGGAATTCTTGATTATATGTAAAGATGTACGCTTCACTTAAACGTGTTGTCTCTTCAGAGATTTTCTTGATGTCTGCTTTATGTAAAATATCATTGATCGGCGTGTATGTATATCAATACAAGATTTGAGTATTAGAAGATGGATTTTTTTCAAAAATTTCACGAATTAAATTCGCAGCGAACAAAAATGTGTCCCGTTTGATGACCTGAAGCGTGCGCGACGCGTGCGACATACGACGCGAAAAGGCGACAGTTAATCGTAGGAAAATTCAAATACGTAATGATCCTTTGCCGGTCCTAAGGAGTAGACGTAATGTGCGTATATTTACTTTAGTACCCACCTGTTGCCGTAACCCAGTTTCTTACATATACCAACCGGAAAGTTTTTCAACTTTCCAAGGATTCCAGATATTCCCTGCCTTAATGGTACGTCCGTTAAAGAGTAGCCGAATTAAAAAACAATGCTGCGTATAGGCGTGCGTGTATGCAAAACCGTATGCGACTAAATGCGCACTATTATTAGTATTGACGAGAAAAACTAAAGGATTGATAATATAATTGATGCTTAAGAACATTACAGGGCCCGTTAAATATTTTGCCATTAGCATCTGTCTGAGCATGCCGATTTGGTATTTGCATACAATCGTTGCGATAATGGTAGATACACGATAAACAATCTAAGGTAAACGATCACGTTGCGAAATGCTTTGAATTGCTACAGGATCATGTATACAATGTTCCTCTCGTGAACGTGCGCGACTACCATTATAAATTTCTTTTCATACTAAACGTTCTTTCGTAAAACACTTGTACGCTTAAGTCACTTTGACAAGTCATGGATTGATTTTAGAAACAATTGCATAACGCATGAACAGAAAGAATTCTAGTATAATTATACATGGATGATTAGCACATTTAGAAAAAAACTTATTATATTTGTGTATTATGCACTTTTATAAATAGATCGTTTGACAAATAAATGAACGTGAAAATGAATAAATGAATAGATGAAAAGATGGACAGATACACAGATAGATGGATAGATAGATGTATGTATAGATAGATAGATAGATAGATAGACATGGCGCGACGCGTCATTGCACGTGCACGTGCATTGATACCGATATTTATGCCCGCCAGTTAATCATGTCAAAGTCGTTTGATTTGTCGTTGGCTTTTATGGAGGGGAATTAAAACGTTCATTTCGCCACAGACACTCGGCAACAGTGTGCTCGTCGTCCTGGTCGCGATGCCGGCGCTGCTGTTGCCGCGATTGCTCTATGAATTATTTTCTGGACAACCCTTGCCCGATGTAACAAAAGGGGAGGGCGTGCTTTTTGGAAAATTACAGTATCTCGTTTACGTCGAAAATTCGTACCTACCTGTGACGCGCTGTGTCTCTGTTGCGTTTCAACGTGAATCGGCGGAACTTGCGATCCGGCACGAGGCATAAACGAAAGTATGAACAGACGATACGGAATGAAATTCGAACGTTTTCATTCGGCGAACACACGCGAAGCGCACACGAGCCGTCTATTTTTCATTCGCAACGAAAATACGATATTGTAAATTACGACGTTTAATTTTCCAATTAAACTCTATCGTCATTTTTTCTGCCGCGAATTATGGGTGTTTTTATCATCCCGCGTAATGATCTTTTATAAAGGAAAGAGGAATATTGGCACCGATTAAACCATTTCATTTATTTGTATAATTTGTTGTGAATTATTGATATCTGTTTCGATGGATTATTCTATATCCGAGTTGCATCACAATTTATTAGAAGACTAGAATTAATAACTAACGAAGATATATCTTAGATGTAAGACATGCCTGTTGCTAATAGAGAACGGCTAGGAGAATTGTCAAGACTCGTGATCAAAGTTGGTAGATGGGAGGCCGGGCGAGATGGGAGTACGGGGAGACAGTCCCTTGCGTATCGACAGCCGTCCGTCAAGGTGGTCGGTGACACGCGAAGTCGAACGAGCCGGGAGAAAAACTCGGAAGAACCGGGAGTCCCAGTCTCTTTTCTCACCCCGTGGATTGGTCTACCGAGAATTCCGGGTATAGGAGAGGACAAGAGCGAGAGCGAGAGGCGGACAGTAAAAGGGGTCGCGAGAAAGGGACGGGGCCAGAGAAGGGGGTGGTAGAAAGATGGAAGGTGGAAAAGAGGAGGCAGTAGCAGTCGGCATCAGCTAGGTCCGCGCACTTCTATCACGTTGGGCGAACGGGCGGACAGCTCCGAGGCGATTTGTCTTTCATTTCGGGCTAATTTATTGCGCCCAAGCAGCTCCCCTTTCTCTTTTTCTCTCTCCCTACCTTTCGTCTTCTGCCTCCTGCCCCCCTCTCACTCTCTCTCTCTCCGTTTCTCCTCTCTCGCGGCGTTTCTTACTTGCCTGCATTCCCACCACCCCTCCCTCCCTCCTCCGTGTGTGATCTCTGTTTCTTTCTCTCCTATTCTTTCTCCCCGTGTCTTCTCCCGTCTTTCCAGCACTATTCTCGACTCCGCACCATTCAACCACGCCCCACCCAACTAATGTCCCACATAAAACTTGGTATCAGCGATCCTCAAACGGGGATTTACAATCCCTTCAAGCGCCGCTGTCACGATAAATCCTCCAGGGCGACGTCGATATATCTCGCGCGCGAATACTTCTGTCCCTAATGGATACCCCTCGGTACATACAATGCACGTCGAAGCTGAAACCAGTCTGGATCTTTCCTACGTCCGTTCTAGTCGATTTGTCCCAGCTCTTCTTCCTCCACCCTTCCTCGTTCCACCGCGCGTTCTCTGTTTCGCGTGCTGTAACGGTGTGTCTTAGTTTTTTTCACAACTCTCGGACGTTGCGTTACTCGTAAAATACTTTCCATCCTTTCCCTGCCTCCCCTTCCGTTCCGGTCCGTTACCTTCCCCTTCGCACCGTTCGCCTCCTCTTCCTTCTTCGTTTTGATCACGCGGAATACCACAGCCGAGAAAAATAAGAAACCGTGGAAAAGACCTGCAGAGAAACACATTATCCAGGTTATAACGNCATCCTTTCCCTGCCTCCCCTTCCGTTCCGGTCCGTTACCTTCCCCTTCGCATCGTTCGCCTCCTCTTCCTTCTTCGTTTTGATCACGCGGAATACCACCGCCGAGAAAAATAAGAAACCGTGGAAAAGACCTGCAGAGAAACACATTATCCAGGTTATAACGCCATCCTATTAGGGTACTCGTCGTCGACAGTTAATAAGAGTAAAAGCGCACGTTCGCGCAATTAAGAGTAGTAATAAGCGCCTTAAGGCCAATAAGATGTTTCCTAATGGAAGCAGCTAACAGCATCGAGCCAATTATCTAGGCGCGCATTAAAACGGACGTAGAGGTTCACGCCGATACGACGTGCCTAATACTTTCTTTGAACACGATTGTATCCGAGCCGCGTAAGGGATCCCCGGCCACGACGACGCTCCCCCCTCTGAATATCTTTTTAACGTCTCCGCAATCTTAATTAATACGCGAGAAATTAGTCGAGTACAACTCCGTCGATGAAAATGCGTGGGCGCGCGGAGGAGAGCTTTGCCGACGATCAAAGAGGGCGAACGGCGGGATGCGAATGAAGGAGGCGTTGCGGGACGGTCCGGGACGATCCGGGATGTACGCCCGAGGCGGCTTGGGTTGCTTTAGCATCGGCATAAAATGGAAGAGTAATGGGTGATACGGACGCGGACGGGCGGATAGACGCGTGGAAAAGGGGAGTGGGGGGCGAAAGGGTGCGGAGAAAGCTCAGCGGCTTCTCGTCGTCGGAGGCTCTCGGCATAAGTCCTCGTTATGATTCAACGCGGCTTAAGCCGGCCTTCGCCCGGTCCTCTGCCTTTCTCTCCGAACCGCTAATTCTTCCAACAAGTTTCACGTCTTCCTCCGCATCCATTATCAAAGCGGGGCGTCGTCGAACGCCGGATGCACGGACGGTAATATTGTTCCCTCGATGTTTTCGAAATTATTGTCTCCCGGACGAGTGAAACAACGGGCCGCGGTTCGCGTCGCGTCGGCGGCGGCGGCCAAGCTTCCCCGATCGATCCCGCTAGATTACGGCGGTGCACCAGGAGTGTATTCCTGCTACGCGACCGCGTTAATCTCAACGATTATTAACTTGCTCGTAATTGCACCTGATCGTATACGCGATGTAACGCACCAGATAGAATATGCGTGGCGTAGGGAAATGGGGAACGAGGTGGTTACTATTGCGGCGCGTATGGAATATCATAATTATAACCGGGAGAGAAAGGGTGCGAAGAGTGAAAGAATAAATAACAATTGAAGAGCAATTTTTAGAAAATTATTATTTGACCCTGATCTTTTGCTTGCAAACCTCAACGACAATTCATTTATGACATCTCGAAAGACAACAATAGTATAAGCCAGATTTTGATCACAATTTTGTGATGTTCGCCGCAGATATCCATAACCTGACGTAACTGATACCCCACAAAGCATCGTCAGGATTTACAGGGTTAACTAACAATTACGCGCGTCCATTCGAGTAAAAGTGCAGCTAATACATGCGCAACGAAACCAATCATAGCTACAATCACGATTGTACTCGTAGTCGCAGTTGCAGCGGTTGTACGATGCAAGCTGGACAGTGTTGGGAGGGACGGCGGCGGCAGAGGAGGGGAGTTAGCGTTGTTTTACCGTAAGGGGTTAATTGCATTGCCAATAACAGATAATGCAACAATCAATGATTTAAGGGAGGTGGGGGTGGAACGGAAGAACGGAAAGGGGAACAGGGATGGAGATCGGGACGTGGTCGAGAATGGGAATGAGGATAATGATGGGGACGAGGATGGGAATCCGGGAACAGGTAGAAGCGTGGAAGAGCCGCGCGTCGAACAAAGATAACGAACAAACCGTGTATACGCGAGCGCGCGTATGAGTAAGCAAGAGGCGCAGGGCTGTACTGGCTGCGTGTGAAGAGGAACAAATTATAAGGTAAAGATAGAAAATAAGATACAAATGCGAGAAACGAAAAGTTATGTTACTTTCGAACTACTGTTTTAATCGATTATGGGACAGATTTTGCGAAAGCCGAAAAATCAATCGTAGACCTATGTATTTAAGGTTGACACACAGATTGTGTCCGTGTAGAAAAAAGAATGCACATATATAACGATACGGTCTCCGACTCAGACTATTTCTGGCTGCTTGTGACTTCAGCAATGGGTCGCGCGACGGTTCTCATCGGGAAACTTTTCGCGAGCTCTCGTGCCCCTGCGAGCTAAGGCGAGGGAGGGAAAGAGTAATGTCTGTCAGGAAATTAATATAGGCAAGATTTGTTGTTATTGCGGGACACACACAGCTCCGGAGAGAACGGAGAAGAGATTGGCGCAGAATAGTGGCGCGCGGAGGCTTTCTCAGGGTAGAGAGCAAACCCATTACTTACTATAACTGCCGTCGGCGGGGTAGGAGGCTGACCGAGGTAGGAGTTGCTGTCAGGCATCCATCATCGCGACTAATGGCTCCACTCTCCTGCCAATAACATCCGGGTGCGCACCGCCGGCCGGAAACCTCCATGGTTTGCACGATCTTACATCCGACTGCCCCCGAACCGCGTCAAGCCCTCTCGCGACAACGAATCACGGTTGTTTAGATTAACATTTGAAAAATGTCGTTTTCCCCCCGCCGCGCTATCGCTGTTACGCGCACCTACTAAATTGGTCAGCGATTGCCCTCGACCGCGTGATTCGCGATACGAGCAGACTGGAGAAATGTTTCGATTGCCGGTAAGCCTCGTGGCCATGGGAGCCGGGCACTGTATAACAGTAACGGTCAGATAGTTACTACTGAGCGATTCGATAGGTGGATAATGACGAGTAATGACACACCGCGGTGGGAATCGGACCTCCAACTCTCCCGCATCGCATCGCATCGTTCCGTTTTGCTCTTGCCGCTCGCCGCTCGCTGCATCAGGTTCCGCTTCCCGGTCCGCGTTGTTTGTTTACCCCCTCGCACCCCTTTATTCCTCTTTGCGCCCTTTCCTTTGCACCCACACACGCGCCGCTGCAGGTGTCTCTATCTTCCTCCCCCGCGTCCACCGCCGGACTCTGTGCGGGTGTCCTTTTCTCACGATTCTCCATCGCGAACAGGTTGTGGATGTGGATAGTCGAGATTGCGTCATGCATATGCAGCTGCATTTGGCATCAGAGTATGCCAGTCCAATCACCGCCGTGAAACTTGATTGTCGCCGATTATCCACCGTCGATCGACCTAATAAAACGCGAATATTTTCCAACATTTACTGCCACGCGCCACCCTCGATTCAAATCCCGCGGAAAATTACTCGCTTTTTCCACATCCGTCACTAACTTTCATACTCGACGTTCATCCCGGTTTGACACGTCTTTACAATTTGTCAGAGGCGTAATTGTTTCATTCCGTGTCCCGATCACTTCCTCAATTTCTGATTTCATCGTTTTACTTTTAAAATCTGCTACGAGCTATAGTGATGAATCATGCTAATAGTCAGTAGAAAGGTAAAGAAAGTTAATTGGTAATTGAGGGACAGAATCACGTCAGTTTTATGCCGCTGAATCAGGCTCCTTGATAGCATACTCGTTCAAACTAAGAGTTAGCCCGTTTGTTCCATATACGCTGACTCGATGCCTGCCCAGCAGTACTAGCATTTATGTATGTATCTACACGGCGGATATGAAACGTATACGTAGCCAATGAATACCGCTGGCATAATGTAGAATACGGCNGTGAAGAGGAACAAATTATAAGGTAAAGATAGAAAATAAGATACAAATGCGAGAAACGAAAAGTTATGTTACTTTCGAACTACTGTTTTAATCGATTATGGGACAGATTTTGCGAAAGCCGAAAAATCAATCGTAGACCTATGTATTTAAGGTTGACACACAGATTGTGTCCGTGTAGAAAAAAGAATGCACATATATAACGATACGGTCTCCGACTCAGACTATTTCTGGCTGCTTGTGACTTCAGCAATGGGTCGCGCGACGGTTCTCATCGGGAAACTTTTCGCGAGCTCTCGTGCCCCTGCGAGCTAAGGCGAGGGAGGGAAAGAGTAATGTCTGTCAGGAAATTAATATAGGCAAGATTTGTTGTTATTGCGGGACACACACAGCTCCGGAGAGAACGGAGAAGAGATTGGCGCAGAATAGTGGCGCGCGGAGGCTTTCTCAGGGTAGAGAGCAAACCCATTACTTACTATAACTGCCGTCGGCGGGGTAGGAGGCTGACCGAGGTAGGAGTTGCTGTCAGGCATCCATCATCGCGACTAATGGCTCCACTCTCCTGCCAATAACATCCGGGTGCGCACCGCCGGCCGGAAACCTCCATGGTTTGCACGATCTTACATCCGACTGCCCCCGAACCGCGTCAAGCCCTCTCGCGACAACGAATCACGGTTGTTTAGATTAACATTTGAAAAATGTCGTTTTCCCCCCGCCGCGCTATCGCTGTTACGCGCACCTACTAAATTGGTCAGCGATTGCCCTCGACCGCGTGATTCGCGATACGAGCAGACTGGAGAAATGTTTCGATTGCCGGTAAGCCTCGTGGCCATGGGAGCCGGGCACTGTATAACAGTAACGGTCAGATAGTTACTACTGAGCGATTCGATAGGTGGATAATGACGAGTAATGACACACCGCGGTGGGAATCGGACCTCCAACTCTCCCGCATCGCATCGCATCGTTCCGTTTTGCTCTTGCCGCTCGCCGCTCGCTGCATCAGGTTCCGCTTCCCGGTCCGCGTTGTTTGTTTACCCCCTCGCACCCCTTTATTCCTCTTTGCGCCCTTTCCTTTGCACCCACACACGCGCCGCTGCAGGTGTCTCTATCTTCCTCCCCCGCGTCCACCGCCGGACTCTGTGCGGGTGTCCTTTTCTCACGATTCTCCATCGCGAACAGGTTGTGGATGTGGATAGTCGAGATTGCGTCATGCATATGCAGCTGCATTTGGCATCAGAGTATGCCAGTCCAATCACCGCCGTGAAACTTGATTGTCGCCGATTATCCACCGTCGATCGACCTAATAAAACGCGAATATTTTCCAACATTTACTGCCACGCGCCACCCTCGATTCAAATCCCGCGGAAAATTACTCGCTTTTTCCACATCCGTCACTAACTTTCATACTCGACGTTCATCCCGGTTTGACACGTCTTTACAATTTGTCAGAGGCGTAATTGTTTCATTCCGTGTCCCGATCACTTCCTCAATTTCTGATTTCATCGTTTTACTTTTAAAATCTGCTACGAGCTATAGTGATGAATCATGCTAATAGTCAGTAGAAAGGTAAAGAAAGTTAATTGGTAATTGAGGGACAGAATCACGTCAGTTTTATGCCGCTGAATCAGGCTCCTTGATAGCATACTCGTTCAAACTAAGAGTTAGCCCGTTTGTTCCATATACGCTGACTCGATGCCTGCCCAGCAGTACTAGCATTTATGTATGTATCTACACGGCGGATATGAAACGTATACGTAGCCAATGAATACCGCTGGCATAATGTAGAATACGGCCATGGTAGTAACAAGTTATAGATATAAATTGGCAGGACAACATTATTTAATAGCCAAATGACGAAGACATGAATTTAAATGTACGATATTAATTTTTTTATGTAAAAATGCGGTTAATAAATAAAAACGTAAGAAACAAACGAGACTAGTAAATCTCCCTCATGGAAATTGATTTTTTATTGCGCAAGATATCTCATGGAAAACAGCCCTACGACCATTATTTAGAAGGAATCTTAAGACTTGCGTTTCTTTTATCTTTGCTCAGCAAACTTCAAAGCAACGTGACGCAGAATTGATTGTGTTTGGAAATGATGGAGAGAGAGGGAAAACTAGCTAGCGAGCAGCTTGCAAGTCCAACGGGTGCATACGACGAAAGCTACAAAAGTCACGAATCCTGTTCGATGACGATGGTACTCAGACAGACGTGGCACGGAACGGCGCGGCGCGCGGCGTGAAGATTCAGCAGTTGTTATCGCTTTGCGAACGAAAGAGCGCAATACCTGTTGCATACGTCAGTGATTCTTTTTCGCGAAACGAACGACTCTTTCGGGATACGAGAAATCACTGGGGTTCGACGAACTTTTCGATTTAATTTGCAACTCGCTCGGGATAGAACGGGAAAAATAAATGTATACGCGATTTGTTTTGTACATTGCGCTGGTCAATTAATATTTATTGTAACAGGAATTCCAATATTTTTTATGATATCGCATTTTATTATTAAAGATCTCAGTGCGTGTTCTTGAAATTACAAATACATGATTGTAATTATAATATCACGTGATGGACTCTTGTGACATGAAAGGCGAGTGATTAATTCAATACGTTTAATCTNATTGTACATTGCGCTGGTCAATTAATATTTATTGTAACAGGAATTCCAATATTTTTTATGATATCGCATTTTATTATTAAAGATCTCACTGCGTGTTCTTGAAATTACAAATACATGATTGTAATTATAATATCACGTGATGGACTCTTGTGACATGAAAGGCGAGTGATTAATTCAATACGTTTAATCTACATTAGGGGCTATCCATAAATTACGTCACACATTAAGGGGGAGGAAGGGGGTCAACAAAGTGTGACACCGTGTGACGAAGGGTGGACGAGTCATGAGCTTTGTGACGTCACATGTATAAATCTAAATTAAAGCTCTAAACTTCAACTCTAACGAAAAATTTTGATTAAATGTGACATCACACCAGAGGTGGGGGGAGGGATTCACACAAATTTGACCACCTGTGATAAGGCTCTAAAAATTACGAAATTCGTGTGACGTAATTTACGAATGGCCCATTATTATGATTCTCGTTATGAGTAGGGAATATGTACTATACAAGAAAGGGTTGAACAATTCGTGAAGAAATCACTTTTGAAGGTGGAGATAGGGGATGTGACACGGAATGGGCGATCGAGTATCAGAAAATTCGGTCGCGGTAGTTGGTAAGGTGGACCAAGAGAGCACCGGTGGTGGGCGCCGTCGAAGCACCGGTTATCTCGGCAATTAATATGATTGAGGAGACATCTCTCACGTCTCCGTAATATCCAGCAATGGCCCAAGTTCTGATTGCTTTCCCCGTTCCACCGACGCCTCGCCTTGCTATCTCGAATACCATAACCCTAGCGCGCTTCCTCGCTCCTTCCACGATGTCCCGAGTTAACGAAACTGAGTTACGACGCGCGAGCGCCGCCGTTTCCGCCGCTTTTTAACCCAGTTCCCGAGGCTTATCCAAAAAATTCCACAAGTCGCGGCCGCCTTTCCCAACCTGCTGCGGATCTCAACTAACGGACAATTTGCAGAGACTTGTGGAGGAGCACTGTCGCGGCGCGATCCTAAAACGACTGGGCATTACAGGGACGGTGCTGAGTATTGTTTGCGCAGAAAGTAGGAGAAGGGAAACGAACGCGAAAAGGCGAGGAAGCGGCGTAGGAACGAGAGGGATCACGAGCATCGCACACTCAACGCGGTACGTGACAAACCGGCACCGGTTCTTATCTGTCGCCCCCGCGGTACAACGGATCCTACGGGGTTTCCGTGATAATCTGAATGTTCTACCCTCCGTCGACGTTTGCCAACGGATCTCGACCTCTATGTTATTCGGCATCTTCTCCCTCGTTCGGTTTTCTTTCCTTTACCTTACCACGAGACGATAATATTCTTCAGACGCGTAATTTCGAACGAGTTTCAAGTAATTCCAGGTGAGGGTAGTATCACAAAAATGATTAAGAAACAGATTTTTTTACTGAGATAAAGCAATGCTACTCGTAGAAGAAACAGCTGGCATTGTCACGATGGGATAATTCAGTTAGTGTCATTTAAGTTGCTAGGACGCAAACACAGTTTAATTTGTCTCTGTCTATTTTAATTATTTTATATCACCTTACCTATTTTCTTTGCCTTCTTTTTTCTCGTTCAGACGCTGTAGCTGGTTCCTTCGCTGATTAACCTTAACGGAAAAGAAAGGAAGTCAAAGACGAGACGATCCTTTGTGCGGCCCTATCGAACGAACCAAGGAATGTTAGATTCCTTCTATTCTTTTCTTTCGTACCTCGAATTGCAGATTTCGCCGCGGGTATGCGACGCGGAAGAATGAGACGTAAATACCAGGTATACGCTAAGAAACTTTCTTTCGCTCGACAATATCGGATCGTATCTCTTGTGCTACGTTTTCTCATTNATTACTGTCCTGAGATAAATCAATGCTACTCGTAGAAGAAACAGCTGGCATTGTCACGATGGGATAATTTAGTTAGTGTCATTTAAGTTGCTAGGACGCAAAGACAGTTTAATTTGTCTCTGTCTATTTTAATTATTTTATATCACCTTACCTATTTTCTTTGCCTTCTTTTTTCTCGTTCAGACGCTGTAGCTGGTTCCTTCGCTGATTAACCTTAACGGAAAAGAAAGGAAGTCAAAGACGAGACGATCCTTTGTGCGGCCCTATCGAACGAACCAAGGAATGTTAGATTCCTTCTATTCTTTTCTTTCGTACCTCGAATTGCAGATTTCGCCGCGGGTATGCGACGCGGAAGAATGAGACGTAAATACCAGGTATACGCTAAGAAACTTTCTTTCGCTCGACAATATCGGATCGTATCTCTTGTGCTACGTTTTCTCATTTCTCGTTTTGTTTCTCTCCGCCTCGCGTCCCTTTTCTCGGCCCTCCCGCCGCCTTCGCCGTCCACCGAAAATAGAGTTTGTTTAAATTAGAGCAGCCGGAGGAAAGTAAAACAGCGTAAAAGATTGACAAACGAAACGGTCGTGAACGCGTCGGCAGCGCGCAACGATAGCGAAGCCCGCTAGTCGGGTGTATAAAACGATAAATAGTCGTGTCATGCGCGCGATAAAGAAAAAAAGAGAGAGGTGACAACTTTGCGTTGGCGAGGAAACGAGAGAATGAGAGAATGAAACACATGTCCGCGTCACCGTCGTCTCTCTTGCCTGAATCCTGGAATTTATGCCGGACAGTGAATCATGTCAAAATTTGATTTGTCGATAGCTTTTATAGCGGCAAGTTATTGCGCGCGGGTTAGGTACAAATTCGGCACGGTATACGCCGACAATGTTTGAAATGTTTCAACTTCGTCGGTTTCGTTCGGAGATGTTGCTGCAGAATTATGCTATTTGCAAAATCGGCTTCGCTCCAGCCGTAAATTATCGTTGTCAAACTGCAACGGCGTCAGTGTCCCTACCTAATCCTCGGCTTATTCTTCGATTCGCTATAATGCGTCGTTTGTCTTTAATTCCAATTAACGCGGGAATAAGTCACGGCCGGCCTGTCCGCGCTTCACCGCATACGCGTATCGTCGGATATTGTCGCGAACAAGTCTGTTTTAAGCGGACAAGTGAATTTGCACGATGTAAAAACGAATGTTTACCTAGAAAGTACGGACGGATTTTGAAAACGTTAACCCGCCTGACTGCAGTCAGGCGGTACCGACGCGACGGGAGATACGCATATATCAAGCGGGCACAACGAATATATCATTCATAATTTGTTCGGAACGGTTGATTTGTAGCCCGCGACGTGTGGCGTCGAGCTGTCCCCCTATACACGTACAACCACTCTCTCTCTCTTCCTCTCTCTCTCTCTCTCTCTCTCTTTCCCTCTCTCGCTCGCTCTTCTTTTCACTCCTCTCTGTCCGTCCATCCACCTATCTATTTATCCGACTATCTCTCTATCTTTATCTTATTCACACGCGCGCGTATACATTTTCTCATCGTTCTATATTCTCTTTCTCTCGTGTACCGCGAGTCTCGCTGGTTTTGCCACTTTCTCTATCTCTAACGCTTCCGCAGCTACCGAACTTCTCACCCCTCCTGGCTCCAAGCTTTTGATATATCCGCATCGAGCCCACGTCACACGGTATTCTATCCCCTGCGAGTGTAGATTGAAATTAATACCCAATAATGCTTGTAAATCATTAGGGAAATGCACGAGCCGTGTTAAAACCGCGTCTCCATTCACCGATGATAGTGGTTGTTCTATGCTTGTGCCTCCGCTGCTTTCGTTGATCTAGTCCGTCTGAGCGAGCGAGAGAGAGCTTCTTTATGACACGCGTATCGACATAAGCGAATGATGTGTGACAGTGGTACAGGCAGTAAAACTGAAAAACGTCAATATTAAAACCGTGAACTTAGTACAATATGGCATCATATAATAATTATTTGTTAAAGAAAGAGATTATATCTGCAACGTATCATTTTTTCAGAAATTATATTATAATATTTAATCAATAGTTCAAGTATTGTAAAATTNACAGTAAAACTGAAAAACGTCAATATTAAAACCGTGAACTTAGTACAATATGGCATCATATAATAATTATTTGTTAACGAAAGAGATTATATCTGCAACGTATCATTTTCTCAGAAATTATATTATAATATTTAATCAATAGTCCAAGTATTGTAAAATTAATACTGAACTAATTCATTAAGTTGATGCATAATTATATACCATTAATTAATTTATAACTGAACTCTGTAGGTCAGAGTTTCAATTTTATTTTACAAATTATATAAAAATTCCGATAGTATTCTCTCAGCTTTCAGGTAAATAATAGTAGAGGTGGGAAAAATGAGAACAGCAGTTTTTTGTATCTCGGCGTTGAAAATCACTGATCGGCCGAGATCGATGTGTTTCCGTGCGAAACATCAGCACCAGCGGTGGAAAACGATCTCGACGACAATGTTTTCTTGCGGATTCGAATGCAAAGACTAAAAGTTCGACGAAGAGTCGCGGCGTAGGTGCAACAGGTGGCCCATAAAGCGTGGACGTCCGTTTATCAAGAACGAACGAGTGCATTCGCATTGACTGATGGATGTTCAGGTTCATTGTAACGGTGTGACACGCGGTACGTACGCATCAGCCTTAAATACGAACGACAATCCACGTACATCGAATTGCTTGAATTTCTACCGTCGACAAATTGGTCCCGCCGTGATGGGTTTGTTGTTTCAAAAGAAAGGCAGCGTTTTTCCACCTGAAATTCGCGATATCTTTCGAAGAATCGACGGCACTTTTTTATCTGCGCTATGCAAATGTGGGAATTAATTAAAATGACGTGACTGCAAATTTTAATTCGACGAAGTCTGAGTGAATAAAATTATGCGACTCCCATACGTGTAATGATAACATTTTTATGTGTTTAATTAAAAAATTGCAGAACCTTGATGAAACAAGGAACGGTAATGAAAAAATAATTAGGCAAACCTTCGGACTTTATCTTCGTAAAGAAAATGATAATCAGCATAATTTAATGATTCAACTGATTAAATGAAATTGCAAATGAGATTCACCGTGCTTTAACACAGTGTCGACTATTAATGAGTTAATAAGCTGCAATTTGAAATCCGGATGGAAACAGAAAATGCAGGATCGTGTTGCCAAGAATTCGCTGCCGTATATTAGGCTCTGATAAGGCCGGTGATATGACATTAGGCAGAAGATCAGTGGCTAGACAAAAGCCAGATAACGCGGGGATATCTTAAATTGCGAAACTGTAAATTACGTCTTGGTGGATTTACAGACAAGGTGGGCCCATCGAGGCTTTGCATCATAGTTCCGCGGCTGACTCCTCGTCCCACGACGATAGTAAAAACTTTTACGCTCCTTATAATTATGGGTAATTCAGGGTAATTAACGAGGCTGCTCCGAGTCACGCTGGCAATTTTCTGAGTAATATTTCTGCGAAGATAATATCGCGTTTTCCTACGCCACCGGTTTCTTGGTAAAAGAACCTGCTCGTTGTTCGCCCACTCGTAACTATACACCCCCGGTTCCTAATCTCATCCTACATATTCGGTACTCGTTAATCGCCATCGGTCAACGTGAAATCATCGACCACGAATTAATATTATTCTTTCCTTTCATCAGTATCGTTCCACGATTCTCTATATCTTACGTTTTATAAAATGCAGATCTCGAGATTTGTTTTTGATAAGATTTTATTATGAGCTCTTCAGTTCCGTAATAGCGATTCCAACTCTAGGGCGCAGGGAATAACGGGAACACTGAGCAGAACGCACGAGCGCGTGTCGCGTCACGATTATCCAAAATATTCGAAGAAATTCTCTTTCCATCGCATCGGCGGACGGTATTCCGAATACGAGGTGCGCCCGACAGATTTGCGAGGGATTCCGGTGAACTCTGTGGACGCACGAACGGCAATCTGCGGGGATCTTCTGCACGAATTTATTTTATAGTCTCCGCTGGAAATGACGTCCCGTAACGAGACATAAATTCGAAAAGCCGTGGTAAACAGGATCATATGTAAGACGAGCGCGCCGCATCGGTTCTTCCGCAGTTATACGCAGTCTATTCGCGTTTACAACCCCGACGACAAATGGCAAATACGAACGAACATAACGTCACAAGTCCGCGGTTCATTTTCAATCCGTTCCGTTACGTTTCATCGAGACGTAACTGCAAACTTTCATCCGAGAGCTTCCACCGAGCGCATTGCTCGCCCGTCTGTATCGTGATTGGTTACCTTGCGGGAAGCGGTCGCAATTTCAAATCGCAACCAACCCCTTTAATCGCGTCTCATCTTCCATTGAACGTTTACTATTATAAAACCACGTACCGAGCTCGATTCGGTTCTTTCTCTCGTCCTCCTCCCACCCCCTCCGCTTTTCATCTTACTTTTCCTTCTTACTCGATTCGGTAACGTGTGCTCTCNTGGTAAAAGAACCTGCTCGTTGTTCGCCCACTCGTAACTATACACCCCCGGTTCCTAATCTCATCCTACATATTCGGTACTCGTTAATCGCCATCGGTCAACGTGAAATCATCGACCACGAATTAATATTATTCTTTCCTTTCATCAGTATCGTTCCACGATTCTCTATATCTTACGTTTTATAAAATGCAGATCTCGAGATTTGTTTTTGATAAGATTTTATTATGAGCTCTTCAGTTCCGTAATAGCGATTCCAACTCTAGGGCGCAGGGAATAACGGGAACACTGAGCAGAACGCACGAGCGCGTGTCGCGTCACGATTATCCAAAATATTCGAAGAAATTCTCTTTCCATCGCATCGGCGGACGGTATTCCGAATACGAGGTGCGCCCGACAGATTTGCGAGGGATTCCGGTGAACTCTGTGGACGCACGAACGGCAATCTGCGGGGATCTTCTGCACGAATTTATTTTATAGTCTCCGCTGGAAATGACGTCCCGTAACGAGACATAAATTCGAAAAGCCGTGGTAAACAGGATCATATGTAAGACGAGCGCGCCGCATCGGTTCTTCCGCAGTTATACGCAGTCTATTCGCGTTTACAACCCCGACGACAAATGGCAAATACGAACGAACATAACGTCACAAGTCCGCGGTTCATTTTCAATCCGTTCCGTTACGTTTCATCGAGACGTAACTGCAAACTTTCATCCGAGAGCTTCCACCGAGCGCATTGCTCGCCCGTCTGTATCGTGATTGGTTACCTTGCGGGAAGCGGTCGCAATTTCAAATCGCAACCAACCCCTTTAATCGCGTCTCATCTTCCATTGAACGTTTACTATTATAAAACCACGTACCGAGCTCGATTCGGTTCTTTCTCTCGTCCTCCTCCCACCCCCTCCGCTTTTCATCTTACTTTTCCTTCTTACTCGATTCGGTAACGTGTGCTCTCTTTATTTTCTTCGGTGCCCGTCGTCTGTGTGCGTACGAACGAATACAGGGAAGCAGCCGAAAGGGTGCAAAAGTGGTACACAGGCGTAGAAGCGGTGCATCGACACAAAGGGAACGAGTCGGTGTGCGGCGGAGAGTTTACGTAGGAATGAACCAGTGGTTGAGTCGAGTGTNTTTTATTTTCTTCGGTGCCTGTTGTCTGTGTGCGTACGAACGGATACAGAGAAGCAGCCGAAAGGGTGCAAAAGTGGTACACAGGCGTAAAAGCGGTGCATCGACACAAAGGGAACGAGCCGGTGTGCGGCGGAGAGTTTACGTAGGAATGAACCAGTGGTTGAGTCGAGTGTAGGGAGACAGCGGTCGAGGTGGGTTGGAAGTATAGCGCGGTGGTATGGAAGCGTGGGGTTGTAGGGTTGTGGGACTGTGGGGGTGGCTGCCGGCGCTCCCGGTGCTGCTCGGTATAAGCCAGTGCGCGTCAATAACCGTCCATCAGATGTAATAGCTCCCCGAGACACATCGGTTGCATTTAAATGGCTGCTTAGCCGACTCTGTCTCGACGCCGACGTGGATCTATGGAATTCCATCAAGCTCTACGGGATCCCTTATCGTCCTAACCGGGTCGTCGCGTCTCGGTCCAAGCGATCCGAGACCCACGTTATTTTCTTTACCCGAGCTCGCGCGCGCGCGCGCGCGTACTCTTTCTCCCCGGTATCCGCGCATTCTCGCAGAATGCACTTTCGTGGTTTCTTTCTTACCTCCCTGCCCGATGACGCAGAATGCATAACTCGGAACGTTCTGAAGTTTCCTCTGACCTATCGGTACTTGTATAAATTTCGTGAGCTGATTTAATGACGTGCGACTAGAACGAGATCGTCGTTATACCGACGGGGCTCGTGTAGTTTCGAACGCGAGAACGGGCGTGAAACGATTACGAAAATCCCATAGCAAGGATCTTGATTCGGAGTCGCGCGCGGCCGGTCACGAATCGAAACGTTGAAGGAGTGTGGGTAACAAGCAGACACGATAGAATCCGCTGACTCGTAGCTTTCTCGATTGGTTCCATCCGTGAACCTACGTGCTCGTCACAACAGTTCATTCCAGCTTTTCGCAGCTACGATCGAGCTCCCTCCGCTCCTACTCCCGTCGTTTTATCGTCGAGGCTCTTTTCTTTGTCTACCGCTCTTTTCGACCGGGCAACCGTTCTCCTCGAATTTTCATCCGCCCCCCGCTCCAGCGTGCAGAAACGATAATTCATGATACTCATAAGACGTCTGCCTGTTCGAAAAAGAACGATTTCATTGTCATCCTCGTATTATACACGCGGCTCCTCTCTTTCACGCCCGCGATTTCGGGGCGCCCATCGTTGCGTCGGTCGCAGTCGCTCTCCTCCCGGGTCTCTCTCAGGCGGTGACTTAATCCCTCGCGGGCGTTGAGGCTGCAGGGTTTAGGTGTTCTCGTTTTGCCCGCGGCATTGCTGTAGAGTAGACGGAGCTGCTGGTAGTGGCGATGGCGAAGGCGGGGTGCGAGAGAGGGCAGCTACAGGCAAAAGGATCTGCATGGCGGCTCTACCGCGTCGCAAATCACTTAAACTGCGGCTGGTGGAGCTACGCGAGGGCAAGCTCGACTCTCTGTGGGAGGAGGGGGTGGATAGTCGAGGGCGCGGAGGATGGAGAAGGCGTACGAGGAACAGGGGCAGGAGAAGCTGGAGGTAGAGGTGGAGGGTGATTATAAGACCGCTCGGGGTTGCTGGCTAGCGAGGTAGTACCATCCGTTATGACTATAAATCTAAGATAACAATAACGTCCCCCTCACCCCTGAGCTTCGTTCACTTCTCCCGCTCTCTCTCTCTCTCTCTCGCTCTTTCTTCCCCCCGCTCCTACCCTTCCGCCCGCTATCGCATCGGTCCTCTCGCTCTCTATTTCATCGCGCTCGTTCCCTATTCTCTCTCCTCTCCAGCCCGTCTCTCTTTCTGTCTGTCCTTGCAAGTCTTCGTCTGCTCACCCCTGGCTCACCCTATCTAACCGACGCGACGGTCTAAATCCTCCGGTTCGCGGCAACCGTTTGTCCGGCCAGCATTAGCGGCTGCTCGCGAGCCGCTCCTGTTCCACGCACGGTCGTTCGACGCACGTGACTCTTGAATGAGGATTCGTGTTGTACGAGCCCGGACATAAACGGCCTTGCCGCGCGTCGTATACATATATATGTATATACAATACGGAAACTACGGCCCTTCTTCTCTGCGGCCGAGGTTGACCGGTCGCAAATTCTTTTTAAAAGGCGGGACGAAGCCTCTCGATCCCCGGGAAGGTTTCGACTCGGGCGGCGGCGTACGTTTTCGTTCGCCCGTTAAGCTCCGCGAAATTGATGCACACCGGACACCGTGGACGTGCGCTTGGTGCCGCGCACCTGTGAATTTATCGATATTACCTGGAACACGGCCGATACAGCTGGCGCTAACCAAATGGAACCGAATCTGGTGCATTATTTCACGCGAGGTGCGAGGAAGGAAAGACGCTCGTTCCCTCTTTTAACGAACACCGTCATCCCCTACCTGTATATTAGATACGGCTTAGAGCCGGGGCGATCGTTTCGCTCGCCTCGTTCCGTCGTTAGTAGACGTTAGCGAGGAAGAGGGTATAGCAAACGCAACGAGATAACGATTTGGCTTTAACGTTTGTACCTGGTACGCTTTTAATTGGGCTTAATGCCGTAAACAGCGCGCGCGTTAATGAAAAGTACCTCGACGCGGCATTACTATTCGGTACATTAAGTCGCAAAATGAAATTCACAATCGATGACCACGCTGGACCGTCGCCGAAAGAGTAATAACGCGTCGCGATAAATATGTATACGAGTTTATCGTAATAATGAGTTCACCGATTCCTGGCGCAGAGGGGGAGGACCGTATAGAATGACGCGAGCAAGCGGAAGCATTTCCTTCGATACTTGGGGGAAACAACAGGGACAGAGGTAAACGGTATAGGAGGACGGAACGAGAGGGAGATAGAGAGCGAGAGAGAGGAGGCGAGGGGAACGCGTATGTGCGTACAGAGAGTAGGTTGGCGGGTAGAAATGGGCTGGTAGGATAGAGTGTCAGTGCCGGCGGAGGCGGCGGTAACGGTAGGGGTGGCTGAAGTCGGTTATTTTATTGGAAATTTTGGCGAGTCCGCGCGCTCGAATTTGTGAATCGCGACTGTTCGATTGCTTTCAAAGGTAAATTAATATCGCGCCATGAACACGTGCCCATGAACACGTGCCGATGCACTGATGAGCTTAATGAGAACGGAAGTAAAGAGCCGTGGGTAAATGTTACTTTGATCAGCAACTAATTGGACTCCCGGGCAAAACACTAATTGTCGACGAGCTCAAAAGCCAGGCTTGAACATAATTCGTCGCATTGATTTCGGTAGATGTTATATCTGATAATTTTAAACGATGCCTCGGCAACCGAGCGCTGCGATTGATCTTCGGCCGAGCCTCGGGCCAAACGAAAAACCCCGCAAAACCGTGGCGCGTGGTACGCGCGCCATCCAACTAGTCCCGGGTACAACAGACAATGTTCGCAGCGTGTCCGTCCGGTAGCAATAAGGGAAATCGAGGAATGAAGAGCCGTTTTGGTACATCTGCCGCTGCGTCGTTCATCACGGCCGCAACGGGGCTAGCTAATACACGTATAATTACTCCATTCTAAGATTTATTTTATCTAGCCCCTATATCTCCCTCTATCTTGCTTCCCCTAACGAGCGCGACTATCCGATCTACCTCAAACCTTCCCATCCTTTCCTCCTGCAACGCGAGGATGCACTGATTACGATGCAAGATAACGTTATCGTCGAATTCGTCAACAAAAGAGTGGAAAGAACTGGTGAAGCGCGAAAGGGAGCCAGCGGAGAGGAAAGGGAGCATCGACGGATCCTACGAGAGAGAAAAGGATACTGTTCGTTAGGATAGTTGGTGCAGCGCGACCCGCTCGCTCCATTAACTCGTTCATAGGCGATCTAACGTCGTGGCGTTGTCTCACACCCCGTAAGCCGGCAGTAAATCAGCCCTAGCGCCCGCCTTACCGCCTTCCTCCGTCTAGCGCTTTGCCGTTTCAGCTTCTCTAGGTTGGAGACGACGGAGCAAACCCGAAACTCAAGCCAAACGTACCAACGAGGAGTCCCCGACCTGGCGAAGTAGAAGGGCGAAGGTGCCCCGGCGATGCCGACAGTGCCGGTATAAGATCGCTCGCGAATCCATAATCGCTGTAAACCCCAAGGACTTAGGTGGTTGAAACCGCGGATCCTCTCTCCCTATCGCGAAGGCAAGCACGCACTCGTTCCTCGCGCGCTCACACACACACACACACACATAAACGCGTACGCGCGCGAAGGGGTTGCTTCATTCAATGGCTGGCAATACCTATTAGCTTCCTCCCGTAACCGGAACAACGTACGAGAGGGGAATTGGTGGTCGCCTCTAGCCTAAATCTATATTTCTACCTCCCATAACCCGTATCTGTTCATCTGCTACCACCGAGCGCACGGTGGCAGAAACGTTTCGAGCAAACCTTCCCACTCGTAACATCCCTCCTTCGCCCGCGCGCGCGTTTGCGTTTCGCTCTTCTCCTTCGCCTCGCCAGCCACCCCTTTCCCTGGTACCCATCGTTCGTGGCACCGTCCCCCTTTCCACCCCCCCTTGGATCTCCCGTCTTGCTCTCGCCTCCGACCTCCGACGTTTCGAACTCGCTTCCCGCCGACGACAAATCCTCGCGCGGTGTTCCTACGGACCGGCGCGGCGCGACTGCACGAGCACATTTTCCTGAAATACGACGTCCCCGGGAGCATAAACGCCGTTACTATTCCCACAAGTTGTAACTGGTGTTAATTATTGACTTGATACGTGTACATGTGTCCGTGTGTTTACGCACGCGACGGACGCGCCGCCGCGGCGATGTGTGCACGCGCCTGGTACGGTTTACACGCGCGGAACAAGGGGCGCGGGTGCGAGTGGCGCGAAGCGGGATACGGGAAGGAAGATACAGAAGGTGGCCGCGTGCGTGTGGGACGATACGACAAAAGGGCAACGCGTTGGCGGGACCGAGAGAGAACGAGGGGGGGCAGGTGAAATTGCACAGCGGGTGCTATTCACGCGGCGTAACCTGCCGATATCCGATTATCGCTCGTTTTTACTACGATAATATACTACAAACAATTAAACGTCGGCTGCTCCCCGGTACCGTTTCCCGCACTGTTTTAAACATTACTTAAACCGGTTTATGGAAAAAGGGGGCGAACGACTATAATACAATTTACGTAAGTGGCGGCGTAAGAAATATTCGATTTCCCTAAATCTTCGATCCCCGATTGTAAACAAAAGTAAAGCGGCGGGTGTGTGTACCAGCGCATAGATTTCCTTCGCGGGGAATCCATATGGGAGCTGATCTCATAGGGTCGATCGTAAAAAGCAACTCGTCCGTCGTTTCGATTTGTTTTTCGAAAGGAAAGTTCTAAGCAGGCATACCGTGTATATGGAACAGTCCCGGTTACGCATTTCGTGCAATCGTAGGAAGCATCCAACTAAATTGAAAGTTCCGTCTGAGAGGGAAATACATTTGTAAATGAAACAGTCATGAACGTATGCCCAGCCAGCCTGCGGCTATTCAATCTAACCGGGGTACAAAGCTAATAGAAATTCTACGTCTCTCGCATAAAGGAAACCGTGAAAATAAAATCGAATGTGCATCCCTAGCACGGATTACCAATAAGTTGAACGTCCGATGGCTGCTGAGGATCGTGCCCTGGCATCCGCGAAATCAACTTTCGATTCTCGGGTTCTTTCCGCCGCGGCATTTTGTATCCAACATTTAAGCCGCGCCGGTAATAACAATGCGTCATCGAATGTAATCTGTATGATAAAAATGTTCGCGTAAATCGTCGGTCGAAAATTGACAGACGTTACACACGAATTTAAGACTCGAATGATCGGTACGTAATGCGTCCGAATCGCCGAAATTTTATCCCATTAAATCTCTTATTGATTCAATTTTCATAGTTTCGCAGCGACGCGACGTGTACATTGCACCCAGTGCGATTTCCCACGATAAATAATTTTAATCCGCGACTGGTACACTAGTCATTTTGCCAGAAATGTCCGTAAACAGAATTTATAATAGGGTAATTCAAAAGGGAAAAAGATAATACGTACTGTAATTCGTACAATGCCTACTTCAATCTATAAAAGCTTTATTAGTCTTTAATTAGCATCATATTTCGCCAAAATTCAGCGCTACGTAAAAAATTACAGAAAGAACTGATGCTGTAAGAAACTGGAAAGAGAAGGGAATTGTAAGAGAAGAAGAAGGAATCGGAACAGACGGAAGACTGTGAATCTAGGCTTGAGAAACGGACGAGAGACGAAAAGAGCGAGGAGAGTAACATTTTCCTGGCCGTGACACTGCTACGACGGCGCCTCGGTTCCCGAGCTTTTTACCCTCGCTGTCGGTGACATATTTCTTGATTTTCAGAACAATACGACCATAAAGCAACGAAGGCGTGTAAGAGTGCGTGGCGGGCGGAGTATATTTACCTGCTGTGCAGTAAATAGCGAAAAGTAGCGAGAGCAATCGGTTAATTCGATATGCGTGTCGCGTACAGTCGGACCTCCATCTCAGGTTTAGGTCGAGCGAGAAGATTTGCGAAATTTGCTCGACGCTACGTTCAGAGACTACGGACGTGCCCGCACTTACCGTCGCCTCAAAGCCAGCGCGCAGTTCTAACCGAAACTAACTCCCAACTCGAGGGAAACGAGTCAATCGAATTACATCGATGAATAACAGATTCCTGCGTCTATGAATATCTGCAGGATAAATAATCGCCTGTTTGACGGTCGAAACTGTGAAGCGTTCTTTTATCGCGTTCCGTTGGTCGGAGCAACGGGGAATGCCGGGGCTGTTTAAATGACGAGGGATGCGAGAACAGAGAGGAGAAAGATTGGGAGGTCAGAAGATATTGGCACGGGAGAAAACCGAGAAAGGGAGAACGACAGACGTTTATTCCTGGCCAGACCACGGACGATCCCAGCAATAAGAGGCTTCTGCTGGCGAAGGGATGAATCGCCGGGGGTAGCAGGGAGGACGAGATGATTATTTCGTGGCTCACCGGGATTGAATCCGCGTTGAAGGGTGCTCGACGTGGCGCGGTCAGGCCAGTCTTGCGAGAACGGGAGATCGTCGATTCGGTCTTTCATCGGACGCGACCTTCCAATATCGTCTCCAACGCTATTCCGATCAACAACGTTACCGTCGCTGCCACTGCCACTCACGTCACCGCGCGGAATAACTGCACTCGACAACGCCGATTTCGTTGATCGGTATCTTTAAAGAATTTCCCGTGCTCGCGTACAAGTTCTCGCTGAACGCAACACGGTTTCGGGAACGACGGCGGCGGGAGGAGCGAGACGGGAGGAGGACGCGTAAACAAGGCGAACGGTCGGGGAAAGAGAGAGGAGGGCAAAGAAGCTCGCTCGGGGAGATTATTCCATCCGGTGAATCGGCAAGTTAAAGTGTCGGCATTAACGGGCGAATTTAATCGTAATGAGAAATCGTGTTCCCGGTCGGCAGCATGAAGTAGTCTGTAAGATCGAGAGACACGGTGCGATTCTATTTAGCGGTGCGTCGTTTGACGGGGTTTATTGGGGGTGCAACAGGTCGGGTTAGAGTAGAGTGTGTTCTCTCACCACCATCATTAGTCAACGTCACCACCCGAGTCTATCTCTCCCTCTTTGTCTATCTCGCTCTCCCTCTCCGTCCCTCACACCCCGCTCCGCCTCACTTTCTCCCGGCCGTCTCATCTTTCTCTGGCCCGTTGGTTACCTATCTTCCGCCTCGTTCGTTCGTACGTCTATCCACCTGGCTGGCTGGCTAACTGGCTGCCTGGTTGACTGCTTACCTACCCTTCCCCGTATCTATTACTACGTAACGTCGAGTGCTAAATCGCTTAACGCGTGTGCCGCGCGATCGTCCGCGCGCGGCTATGAACAAATGCGCGCTACCCGCGGGAGACGCTCGCGCGGGAGGGAAAAAGAGTCGCGGAAGTTGCGACGATGAAACGGCGCTCGAGTTTCGAAACACGATTCAGCGGTTCACGGATAGGAAGAAAAAAGGAAGCACTACCCGGGAATGTCTCGCGATAGCGCCAGGATTGCTAAATAGTACTGCGAGCACGGTCGCGCTTGAATACTGGTAACAAAACGAAGCAGTCGGCCTCTCCTTCGTGTCGGATCGCGTAATCCCGGCAGGATCATCCCATTGTTGTTAGCCCGCGTGTGGATAGGAGCTTTGTAGTTTCATGAGCAGAAGCCACGTTCCTGCACCTTTTCCCTACCTTCTATTTCCTGTTTCTCCGGTTTCTAGCGAAGGGGCATTCTCTCTGTCTCAGTAAGTATAAGCTCTTTCCAACAAATCCACCACCTCGTTTAGTGCCGCACCGAGGATTAGCAGAAAAGCCTTCTTCTTGCGTCGCGTGTAACGCGCCTGACCGCGCTTACCGTGGCCGTACCGGGGATGCACGTTGGCTGTACGCGGTACTTCGTAAGTTTTCTCGCGCCTGTGAAGGGGCCGCAATACACGCGCGATTCGGTCACCAGTGGGAACGGGTCTCCGCTCCGCAATTACAATGTCTAATGTGTAAGATCCGAGGAGCGGCGAAGTCGCGCGGTAATCGCAAACGCGTTTGAATCGCCACGAATCGAGCCAGCTCCGGCCGCAGGAAGGTTGAAAGCCGCTGTCAACATCTCTCAGTGGGCAGCGCTGTCTAGTCCGTAAACCTTGTTATCAACCACCGGCCATTAGGGGTCCAAGGCGACAAAATGCCGAGCAAAGTGCCATCTTTCCCAAACAATTACGGTTCACGTTGTCGATGATGCTACCGCGTGAACGCGTACCTCTCCTTATCCGCTTGCTCGAATTATCAATGCGTGGCGATTAACGACTTAAATCGTGGATGTCACGGTAACGCTGCCCCCGGCCCGAACAGGATTAAAACGTGTTTAAAAGAATGCGTCGTTAAAAGCGCGAACGAATTGCTTAATGATTTAATGGCCGGCAGAGAGGGCGGAGAGGCGGCGAGAAAGATGGAGACAGGCCGCGGTAGAAAGCGAGCGTCTTTAGTGGATACGACGAGACGCGTTATTATTATCGATCGATCGGTTCGATCGGCTCGGAATATCCGTTGTGCATAAACCGGGTAAACACGCGTCCCTTTTCTGCGTTAAAGTCGAGGCCGGGAGGACCGGGTGTGACGAGCGGTCGTTCGTTGTTTCCGCATTAAAAAATTGGTAAAGTGGAAGTACAAATCATCGAACGAGTGCCGGTTATTTGGAAATGTTGGACCAACCAAAAGAGAAGGGTATAAACGGGTGGCCGGCGGAATCGGGGGAGTGTGGGACGCGTGGATGGTGTGGGACGGAGGGAACAGCATTTGCCGTAACAAAATGCGAAGCGCTGCACGCGTTAATTCCCGTCCATAAAAGCCATCGACAAATCAAACCTTCGACGTGATTCACTGCTGGCATAAATACAACTAGATCAGCGTGTGTACGAGAAACGTGGTATGAGCGATGGGTCGACAGCCGTTTACCTCTCTTCCCCCGCTCTTTCACCGCTTCCTCATCCTCCGTCTCTCTACCACCGTCACCGCCGCCACCGCCATCGCCGACGCTACCACCACCCTGCTGCACCCAACTGCCCGTTGCCCGCTGCTCGCTGTCCGTTGCCCCGTTGCCCGTTGCCGCCGACACCCCACCTCCCTCTCACCCTCGGACCCATCCCTGTCTGTCCTCTTTTTCCGGACCGTACCACCGCCACTATCGCTACCGACCGCGGACAAGTTAAGGCTGCCGCCAAATCGTTATGCCCCACTTTCGTAATTTCCAAGTCTCATTAACGACTCGCACATCAACACTCGCCCTTGATCAAATTCCTTTGAAACCCGTTTGATTGACGTTCCCATTGGTCTCTGCAACGCTACTACCCCGAGTCTTCGTTTTCATGTCTCCGAGAAAATTCTCTTTGAGAACGGAAATTCAGTGAAAATATACCGCGCAGCAGAGGACAAAGTGTAACCACCGTCGTCCGTGCAAAGATAAGGAAACGCGGCGATAGTTAGCGATAGAACGGAGAAATATGATACTTACCTATTGGTCGCGTACAAACTTGACCGCGTGTTCGATTTCCATTCGTTGAATGACGACGGCGTTGCGGAGGGAAATAAAATAATCGATGTCGCGTCAGTTTCGATCGAGCCGCGCAACCATTCCACTAGCCGGTCGTCCGACGGCCGACACCCGATACCGGACACCGGACACCCAGCCACCCCTTGGCGGCACAACACGCGGCCACTCGGCACTCGGCACTCGCCACCGGTAACCAGTATCCCAGAACCGTGCACGGGTCACCACCACCCCCCCGTTCCCACTCCCACCGCCCTCTCGCCCACCTTTCGCGAATAGTTCGCCGGTATAATATGCGGTGTTCACGATGATTTATAGACGCATGATATTTCGATACAATGGCAGTAACGGTGTTGGTAACGGAGACAGTACGGAAAAGGTAGCGCCGGGGGGGTCGCCCGGATAGGGGGAATGGTAACGGTGGAGATCGCGCCGCGGCGTGATACACGCCGTTGGGGTCGGGAAGGATGGAAGAGGGCGGAAAGAGAAAGGGTGGTTTCAAGCTGAGAAGTTAGCATTGTATGTCGGGCCACTAGAACGAATGTCCGCGTTTCTTGCGGCACCAGACTCTATCACCGGTGCTCCATACACAGCTCGGCTGCTTCGAATCGTCAGGGAGAGAGGCGGCGGTGAGGGCGGAACGGTAAAAGAGGGAGTCTGTTCACTTATCTCGCAGCCCGTAAATAATAAAAATATAGACATTACGCGACCGTATATCAAGCGGGCGTGTTTGGTTCGTTTTACGTTTAAGATAAATTCACCTACCGCGACGTCGTCCTCCCCGAAGCTTGCCCCGGGGAACGAATTAGAAGAGAAAACGAATGGAAAAACGAGAACAACCTCGTTTCTTTCCTACCAGTATATTCCTTTCTGGCGTAATCGTTTCGCGACGAGCAAATGCGTTGGACGTGCTGCTAGCGTCTAACCAAATAGGAGGACACTGTCACTGCGAAACGCTTTAAATGATACTTCAACAACAAAAAAATCACGGTTTCGTAATGCAGCTTCAAAACATATGAGACCCTTTGATTTCGTTGTTCAAGGAGTAGAACGTACATGTACACGTGTCTTACACGCATATTTTGACTGTACGCTGCAGAATTTGAAGAGTATCCACGGGCGAAAGTTGCGTCGTTAAGAGACAAGATCGTCCGCACGGCAAAGGCATCGGCACTCCACCGACCGCTTTATAAACTATTCCTGTTGNCGTTCAAGGAGTAGAACGTACATGTACACGTGTCTACACGCGTATTTTGACTATACGCTGCAGGATTTGAAGAGTATCCACGGGCGAAAGTTGCGTCGTTAAGAGACAAGATCGTCCGCGCGGCAAAGGCATCGGCACTCCACCGACCGCTTTATAAACTATTCCTGTTGTCTCCTTGGGTATTATTCCGAGTGCTGATTTATAGGCGCCATTAATTAACGGGAGCGCCTTTATTCGGACGAAAGGGATGGACCTATTGCTCACCGGTTAGACGCCAATTCAGTGCCATTGTTCTTGCGTCGTTTGCACACGTACGCACGCACACGAACGGGATCTCGGGAACAGAGCGTACGAATACGACGATAATTTTTCGCCGTGAAATAAAGTCGGGGAAAAGCGCGGGCGGCGCGGCGCGGCGGAGAAAAGGCCAGTTGAAGAGGGCAAAACGAAGAAAGGGGTAGAATAGAGGAAGTCCGAAGTGGGCGTACTCGCAAACACCGTGAGAAATATTTTTCCACTCGCGAAACAGCATCACCTTGTCCCCTTTTGTCCACGAGCCACGATCGAGAGTCTCGTCCGGGCTTCCGCCTTTTCCTCGCGTCCACCACCCCACCGTTCCTTTTCATTTTTCCTGATAGATCCGACCGGTTCATTCCGAGCGGATTACAACGGAGGAGCAGGAGTCTTTTGGCGATGCAACGAACGGCGTATTTATTTATCAAAGAGCACCACCGAGCCCGCGCCGTTCGCGATCTGCTTTGGAAATGTAAACGCGATAAACTGGCGGGGCGCGAGCGAGCGAGCGAGCGAGCCGGGTTGTCTTTAATGCCTCGGCGATATCGAGCACCGGCTCGTAACTCGTCGATCATTTTTCTGTCGATGATAACGGTGCAACGTATCAGTCGATATAATGATAGCTGGATGAAATTTTCAGCACATTATTCGAGACGTAACGCGTGCTCGTTGTAGCGCGTAATTCGTCCGGATCGGTGGTTGACAGGTGACAGGTGTGACGCGGGTCAACGCGTGACATCTGTCAACTGTGAATGTTTCAAGCGACGACGGTGACGCGTCTGTGCCGTGCTGAACGCTTGGTGACGTTGTTATCGCATCGGCGCGAATGGTCGATCTAATGAGCTCGGACGTGCGAGAGAATGACCGGAAGAAATGTTACAAGTGGGACGATCAAAATTTGGTGCGACGATCCGACGAATCTAGAGACTGATGCCCAAGGGTAGCGTTCACGTCTGCGCTAGAGATTTCTCAGCCTCTAGTTACTCCCGAATTTTTTAAATAGTCAAACAAATTTAACAACAATCGCTCTAATGATGGGTAACGCATGAACGTAATGTAAAAATGTTAATTCGTCGCGACGCGATCGTTCTTCCGTCAAGAATATCACGATAGAACAAAGCTAAGCAATCATTAATGAAGTATCTTACAGCCGTGATAGAAGCTCGATGACTTTCGAATCAGACGACGGGGACTGTTGGAATTCGCATGCGGGACATTGTAAACGCATCAGTAAGTATAGACTGAACCGCGACTAGGAGAATGGAGGAGAGCCAGGAGAGAGGAGAGCAGGGGTTAGGAGGTGAAAGAACGAGAGAGTCGTTATTTGTCACGGTAAGCGGCCTTTCTCGCAGTATTATTTCCCGCAAAGTGTTATTAACTGCTCTCATATTTCGCCTTTTTCTACCTACCGCTCTGTTGTTTCTCTTTTTTTCCCTTTCGTTCTGTTGCTACTCCCTTTTTGTTTTAATCGTTAATAGCACCCGTTCATTTCGGCGCTTAACCACGACTGTCACGCGTAGTTATTTAGCTGAAATATCAGTGGTGGAAACATTATGGTTTTCAACGAATACGAAAACCAGCGGCCGGACAAGCACGGTAAAACGCGGTATAAAACGCGGCCTGATGACTCTATTCTATGCGCGCTATCCCCGGATACGTGTCACGTTGTCTATCATACTTATTCCCGTTGTCGTTGTTACATTTAGCCCCGCAAGACTGATGATCATGGCAGCGCGGATAAAACGCGGCGACCGTACATAATTTCGAATGTTTAGAAATGCATAAAGAACGGAGACAGAGTAATTTCTGCGAAAGCGGAAAAGGGTAAGGCCGAGGTGTGGGGGAGCAGAAGCGTTGAAGAAAGAGAGGGACGAAGGAGAGATGGGTTTCGTAAGCTGATAAAGTGGAAAGAGAGGTGGTTTCTGGCTACGGATAGTCGCAAATCACTTTAACTGCGCGTGGAACAGTTTCGAGCCGCTAATGGCGTCAAGTGTCTCGGATACCATGGCTTTCGGTTTGGGACGACAGTTTCCAGGCAAGAGATGGCCGAAGAATGCTTTGAAACTTAGCGTGAACTAATGGTAGCGAGATTAAATGGATAGTCGCAGAAAAAGCGGTGCGACCGGGAGACAACGATGTGCGAAGGAAATCTCGATCCGTTGTACATCTTTTTGGAAAGGGTCGAGAGGGCAGCGGCGCGTACGCTCGGGAATGGGTGTCCCGGGCTTGACGCGATCGGTAGGAGACTCGGACCGTTTATGTAGCCTTCCAGCCTGCGGTTATTTGTAACAATAAAAAGCGAGGCACCTATAAAAATACTCTGTGACCAATCGTGAGCCGGTGTGGGTGAATAAGAGGAGGGGCGGGCGGTGGTCCGGGGGTGGCCAACGTAGCGGACTGAAATCGACATGACCGGTCGGCACAAAATTTATTTATTATTTTTGTCGTGCAATTTTGTATCGTGCCCAACTGCGGTGAAATTAAATTATTATTTTGCCGGTATAAATCATCGGTTCGTTGAGTAGGTGGGGTGAAAGCAGTGGGCGGGAGGGTGCAGGGGGGTTGCAAAAGTGAGAGGGCGGTGGTTTCGACGGGAGAGCGCGAGCGAGCGAGAGGGGAAAAATCGGTGCGAGCGAGCGGGCAAAAGAGAGTGAGAGAACATCCGTTCGCTTTAAATCCCCGCAAATGAATATTTATATTTTCCATTGAATTACTCTTTCGGGGCGGCATAATACGCGTGAAATTGAAATATATTCGATAAATTATTTTATCGAGTAGCAGTACGACTAATCGGTGCTGTGTACCGCGGAAAATTTCGGTATTGTCGGTGGAAAATCAAACTTCGCACCGGCGGCCGCGTCGCGATCGCCCGTCGATGCCTCGTAGATGGGGACCAAGATACGCGCACGTATACTTCGAATTCGAAAGTTCAACGAACGAATATAATCTGGATTCCCCGGGACTGTCGAACGTTTACGCGGCGGAGTGGCCCGGCCGCGAGGAGTAGTTTGCGCATGAACGATACCCCGAATTGGGACAATCGTGACAAAGTTTGCGCGATCTACATAACGATCCGTTCGGACGACGCGGCGCGACGCGCCGTTCGGGCCGTGAGGAGAACTTTTTGAAGAATCCCGCATGCATAAATCGGGCGGTATGATTTTGTTTTCCCGACGGCGCGCGCGACGAATCGCGTGCATTCGGTCTCTCGCGGAACAATCGCAATGCGGTTCGATCGACGTTTATACGCGCGAGAATGATTGCAGTTCGTAACTCCGTGTAAAAGCCCATTTCGCGATTTCGTAATTCGAAATAATTATTGGTGCGCATTGCGACGGCCATTATCGCAGACAAACAGTTTTATATCGTAAACAGACGCCATTAACAAAGAAGAATTGTTCGGTGGTTTCGATGTGCTCAGCAACAAAAGCACGGTCAGATTACACGTACCACCGATGTAACTGTCGTAATAACGAACTGCGTGGATTAATTTCGCAACAAGCATTGCGGTTCGCAAAATCCACAGTTTAATCTGTAGTCACCGTTACCGCGGTGAGACAATCGCACGGGCCGCGATTCCGTCCTCATACCGTCACCGTTCGTCCGTCGCCCGTCGCACGTCGTTCACTTTCATTCACTCGAAAACCGTCATCCATTCGTTAATGATTTTCTTCAAACCTCCCACATCAGTCCGCGCGCATTCGTCGCGTTGTCTCCATTTATTAAACGCCCGTCACGGCAAAATTCGTCGCACCGATGGATACGCGATCTACGAAATACAGAGTGAAAGGAAGCTGACGACAGAAAACGAGAAGTTACGAGAAAAATTAATACACATGAACTATCGACGCTATATTTGTAATTAGGTTAGACTGGCGTATATTTTCATACTCGGTGCGCGAACGAGATGCTGCAGTTAAAGACATTAAAAGGAGAGAGACGCAGAGAATTGGGGGTGGGAAGGGTAGCGAGGGGTGAGCGGCGTAAGGTGAGTTAAGCGTTTAATAAGCTTAATCACGCGACAGATCTGTGAGATACAACTTGCTTCGCCTCTGTAGCGAAGCTGTAGCCAACCAGCAACCCTTCCCGCCTGCGCCCCTACCCCCCGATGTTTCTCTTCTCTATGCATGCCACCCTCACTTCGGCTCACCTCCTCCCTGCTGTACCATCTGCTGTTACTATTTTACCGGCGGTTCTACGAATGTACGAGTCTCGCAGCACTCGCCACCCGTTCCACCGCACGGTTCGCCACCCCTTTCGCCACCCCGGCCCACCACCCCTGTCCGACCCCCGGTCCACTCGGTCCAGCTAGGTCCTATTAACGGAAAACTGTTTATTGCCAGCGAATAACGGATCCACGGGGATTACGCGTGGATCACTACTCTTTATCATGCTTGACGATCTCTCGCGACAATCGTAAACGATAAAAACATCGGAACGTATAATTTCTTTTTCCCGCCCGTTCCTCCTCGGGGTCGCGAGCGGGTCTGGAGGAGACCTCCGCGTACAAAGCGCTCGTAACACAGAAGATGGAAATTGGAAGCATTAGCATCCGGTGATCCCATGATTCGCGGAGTCTAACGAATAGTTTGCCAACATTGATCATTCGGGCATAATGTTTCCCTTTAACGTCGTTACGGTGAACAATGAACAGAATCGGCCAGGATTCCAGCCGAAATTGCATCCAAAAGCAACGGTGACTCTTGAATAGGAGCGATCGATGCGTCCCGCGAAGTTGAGGATTATTCGAAGAACGCGGGTATAACAGCCCTCGATGTTACTTGTCGCCCGATTCCCGCCCGGCCGGATCGACGCTCTTTAAGAATAACCGAAGGCGTCTGAACAGAGTTAATCGCCGAGAATTAACTCAACGCGCTGTGCCCCGGCTGTATAGATATTAGGCAACAGGAAATGGACGGAATACGGAACGGAATGGCATTAAGGCAGCGGTGTTAAAGCCCGGGGATGCTTCAAAGGTTTTCCAAAGCTTTCGTTCCAGTCGCGATGGTGTGGTATGCGGCGATTAGATCGTCAAGTATGAGATAATTGAGCAAGACTGTCCGACGAAAATCCCCTTCTCTTGGTTTTCACTCGGTCTAACCAACCTCGTCTGGCCCTCTTCTCGGAATATACATATTTAACGAGTTACCAAGGCCGCGGGCGCGAAAGACGCCCTTCATCTCTACATGCCGCTCCCAAGAGACGCACCGCTTATCCGGAAATTACCCAAGTTTCTCACCGGCTACTGGTTAGCTCCTTGCCGGGGAAGAAACTGATCTTCAGCCAAAAACAATTGGCGAAGCTGTAACCCGAAGCCGGGTCACAAAAATCGACAGCAATAAAATAAATAATTATAGCACCATGTCTCTTCAATCCAGCAGTTATCGGCCCTCAATTATTTAATTGCCAAATGAAATAGAACATTATTTAATCAAGCTTATGTATTATAAATACATAGTCAGGGAAATAAGAAGAAATCGGGACACGTTTCCGAATATTATAGTGAAACGCGAGTACGATTCGAAGAAAAAGTGGCAAACGTCGAGGAAGGGTGGATGGGTTATGTATGGGCCGGATAGATCGAGGCTTCCCCTCGGCCCGTGGGCCCGTCGCGACGCGCCGGATAGAATGGCACGCTCGCATAAGTGCAGCGGTCTCGCGTGAAAGGTGGCGAGGGTGGTGTGGCGGTTCGCGTGCATAACGGGCGAGCAGCATTGATACGGCCGGATCACAGCTACCGGACCAATGTATTTTACTGCCCCGAGGCTTAGCGCTATCGAAGCACGCAGTCACCCGCCATCACTCCGCGCACGAGTATGTAGTGACGGTAATAGTCACTATATCATTGGCTCTTGGTAATACCCTGGCTGCTGGCGGTGCTGCTGATGCTTCCCTTCGCCCACCCCCACCTGACCCCGTCGTCCCGCTAGCCCCCTACCACTTTCCATTCCCCTTCGATCGCCATCCTCGCCTCCTCACCCTTCTCCTCTGCTGCCGCGTAATGTTCGAAATGAAAATGAATGTATTTCGGATAGCGATAAATACCGCAGCGATTCGGTTGCGTCGCGCCCGATGCTCGCCTACCACCTTTGCACCACTTCCCTCTTCTCCGGGTTTAAACGACGATACCTCAAACGTACACCGACTCCCCCCGAATCTTTCTGTCACATTCTTCTAGTTTTTTACGCCCCGCGGTACGCTTGATAATAACAGTCCTTTGTCTCTTACCGTTCCTAGGATATCGTTCCTTTTTTCGAACATTCGCACCGGCAAGATATCATCCCTTAATTTATGTGAACGTGTTACGTATCGTTTGTGAGGAGAGAAGGGAAGGGAGAAGAAGCAGCGCGGTAGGAAACAACATTTAGCCGATGTAAGAGGGTGAAGGTATACGCGCGCGGTAGATATCTATGTACGTATCCGTCCTCACGATGGCTCACTAAATCTGGCGCTACGTGTCCGACGCGCCCCACCGGAGTTGTTCTAAATCAACCCGAGTTGACTAGTTCTTATCCGACGCATCGTCTCCGTCTCCGCCTTCGTTTCCGTTTTCCGTTTTCGTTGACAAACGTGAGTATGCGCTCGCCTGTACGCGCGCACGTTGTTCCAAGAACGACTCGCAGAAATTCGTCGACGCGGACTGTTTTAATGCTGACTGAACGCGCGCGCGGGAGGGGGCGGATCGTGCGACGGCACGGATACGCACGGCTAATGAAGAAACAGGACCGCGGGAACGAAACGATTGATACGTCGGTGTCAGGGATTGACGTCGATGCGTATGCCGATCTAACGAGTTTCAGTCTCGACCTCATCCTCGGTCACGGCTTTGGATCCCCGGACTGGGGAGATTGATCCGAGGTAGCATTACTTCTGGTTAGCCTCCGAGCGACGCGCTGTTAGTCTTCATTCCTCTCTACGTCTCTCTCGCTCTCTCTCTTTCTCGTAACCAGCCGCAAACTCCGGCTCCTCGCTTGATTGCGTCTAGTTAGAGCCACGCCAGACCCATCAGTCGTCTGCCGCGCTCGTTCCACCGCGATTATTTGTCTTTCCATTTAAAGAGTCCAAAAAGGTGTGACTCACAATTGTGAACAAGGGATTACTACGTTTTTGATCAATTTTAAGGTAGCGAGAAAAATCTTTCCCGACTTCATACTTGCGAAAGATAAAATCCTCGACGTAACGAAACCCTCGTACAAAGTCGTCAGCTATATCAACGTTGTCTCGTGGCCGCGGTTAAACGACAGATCGCGGAAGGAGCGTCGCCGACGGAGGAACCGGAAGCGGGGTTTTCTTCGCGTCCGAAAGTGAATACAGCCGGTGTGGGGGTAAACGCGGGCTTGAACGTACATACGTATACGTCTGGGCTGGGTGTACGGCACGTGAAATCCGATCGTAATTTTAGCCGCACCGCGCCTGCCGTACCTGCTAATCCATTCATACGCTCTCCGGCTCCTCTCCTCTCTTTCCCACCACCGTTCTCATTCTCATTCTCGCATTCGCTATCTAGCGGTCCTGCCTCTACTCTTTCCCTCGCCATTGGTGCGGCGATGTACACACCAGGTCGGATATATCGGCCGGTATTTCAGCCGCCATGCGGAGGTAATGGATTCAGAAACGCGGCGGACACCGCGCGCCCCGTGTTAATAACAATCCATACTTATTGCCCGCATATTTTACCGATCCCCCCGCACCCTGCCGCTTGCTACCGACTATATTACAACATATGGAGAGCATAAACTTTTATGGCTACCCTTCTACCGCCGCCCTTCCTCCTCTACCAGCACCTCCTCTTCTCCTCCTCCGCCTCCTCCTCCTCCTACTACTACTACTACTACTACTTCTCCACCGACCACCTTTCGCGCTACCCATCTAACGACCGGCTGCCTGTTTCTATTCCCCTCCCCCACGCACACCCCACCCGCACCGTAACCATCACCCCTTAACTAACTCTCCCTTTTCCGTTCGCTTTTGCCGCGTCTCTCCCTTCGCCACAGTCCACGGACCTTTTTTCCTACTCGATATTTGCTTTTACTAATTACAAAAGACAAGGGGTGGGAGCGGCGGCGGCGGCGGCGGCGGGGACGGGAGCGGGTGGAGCAAGCCGAACGATACCCCCGTCCGCCGGACAGCGCCTAACATTTCGAAGATCGACGTTACGACCTAAGAATAGATACAAATGGCAACTGTACGGCCGCACGTTAGACGAATATTCCTCGTAATTGCTCGTACCCCAGGGGACGGATTCTGTTCCACGAGTTATGCTTATTGCTTGTTCGTAGAAGAGAATTTTGTTAGGACGCTGCTCTGGTTCCGTTCCCAGGAGCTTCGATCGGAGCGGAAAAGGAACGATCGTGGTAAAGGTCCTTAGCCTGAGGTATCGTTCGGGGCCGATACCAGCGAACGGGGGTATCGTAGATCGAGCGTTGACCAAAACTGTAACAGTCCGGTATCGTACGGTTTACATGCATCCCTGGGACGGCGGCGGCGAGCCGAAGGCGAATGACCGGTCCCTGTAACTGGTCTCCAAACGCGGCAATAATTCCGCAATTCTATCGACGCCGCCGCCGCCGCCCATCGTTCTCAACGGGCCGGGCCTTTTGAATATCGCGAACAACTTGCCACGGCCGCGCTGCCGCGATGCGGATCAACGCAATTGCTCGCGCATATTATAATTTATATCCGCGCCGCTCTGCGCGAGGACTATTTGGATGTGAACAATCGGCACGCCGACAATACGAGACCTTAAATCATAATTTGGTTAATGTGGAATGTAATGTCGATGTTGGCGGAAGCGTCTCCGCAGCTCGTTGGCTCGGGCCGGACAATGCACGCGCGAGAACGAGAGAACGGGGCACGCTCGTTCGTTGGTTCGTTCGTTCATTCGCCGGCGCATACTACTAGCTAGCACTAGCTACCTAGTCATCGCGTCGCGTCGGCTAAACTCCGGCACGTTCGCGTTCGCGTGCGGCCACGTGCGCGCCTCCATGCTCTCTCTATACTCTCCGCGCGAGGGATTATAAATCGCCGGCCAATGAGTAGCTTCCATTCGTTATCACGATCGTTGCTACCCCGGTTAGGCTTTCGTCGTTGTTTCACGTTTGAAATATCACGCTTTCAACGTCACCGCCGCGAACACGTACGCCGTAGGCGTACGCGCGGCCTTCGTTAATCGACTTGAGCCGGATAAAGTAATTAATCTAAGTATAGATTGCGTGAGCTTAATTCAAAAAACCACCTGACCTCCTTTCCCGATGCTGAGTAATAGAACGCGAAAAATGGAAATGAACGTAGTTCAGTCCCGTATCTTCTTCCATATGACTTTTTCTCATCCTCATCGCGCGCACGAGTCGTCACTGAGTCTATTGTTATTGTTATGTAAGTCTATTGTCTATTGTTATGTAACACGCAGACGTCGGGACGCGTGATAACGGGACGCGTTTGAGCGACGTTATTGTATTAAAATTTTTGCTAACAACTCACAGGTATTCAAACAGAAACGATTCATAAGATTTGACAGGCTTATCGAAACGATAGTTACTCGTAAAGACCTTGATTTGACGTTTAAATGATTTTTATAGGAGAAATAAAATCGATTGATGTGCTTCGTAACGAAATTTCAGCGAAAACTAGTATCATTGAATTGTTTTTTTTTCTCAAATATATTATAATTTTATTTAAAAAAATAATACACTTATCTTTCACGTTATGAAGTGCTGTTTAAATAAAACAGCTGTTCGAGGTAATCGCGCGCAGCGATCGCAGCTGTGATGGGAAGCGTGGCGAGTTACGTTAAGTGATACAACCACGTACGTAGTCAGACAGGCAGGGACTCGTGCAAGTAGATTCGTCCCGCGCTCGCTATCCGAGTCGGACGCAACGCGTATCGATATCAAGGGCGATATCCCTCGCGCTATAGCAAATTGGGACCGCAACGTGGAACGGCGTTACGTGTTTCTCTGGCGTTGGACGTTGTCATAGGTGATCTCGAGCGTATAGTTAGAGATAATAATTATAAGTTAGAAACTTGCCGGGATCGGCGTTTCGTGGGTTAGAAGAGGCATGGTAGCGCGGGGTGGACTGCGATAGTCGAAGTAGCGAGCCTGAATGTTGCGAGTGGTGGTTGCGGCTCGGTGAGCGGACACTATCGCGTTACTACGTTGCATTAATCGCTGAACAGCCAGTGCGGTCAGATAACGGTCCACGGACCGAGTAACAACATTGTTTCTACTTTCTTCGGGGAAAGACCGCTATTATTTTCGACGTCGGGCATTAACAATAAGCCGAATCCTCGATAGAATATGAAATGAAATTCTGAATCATCGACCGTTATTCGAATGAGTAGTTGAAAGAGGGGAGTGCGACGATGACAAATATCTAGCTCTCTGTTTCTATTTATGAGTATGTCGCGCTGAAGGTATTGCGAACCAGAAAGCTGGCGCATGTGGAATCCTCTAAAGGTACATTTCGCTTTGTTTCAGAAAAAGGAACACGCATCGATGTGAATAGGAAATCGACACAGACTATCGAATGGCGTAATTACGCACGTCACGTGTATTTGTCTACGCGAACCACCGGCGGAAGAAAAAGACCGAACAAAAGTGCGTTGTGCAATGCAAAACCCCTCTTGTTATCAATACGCGTATCAGTAAACATGGCGTGTACGTAATACGAAAGAAAAGCGTACATCGTGGTACATTAAAAAACGGTTTAGCTTGCGGTCTTGTAAAACATGAATCGCCTTGGCGTGTGGTCGGGACTTGGCGGATGGCTTCGTGTGTGCGTACGGAGCTTTTGAAATTACGCGAAACGGCCACACGGCGTGGCGCATAGAGTTTCATCTTGGGAGATTACGCGAATCGTGATCAAAGCGAAACGACGAAGAAACGAAGCTTGCTAACGATGCGGGGATCAGAGAGAGGAAAAGTGAAGCGAACAGATAGGAGGGGATAGAGAAGCGAACAGAAGAATGGGGTAGGAATAGGTGCGGGGCCGGTCGGTCGGCGGGGGAGGGGGAGGGAGGTCGGGAACAAGAGAAAAGGGAAGAAGCGAAACGATCCGCGAGCCTCGGTTGCGGCGGCGCTGGCCGCGGTTACTCCGATTTTTTGATATCGGCTGGTTTTCGCGGCGGTAGCAGTATCGAGCTAACAATTAATTATTGGCGGCGCTTCAGAGGGCTGCCGGCAGCCGTAGTTAAACATTACGCGTTCCATATCTTACTGTGCTATCTAATCCCCACGGGGGCTCGAGCGCTACTGCAGTAATCTCGTTTAATTGCCGGCTGTAGACGCGAGAGTCCCGTTCAATTAGTTTTTCAAATAAACATTAGTTTCCTTAACACGCGGCGCCATAACGTGGCGGAGGATGAGGACGAGGACGAGAACGAGGACGTGGGCGAGGGCGAGGATGAGGGTACTGCCGCTGCCGCTGCCGCTGCTACTACTAGCGGCAGCCGATAGCGGAAAGAAGATAGGAACGGTCAAATCGGCGGCGAAAGAGAGATCGTGAGGTGAAAGGGACAGAAGAGAAGGAGAAGGAGGAGGTGGCGACGGTGGTGGCAGGGAACAGAGCGAGAAAGTAAGAGGGGCAAATCGAAGGTGGGAAAAGAGGAAGAGCGGCGCCCGGATAGACGAAGAGGAGAGTAACTAGTGCAGTCGGAAGGCAGGTCGGTAGAGGTGACGGGTCTGTGGAGTAGAAGGGTGACGGAGGTGGAGGAGGCGGTGGTAGCGGAGGCGACAGAGGTTGGTAGAGATGGTTAGAGGGAGGAGAAACACCGGTGGAGGAAGAGAAGGGTGGTGTCGCGGCCGCGGGGTAAGTAATTAACGACACATTTATACGATATCGCCCACGGGTGCGGCGTGGCGCGCAACGGCGCGATGCAGCGTGGCGCGGGGCCGCGCGAAACGGTGAAGAGACACGAACGGTGGTGAACGTGCTGGTGCGAGCAGGTGAGCCGGAGCAAGCTAGAATCTCGTTCATAGGAAATGCTCCGCTAATAGGAAGCTATGCGTCCGTCGATAGATACGTAGCCAGCGCGGCTACATGGGGCAACTTGGTCGATAGACCGGCCGATAGACCGTCACGTTCGCGACCGTGACGATTGGCCCCGGCCAGATTGTAATTCGGCTAATCTGTGTATTTTACGCGTCGAAGAAAAAAACGAAATCGACGGTCCCATTGTTGAATCTCGTAATTCATAACTGCCACCGGCACTGCGCGCCGGTAATCAGATAGAAATCGGGAAAGATCGGCAAATCGCGGGACAAAACGGTACACGAGAGTTGGCAAACAAGCGAAAGGGGATCGAAACGACTTTTGCCCTTGCGCGAAACGCTCTCGTTGCTCACGCGGCTGGTTATGGTGATGCGGATTATTCACTAATATGATTTACGACGTATTACCCCGACGTGCTAGCGCGCGCGACTCACAATGCGCACATAATGTGAGGCATAATTTATTAATTTTACTAATGGCTCCTGCCCATTATTATTGATTTCGGACCGCGCCTCGTTCGGACGGGCGCTGATTTATCCTGGTCGTTATCGGCCCCATGTTAAATCGTCCGCGAACCAGGAGCCGCGAGAATACAATTCGACGACTCGTGTACTTTTCCTTTCCCATTGCGCGCCTGTTCGACCAATATACCCGACTATCGATACGAACGGAAATCGACAGAGCGCGCCGCTGGATCTCGTCGCCCATTTGTTTTTAGGCTCGCGTCCAGTTCGAGGACAAAAAAAAAGGGGGCCAAGATCGATCGAATTGCCGAAGTTGCTGGGAACACTTGCTCCTCGAGAGACTATTTATCCTCATTCGATTCCTTTTTGTTACTTTCTTTCCTTATTTGCTTCGTTTCCTTTGCGGATACGTATGATGAAAGTTCGCGAACGTGCGGACGGGAGAGGAGCACGAGAATATACGCGGGTGAAGTGCATCGATAACGATCCAGACACCACGTTGTTCGAATGGTCGTGCCGACACGATATTAAAACATTAAAGTAACGTACGACCGTGCGGCGAGGGGAAGGGTACGGTTGACGTGATCTTTTCGTCACAATTCTACCCTTTCGCTATTTCAATCCACAGCCGTTATTAATCACGCCGTTATTAAATACGCAAACGCTGTTCTTTTTAATAAAATGCACATGTGTATTCGCGGGCAGTAAATTTGTCACGCTCTCTCTCTCTCGCCAAAATCTATTAGCTACCATAAAATGGCATTGTGCCTAGTAACGGGTGATAAACGTTCGTACGTCGCTCAAGGCTTAAGGGACGGAGATCGGTACCGGATCTCGTCGATGTCCAACAGCGGCTGCTGCCACCTGCAACTACGAACGTTCGAACAAGTTGCGGACACGGCAGGTCGCATCGTGCGGGACTCACCGGCCAGAGAAACATAAATGAAAGGAGGAGGGAAAAAGTATTCTGTTCGCAGGACGGAGAGAGGATCGACTCAATATCCCCCGTGCCCGTGTCATCTCCCTTCATCTGTCGCGTTCGAGCATGTGTCCGACGCCAATCTTCCCTTTTGGGAACGTTATTGGCCGCCGCTCGTGTTCTCCGTTTCTCCCGTAATAACATTTTTATTAAACGATAGGCACGCGAACAGCGTTGAATTTTCGGTCCCGACCGATTCGGGCGAGTACGCGAGACAACGTCGTGATCGTGGGTTCTTAAAACGCGATTACGAAAAAACATCGCAGGAACGAACCGGGACAGGATTTCGCGGAAGAAGAAGACGAAGAAGATGGTCGTTTCTACGAGCGCGTCTTCGAGTTTCGCCAGGGTTCGGGGCCCGGGCTGTGATACGTACTAACGAGCCATTAGAAAGCAAACAGTGGGCGACGTAGCGAGATAGCGTGTTGCATGGATCAGATATACGGTAACGAGGGAATTATATTACTCTTAGCCGATGAACCTTTGATGATTCCGTTTGAAGTCGGCGTTTCGTGGTAGAGTGTAGAGCAGCTTGAGCAGCAGCAGCAGCAGCAGCAGCAGCAGGGGCAGAGCAACAAGAGCGGAGGCAGAAGGCTGAAGCGTTAGCTGGCCGGAGAGTCTACGGTGCTCTCCGCGTTAGGAGCACTGTCACCCTCGACTTGGCCGGCAGAGAGAAGGGTGAGCTCTCACAGAGAGATTACACGAACCTCTCGAGTACCGCGCTCCGGCTACGTTAACCGCAAGCCGGACGGCCATTATTAGCAGGTACCTTGTGCACAGACCTTCAGTAAGCCGTACGTCGTTGAATAATTAGAATGCCGCACGACTACTGCTAACCGCCAGCGTCTAAACACGTACGTAACGCGTACGTACTGCCTTTCTTCCTCCCGCCCGCGTCCCTTGACTCTCGCTCACCCCCTGCTCTTATCATTTGCGCGGGATGCTCTGTGTTCCTACTTTCAAAGACCGTGTTCCGCGCGAATATCGACTAACGTCACAAGGAAAGGATTACAAGGGATCCGCTTTTTCCTACCTCGATAGTTAGGACGTCTCGATCGATCCTCCAGTTTTAATGCTACGACGTCATCCCTTACAGCCACTATAAATTATGCTTCCTTAAGTCGTACTAAATTCGAAGATATGCAGAAATGTTCGTTTCAATACGTGTATCAGTTTCTTTAATGGCGTATAAAATTAATCTATATATATAAAAATGAGTTCTTAATCTTTGTCGCCAATAGACTCGAATACCGCTCGAGCGACTGAGCCCAAACTTATGGGCGATGCACAATAATGTNACATATGATATACGTAGCGTTATTTTAACAAGAAACGATGTACATGTATCTTCTCTGTACCAGAATTAATGATAAGCAATTAAATTGTTATAATCGAAAAGAGAACTGTCAAGGCCGTTTATTTTGTCCCCGCATGATCGAGATCCTTTACTTACACCGACGGTTCCGTATTCCATAGACAGACGCGCGCGCGGTATGTCTCGATGTAACGATGATACAGAATGCATAGAGATACAGTTTCCCTTTGATCCCGTGACAAAAAAAATAGCTGTTTCTTGTGCCGTACTCATTCGCTCGTTTCTCTTTTGATTACCGATTCCTCTGCGGGGAAAAAAATTCCATTAGACTGCCAATAACTAACAAGCATAGCGCGCGCGTACGGGTAGCGGCAAGTTTGACGATTAATTATCGCAGCAGCGACGCGTGTTTGATGTCGAAGGAAACGTTAACGTAGCCCGATTGATCGGTTAATTTAAAGGGACGGTAAGAAGGTGGGGTTGGGAACGAGGGGGAACGACAGCCCGCGGGGCCTTCCGTTCGAGGGTAGAACGAGAATGGATGCTAGCGGTGAGAGCGAGCGAGCGAGCGAGCGTGGGATGCCGGCAGAGAGGGAAGAGCGCGTTACGTACCAAAGCAGAGTAGTGGCTCTGTTTCGTGCCGTTCTCTTCTCTGTTCCCTTTCGTTCGCCACGACCACGACGGACTCCGACAGCTCTTTCATCTACGGATGATTACCTACTACGCTGCGTCGTTCTAAACAGACCCGCGCTTCCTTTCCGTTTCCGATCCTTCCACCGTCACACCACACCCACCCCCGTCAATCGTTCAACCAAATCCGCCGTCGGACTTTGCTTCAGAATTAACTGGCCGAATAGGAAACAATTAACACCCGCTATCGCGACATTAATTGAAATATGCAACATTTGATCGTAACGTTTCATCGTATCAAACTAAAAAATTGTTTCGATTTTTATTCTTGCCTAAGCTTCCCCAGAAATCATATTTTAAGCGAAAACTAAGTTACAATAAAGGAAGGACCATTCACAGTCGCATGCAGAAACTTGAGGATTCGTTATAATCGGGAAAGAGAACTTTCGCCCGACACCTTGCGACCCGGGCCTGCCTCCAGCCGTTCTTAATGTTTACGTCACGACGTTTCTCGTTTCTCGACCCAGTCACAATTATGCACCGGCGGAAATAACATTTACTTAGCAGAGTCGCGCCCGAGTATTGTGGACCTGACACATATCACCTGATCGCGTGACTTGCCCCGTTCTTGGTTACGTCGTCGTCGTCGTCGTCGTCGTCGNACACCTTGCGACCCGGGCCTGCCTCCAGCCGTTCTTAATGTTTACGTCACGACGTTTCTCGTTTCTCGACCCAGTCACAATTATGCACCGGCGGAAATAACATTTACTTAGCAGAGTCGCGCCCGAGTATTGTGGACCTGACACATATCACCTGATCGCGTGACTTGCCCCGTTCTTGGTTACGTCGTCGTCGTCGTCGTCGTCGTCGTCGTCCCCGTCGTCGTCCCCTGATGCAGCCATGGCGGCGTGGCAGCTTAAACTCTGCTCGAACTTCCCGTCGCGCGGAACACGGCTGCAACGTGTTGCGCGACGCGACGTATCGAGCTTTCAAATAGAAAACTTGGGAAGGAAAAAGGCCGGCGCATGCCTTCCGTTTTGTATTAAACGCGATTCCTCTCGCATTGTACCGAGATCGGCGTTACAGGAAGTATGTCTAGTTGATTTTTTATTTACCCATCAGGTAAAAAAAGCGGCGACCGATTGGAAAGGGCGCAGGTGAGTCGTACGAGCTAGACCTCGAAACGTTTTCCTTGTAATTTACGATCGGCCGGGAGTACAGAATCCTCCGGGCACCGTGAGGAACATGGCCTTCTTACATAAAAATCGGGAAACCGCTCGCGGCCGAGACCGACCACAAATCATCGTCTGTCGTCTCGCGAAACGAACGTTCCCGTGAAACGGCGACAGTCTTCTCCGCCGGGACGTGTGCCGAGCACACGGAACGAATCTACATCATCTTGTCGGGCCAATGGACCGAAAGACGCGCGGGCGCTCCTCTCGCCGAGGCCTTCGTAAATTTAAACGATTTCCGTCAAATCGTCGCCGGGTTCGCCCGTGGACTCGGAAGTTGAAATTCCGAGAGTCGGGAGGCAAACGGGGGCAAGGATATCTAGATGTTCGGCGGGGTCGAGGGAACGAGATTCGCGAAATCCACGGACGACGCAAGTTTCCTTCTCAAATTAACCAGCTCAAGAGACGCTACGTAAACCGAGATTATTATAATCTCTCCAAGACTCGGCTGCGGTAACATTAAACGAAGAGACGTGACCTTTGTTTCGTAGTCTCTATACCTACGTGCATACATACATAGGCTGCTCCCGGTACGCGGGCCAAAAACCGAACCCGGGGAGGGGGCCGGGTTTCGTTGGAGACGGAAACAGAGCACAGTTTACCGACGACTTTCCGATGTGTCTTCCCATTAACGAAATCTGGATGTGGATTAACTTGAAGGTTTGCGATGTTGGCGCAAAGAAAGAAATGGCGGGCGCCGTTTGCCAAGAACTCGCGACAATTTAGTTGGGCTCGGAGACGGAAAGAGGAACGGGAAATAGGAACGGAAACGGAATCAAATGAGTACGCGCGTGATCACAATTTGCCCACCCAATTGCAGCTAGTTTCGCCAGATATAGACGGATGATCGAATAATTAGTTAGCCGAGTGATTATCGTATTTTCTTTAATCAAGAGATATTTCTGAGTGCCAGGATCAAGGAGCGCGAAGGCAAGTATATTAACTCGACGTTGACGTCGCATTTTTGACATTTTTATTGACTCCAGCTCAGTTATTAGAAGAAAGCTTTGTTCTTTTTTTGCTTCTCAGTCGTTATAATGTGTAGGAATATCGATGTATATCGATATGTCATCTATCGTTACTATGTATAATAGATCGTTACTATGTAAAATAAAATAGTTTAGTTACTAGCGTTGCGGAGAGAAGGCAAATAGCGATTCATACGTTAATGGCAACTGACTGAGAAAGGACGCGAATAAATGTTGTTGAGTTATCGAAGTNTCTGTAAGCTCTGTAAAAGGGTTAATTACCCGTGAATTAAATAAATAAATAAATAAATANCTTATCTTACCAATGTCTCTTTTTCTTTTTTTTTCTTTTTTTTACTGCTCTGTACCTCTGTAAGTTCTGTAAAAGGGTTAATTACCCGTGAATTAAATAAATAAATAAATAAATATGAATAATAATGAAATTCAATTATTAATCTTCATGCCACCAAGAAGGGATTACTAAAGAGTGACTGCTTTATGGGATTTTGTGTCACACGAAAAAGTCTGCAATATTTTACGCCTTCTAAAATCCATTGCCACTGAAATAAGAAATAGGAAGCAAAACACTCGTCGATGTTGAACTGACTGTACAATCTATTCAGTAAAGAATGACGCGGGTCGAAATAATTAATCGATTAATCCTGAAGTATTCAAAATAGATGAATCTTCATTTAAGCGAAAAATGTTTCAAACTCCACCGAAAAGAGCAATCATCGACTGTCACTCTTAACCACTGCCACTCTTTAATAATATCTTCTCGGTGGTGATACTTAAACCAGTAGATATATCATTATTAAAATATTACCATGTACAAATAAATACGTTTATAAAACACGGAGAGTGAACTTCATCAGTCTTAAGATTGATAAAATGCTGAAATTTTAAATGGAGAAAATCAAAACTGGGAACGAAAAAATTGTAAAGCCAGCAGCAACTGGCCGGGTACGTTTGTTTCTGTAAAATGCATCGCTGGCGAGCACTTCTACGCCTTGCCCCGTCTTGCTTAATCCCACGGTATTTATTCGCATAATAGTAACGCCGTTGGAACGTTTTCAAGAATTATTGCTGTCCTTGCCACCGACGATAAATGAGTCCGGAGGATTAGCTAAACAGTGGCTCAAAAATGTTATTATATAGCTACATGAATATTCATCAACTCGCGTGAGAGCAAGCCGAGTTGCTTTTAAAAGGATTCGCCCTCGGGTTCTTCCACCGTTCCGCGGCCGTTTGCCGATTCGATCAAAACTAACCGCAGAATTTCTATGAAACTAAACAGAGTATCACGCTCTTCATCGATCGCTATTGGAATAGGATCTCGGAACGAAATTCGTAGGAACAGTTTCCGTGAGGCAGCACTGCGATAATTGGTAGAACGAATTCGAAATCGACGTCGAGTCGCATTGGGAAGAATGGCCAATAAGGAAGAGCACGTAGAAGGCGTGTCCAATATTCTTAGGTACGTCGTTGCGGATTGATACTTTACTACGGCCGCGTAATAGAGCACCTCCAGCTGGAGATGGAACACCGGTGAAGATAATGAACGGCGAACCGAGGACGACGTTTTAAGAGGGAGCGAATTTCTCAAAATTTCTCGCGCAGAGCGTATCGGAATAGGTGGGACCGGTCGCCGTAAATATCGATTCATTAAAGGGTACACTCGTTAAGCAGTATTACACGTTCGATTGATATTTTTGCCGGGACGTTTGGTAATCGCGTTTACGCGGTCGCCGAATTTAATTTGCTTTCCGTTCGATGTACTCGTTGCTCGTCAGTGTTCGGGTCGCGCGGATCGATCTACACCGACGAGTAACGAGCGGTCGGTATTTCGTAGGTTAATTAACGTCTACACTGAATGCGCGTCCCGCCTCTGCATTGGCGTTCGGTCTTCTTTCGAGTTACCATGTTCACCGCGTTACCGCGCTCCTGCCGAACACGCGCGATGATCGGTCGGATCGCGAATGACTCGGGATCGCGGTCCGAAACGCGCGTCCGAGGCGTGACGAAAAATGCTAAAGTCGGCGCCCGAGGACGAGCCTGCGATGGTGATAGCGGTCCAAGCAGTTCGATAACGCGATAAGGCGAGGTTAAACCCATGTTTGGCGGGCAGGTTATAGGTTAAACGGTGAGCTAGGGGGTGCAACAGGTCGCGTGAACTTGGGTGAATTTTCTGTTCCAGGGCGCGCTGTCTGGCCCTCCTGCATTCCCCTCCCCCTCTTATTCCCTCTGACCCCTTTCCTCTGTCTCTCTCCTCTCTCGCCCGCTATCGTCAGAGCTACCCCTAACCTTGTCGCTCTCTCTCCCCCTAACACGTCTCACCCTCGTGCCGTACGCTGCACCCCACGCCACCCCCCCGCCCTGTCTGTCTCTCTGTTTCTCTCTTCTTACCCTCTATCTCACCGTTACGCCGTCATTAGTCAACGTCGACGCCTGTAGCACGTGGAGTCCCGCAGAATGCACCAGCTGCTTGATATCCTCTCGTATCCCGTGGCTACGAGTCACGGATTTCCCGCCTCAAAGTCACGGAGCCGCGCCGTTCTTCGAGCCGCGGATTATCCGCGTAATGTGTACATATGTATTTCCGCCAGCAAAGGTCAGAGAGGCACTGGAAGAAGGTGCGAAATCAGAGAGCACAGCCGCACGCCAAAGGGGTGAATAACGGTAATGGAGAGGGTTGGAAAGGGTTGGCGCGAGTGAGCGAACGCGGAATTTAACCGAGCATTGCTCTGCGCGAAGAACAAAGCTTGATTTATTGTAATGAGTTTGCAGGAGTTAAGAGGTACGTCTCCCCTGGCCGTTCGTCGTTCTCTGGCCGCTTAGCTCGATATTGAGACTGGTGCGGTTTGATGGGGATCCTCGGATCAACCCCCGTCATAAACCCTTCTTAGCACCGGCCGCTCCGCCGCGGCCCCCTCTCTGAAATATGCATGAACCTTCTGCATACTGATTGCGTTATTTGTATCACCTACGAGAAACCATCGAGAGACAGGGTATTTGTATCTGCGACAAATACTTAAACCGTGTCGCATCGGCGCCTTTGTATTTCCTGCGGATATCCGAGACTCGCGTCCCGTTACGCCGCATTTACATCCGTGGGTTCCGTCCGAGTCACGAGTTTCGGGTCCGCGGCCGGGTCCCGGCCCTTCTAATCGATCGACGACGGGCCGGATCTAAGTAAAAAATGTCAGAGATCAAAGGGCGATATCGGCGGACGTTTCGTTACTCGCTCGTGCTAGCAAAGTTCGTTTTCAGGCTGGATTTCCCACCGAAAACGTTCGATTCATTGAGAACTGACGGGGGAGCCATAATTCCTGTCTCGGTTTGACATTAATGCTTCCCCTACTTCGTACCCGGCAGATAGGCGAGGGGGTTAAGCTCGCTGCGACATATTTATGGAGAGGACGAGATGTTATCGGGCACGAGGACCCTGGGTTTGTCCGATCGCGCTGCGAAATCCGCCCTTCCTACAATCTACTTCGCAATTATCGCGCACGACGTTAATATTTGGCCCGCACCCTCCGTCTCCGCCCAACCTTCGATTCCGTGGAACCTGCTCAAGTTCAATTTCCCTCGCGGACGAACGCCGAGCCACCGGCCATGCAGATGTGTATCGCGACCCCGCTACGAATTCGTTGTATCGCGCCGGTTCTATTGATCATTGGTTTTAACCGGGCGAGCGGTTTTCTTGAAGAGGCCATAAAGGAACGGGAAAATAGGGAAGGAAGATATCGCCAACAGCGTCGTCGACGACAGCGAGGAGGACGACGACGAGGTTGGGGTGTAACGGGTCGAGGTGCGTGTAAATTAAAGGCGTCATAGATTTTCGCGGTAGCCCGCAGGATCAGGGCCTTAGATTTGCGTCCGGCAGATTACCCCGGGGGTGAAATGGGACAATGGGCGTTAGTCTGGGCCGACGGCGTATAAATAAGGATCCCCAGGAAGCTTCTGGGGGTAAGGGGACAGCAGGCAGAGGAGATCCTCGCTCGGTAGCGACGTGGTAGCCGAGTAGAAAGCCCGGCTAGTGCTGAGACCGGTCGGCCGTCCATCTTGGCCGTCGCCGTGGCGGTCCTTATCTGCACTCACAGCTCCGCTGCTAGACGTCCGGTGATCTAGGGCACTTCTCTCTGCCTCTCTCTCTGCTTCTCCCGGTCGCGCAAGACACACTCGGGTGTGCACACGTACACACATTCTCCCTCTCCCTCCTACACGAGAGGACACTGTCTTTTCTGTCTGAGCGAAATTACTCTATACCGTCACCTCGCATCCAGCAGCTTCCGCGTCCAGAAACATGCATGCCTCTCCTACTTCTTGAATATACAAAAAGTCCGCCCTAATCTCCCGTGCATGCGAGATTCTGTTTAGACCGCATTCTTTAATGCAAAGCCAGAGGTAGAATGTAAAATACAAAAGCACACTACGTCCGCCGGGCGGTGTCCATAATTTATTGAAAACAATTTCGGTGATACAATTATTTCTGGTTATATCCGGCTCTTCGTCGAGAACAACGGATAAAGTCTCGGGGCTGGAGTATGCACGATCGGCGGTCGGTCGCCGGTCCCCGAAAATCTTAATAGGCGACGAGACGACAAACTTCCTTTCGACCGGGACCGTAACCAAGTCTCGCGTCACACGGTTGTTTGTGCATATCGGATGAACGACACTCGCCAGGATCTCGGTCGGTCCTCGTGAAATCTTAATCGTGGTAGCACGTACTTATCGCGCGTCGCCGACACGTAGACGCGTTCTATACCCGTTTGCCCCGGGTCGCCCGGTTCCCTGTGTAGTTTCTCGTTCGAAGAGAAGCAGAGCATTAAATATTGGAAGTATCCTCCTGGAATTATACAGGAGAAGGTTCGCGCGTGGACCCTCTAAAGCCGGGGCGCGTGCACCGTGGCACGGAGCTAAAGAGATAGAAACCGTGGGCGAAAAGGCACCGCCGCGCCGGTGGGTGGTTTAGAAGGAACGAGAATAGGGGAACGAGAGTCTTAGGAAAACCGTCCGCGCGGGGAGGGAGGAGGCGGCGTACCTTGGAGGTTATGAGTTGGATACGGAAGCGGCTCCTTGCGAGAGAAGCTGCCGCGCGATGTTCGCTAGATGGGCGATACGACTTGGGTACATACGGGGAGCCTTACCCTGCGAGTACCAGACAATTGAACTCCTCTCCGTTTATTGCTTCTAATTAAACGACCGAGATATTTCTACTACGTTTCATTAGCGTACAACCGAACTCCGGTAGGACGGCTCGTAGCAATGCGACAATAAATATGCAGCTACGTTGCCGCAGTGATGACCCTCGCTACCTCCCACGCTCGCCTTTCCCGGTATTCCTCTACCCTTTAATTCGGGGACACGTTTTTCTTGAAATTTTTGTCAATTTCCTTTTTCNAAGCGGCTCCTTGCGAGAGAAGCTGCCGCGCGATGTTCGCTAGATGGGCGATACGACTTGGGTACATACGGGGAGCCTTACCCTGCGAGTACCAGACAATTGAACTCCTCTCCGTTTATTGCTTCTAATTAAACGACCGAGATATTTCTACTACGTTTCATTAGCGTACAACCGAACTCCGGTAGGACGGCTCGTAGCAATGCGACAATAAATATGCAGCTACGTTGCCGCAGTGATGACCCTCGCTACCTCCCACGCTCGCCTTTCCCGGTATTCCTCTACCTTTTAATTCGGGGACACGTTTTTCTTGAAATTTTTGTCAATTTCCTTTTTCCCCGATTGCAAAGAGCACACATTGCAAATGAAAGGTAAACGGTTCTGGGCTGGGTGGCTCGGACTTCGAGGCGATCGCCTCTTAAACGAACTTTGTCCACGAATAACGCGAGTGATTAATTATCATTGCGCCTAGGTGTTACGATCTCTGTTCAAGCCCCTTAATGGAAATAACTAAGTATTGTTTGGGTACATGCCTTCCGTACGGAAACGATCCATCATGGCCCGGATAATTAGCGAAACCGTGGTTGCGCGTGTTGTAATCATCACTCGGAATAATAATATGATAAGTTCTTTCCCTCTCTCTCTTTCTCTCTCTCACGTACGTATATATACTCGTATTTTCCATCGAGATCTTATCCTTTTCCTTGCCTATCGTTAGTCCTGTGCAAGGCGTCCGGACCGCCGAAATCAACGGGAGTCTTTGCCGGTGGCAAAGGGTGGCCGCGGCGCGCTTGGAAACTTTCGAAAAATCAATCCCAGACAAGGTTCGCGTAACGCTGGTGTCGGTGCAATTCATTTGCATAGGAATTGCACGCGACGGAGACGGCTGCAGCTCGGTATCGATTTTAAGTGGACCGGCTGTCCCGTCAGCTTGCTGTCTCGTCTTCCCTTGGACAGAAGCTACTCGAAGTCGCGCAAGCGCTGCTACGAAAACTTTCGTCGCGGAAAAGCTACACAGCAGGATTCTGTGACGCCCGAAAAAGATATTCAACGGAAAACGATATTATCGCGTGTGGAAAATCCGCGATCCGATTTCGATCAATCGCGGCGACGTAGGTAGTCGATTCATCATCGTAATTATGTAGCCAGGTCGCGCTGAATATTCATAGATCACTGTATGAGAGAAAGTAGAGCACAGTCGTATTCATCACTGTTTCTATCAGATAAAAGCTACGATTTGAGGTGGGCTTGTAGCTGTCATACATTTTCAAACTGACGCGTTTTAGAGCGCGTACGTGCGCTTCCGAAAAATTGTCGTATGGACACGAAGAGAATATACGCCCCCATATTATGTGTTACGTTACATTACGTTTTTACGTTATTTTCAAACAAGAATTTTAATTGCTACCGTAAATTACGCTACGTGTTTAATGGAACAGAAGATGTAATCGCGCGTTCTGTACGTCTGTACCGGTTGTCAACGTTGCGCGTCAGTTACAGAATGGGGGGAGGAAATATTATTTTTTCGCAGACGCGCGCCAGGAGGAAAGGATTAATTTTTCAGTCATCGCCTACCTCTGCATCCCGCGGTGCGCAAGTTAAGAACCGTGAAATATGCAACTGTGTTCAAAAAGTATACGTGCACATCCGAAGTAAAAGTCGGCGGTGCGGTGGCTGGAGGATCGACGGGAGTTGGTAGGATGGGATAGACGCGGGTCAGACATCCCCGGTGGCCAGTACGTAAGGACAATAAGCCAAAAAGTTGGTAAGGCAAGCATGGCGGAGCCGTTAGCCGTTATGAAGCTCAAGGGTGAAGTCAAGATTGTAATTAGCTGGCGCTAAGTTTCGAGGTTTCCCTTGTATTTGCATGCGATCTCAGTCCTGCTGACTGCTCGCTCGCTACCCCTCGAGCACCCCTGAGCTCTTCTACCTCGGCTGCTCGCTGCGCTACCATCGCGACGCTACGCGATCTCCACTGCGTGTAGTTGCCGCGAAGAAACGGACTCGCCACTGGTGCGGCGGCCAGATAACGAACGAAGTATTAAAAAATCTCGAAGAAGCGGCCCACGATCCTCCGTCCTCGTCGGACGCCCCGGGAAGGAGGGGTTCGGCGAGGAGACGCGAAGGTGCAGAACGCTTGCACGCGACACGATTTCGCGATAGAGGCGAGGGGGAGGGGGGAGGGGAAACTCCTCTTCGAAACACGTACGGCAATTACAACGACCATTCTGGAAAATAGAGGGTTTCCATCCCACGATTGTTATCTACACGTGTTGTTTATTGATTATTTCGTTGTCTGTAGGAACGGGCAACGCGTACGCGTTGTCGGGGCCGAAAGCACGGCTGCCGGTAATTGCCGGCTGCAAGGAGGAATCCAACGTAAATAACCATACGTTTTGCCGTTGATCCCGAAGAGGTAGCGCACCCCGTAGGAAACGGGAATATCGCGGATAGTGTCGGGAGCCGTTGCGCTGTAACAAAATCTTGCCGCGCGGGGAACGGGGTGAAGGGGGCGGAGGGGGACTGGAATCGGTCTGGTCGAATGTTTCGCATCCAATTTTCCTTGCATGATCTCGCGATGAAAGGCAGGAATCGCGCCGGGTCCTCCGAGGGAGTACGAATACCGACGTATCCGCAAATTCCTCGGAGAAATCTTCGAACCGTTGCTTATCGCCGAACGCGCTCTCGACAAATTTGTTTCGCATCGCGCCGCAACACGGTGCCGCGTCTATGCCGCGCCGCGTATCGTATACCGACTGGTAAAAAATTCGCGAGATATGCGCGCATGTATATACATATGTATATGTATGTATACGCGAGCGAACGGGGAAAGGAATCCATCGATTCCGCGGCGAAGCTTCTCCGAGCATCAGCGACCCGCTGCAAGGACTCTGGGAAAAAAGTCCGACCGAAGGGATCGACGAATGATCGGTAATTGGCCGGAAAGATAACGAAAGCGGCGGCGCCCGGCGTTAGACCGGGGCGCACGTTTTCCGATGTGCCGCGGTATCAGAGGAAGGCGGCGAAGAAGGTGTAGAAGTATCGCGTATTCCCGGGGACGTAATGATGCGGTGTACGGTGAACAGGGGACGAGCGCGTATTAGTATCGTTGGTACGCGCGTCGGTACGGTACACTCCGTTAACGCGCTGCCATTTTCGATAAGAGTCGTTGGAAGGACGACGCTGATCGCGCGCGACGCGTAGGCAAGCTGCTCGTAAAGTGTTTAGCCGAGGGGAAGGCAGGTGGAGAGGAGGACTCGCCAGAATGGGGTAGATGAGTTAAACTACACGAGGTCTGACGGTAGTAATTGAGTGCCGCTCTGTCTAGTTAGCACCTCGTGCCATCGGCTGACTCCCGTCACTTTATCGGTTAAACGACAGCGATGCGTGACAAATCCATCTTGCCTTAACCGCGGCGACGCCTAGACGGGCTACGTTGATTATCGACGTATACCGTTCCGTTCGCTTCGGTTGACGTTCATCACGGAAGAGACGACGACAGCGTAACGCTTCAACACCCGGCGCGGAGGTGGTGTTCGCGGGACGTATTTGCATGTACTATACACCCCGAGAGCGCGGTATCGCCGGGGCCTCTGTAGCTGGGAAACTCGAAACCGCTGATTACCATGCTCTGCGAATCGGTCGGACTCCGTTCGAATTCGCCCGGTAAAAAACCCCGGTAAAATAGTTACCGGAAAGAAATGAACAAAAGGCGAAGACGCGCGGCGCGCGTCGCGGAGGGAAAGAACCGTCGCGTCTGGATCGCGTTTATCTATCCACCGGAGGACAGCTTGCCGGGGGAGTCGTTCTTGCGATTAAGCAGCAACAAAGATTTACGTGGCACGCTACCGGGAAGAGATACCGCTGGAACGAAGATCTGAGCTCGTTTCACCGTGCCGTTTTTTGAATCCGGGGGAGGAACGATATCGGAATCAGGGCTTCGCGACCGAGTTAACAACCGGATACGGACGAGGCGGCCAAACGAACGGTAGTCGGCCAAGATTCGCCGAGTTTGGCTCTCGAGTGAATAATTAAATTACGCGAACGAGAGATCTTACGCAGGTGGGGATGCCCCTAAGACGGGGGGAGGAAAATCTGAGGGGTGAGAGAGAGAGAGAGAGAGAAAAAGCGGAATCGAGAGAGAGACTGGCGTGGCGGAATGAACGATAGAAGAGGGAAGCTCGAACCCGGGAGGGGAGAGAAGGCTCAAAGTTGAAATTTCACGCGCCATTGTTCGATTCCGCCAAAGGAATAGGAGTTAGAAGCATTTAGGGAGCGGCGAGCAAGCGCTGGGAGGTGAATTACGGTCGAAGATACGCCGCGCCGCGCCGAGGCTCGACGAAGAAGTAGAGGGATGCCGTGGAGGAACGGCCGAGGGTGAACGAGGCCAGGGACAAACCAAGGGGCTGCTGCCGGCTGAGACTTTAATTCCGAGTTACGCCGGCCAGCCAAAGGAGCAACGATTCTTCGTTGCCGTAAACGGCTTCGATTTCGTCTCTGCGTGACGAAACTAGATTAATCGCCGCTCCCTTCGCTCGTCCTCGTCCACTCGTGTTCCTCCCGCGCTCTCCTATTTTTCTTCGTCCTCCGGACTCTAAAATCTCGCGGAACAAATTGCATAAAACTCTAACGATGACGATCGCGAGCTAGTAACGGCGACCCGGAGGTGCGGATGCGACGCAAAGAAACGAGACGGAAAGAAATTTAAATGTCGACCGGGACGTTGACGATGAAAACGAAGCGAAGACGCGTTCGAGGAAGGTGAGGGTGAGACAGAGGGATCGAGAGTACGGTGGAAGGAGCGAACGGAGGAGAAGAAGTAGGAAGAAAGCGAGGAGAGAGGAGTCGGAATTGAGGGAGGAGAGGAGGAGCCCGCATTCTCGGAGATTATCGTGCTCGCCATCAGCGTATCACAGCGTCACAGGACAAGATTTATATGTAGAGTTTATTGTCGCTGAGTCCGCCCTACTGCGTTTTATGGATGTTTTTCGAAGGAGCGCTGCCGCCCGTGTGATCTATCGCAGCTCCCTCATCCTTCCACCTCGCTCCCGTGCTCCGCTATCCTTCTCTCTTCGATCGTCTTTCTCGTTTACGTTCGCCCTCCCTTTCTTTTTCACTCTAATTCTCTTTCTCGATCTCTCCGCACTCTCTACTTTGCTCCGATTCGGCAGGCGGGGGTGGCGGACGGGCCAAGGGAGCTGGGAGGGATTCCTAATGAACGCCACGACGTAGTCCCTCTTTTCTTCTGTATCCCGTTCTCGCTTTTCCCTTCCAATCTTTCTCCGGGCGACCCGTTCTCTCGTAGCCAACGGCGCGCGGCGTGTCGCTCGCTCCACGCATTAACGCAAGATTTATACCGCGGACTCCTTGGACGATATCGCATTTACATTTCTGTCGCATCGCTATAAACCACCTACGTACCTACAGACTTACCGGCGTGCGTCCCCGCGCCGTCCCCCGCCCGCCCTTTATCGCTCGCATTTTAATCGCCGAACGATCGTCTATTTTTATTATTTAATTTCCCCTTCCTCGCGTTCAAAGTCTGTTCTCTCTGTGAAATAGTTGCGTCGGAGCCGAAAAGGTTGATGGAGCGTGTCGGTTGTGTGGACGCTTCGCGATGGCTATCGTTCTCGATTCCACGCACATAAACGCGGTAAACGCGCGGAGAGAGGGGAAGCGCGAGTGGGAGAGAGGGTGGGCGAAAGAGAGATGCATGGTGGCAGTATGTTACACGTGTTACCGGCCGGCACGTACGGGCTACGTCCGGCAGTCAATCGCTCTAATACTCGCACTTGGTGCGCCACGTTGCGTACCAGTGACTGTGCCCGCTGCAGTTAGCCCGCCCGTTCTCATCCCATCTTGTTCGTCCCACCTTGCTGTCCGTGATTCCTTCGCTCGCAACCTTCTTTCCTTTCGATCGTCGATTGATCGCTTCGGACTCGGCCACGAATCTGATCGCTCCCCGCGCGTCCATCTCGTCCGCATGCAAATTTCTGACGGATTTCACGTCGCGCGTACTAACAGCAAGTTAAGTAACCACGTGTCCGTCCTTATCTCCGTCGACGTTTGTGTGACGCATCTTGGGATACTAGGTTGACCGGTAGGTTCCAGTACGAGGTAGACTCGCAATCGCTTCACCATACCCAAGCGTACATCACGGACGTCCAGAGCGCTCCGCCTTGAGTTATGCTCGACAATTATACCTATCTACCTGCACGCGGTGGGCGTTATTATCATATTATACCGTGTTACCCCGCGCCCGCGTACGTACGTGAGACGCGCGTACGCATGAATCCAACACCGGTTGACGTTGCAGAGGATACAGCGACGTCAACGTCCGTCTTCCCATACCAATCGCATCTTCAAGATTACGTACGGCTAAGTAACGTTTCGTTTGAAGAACCAGGCGTTGATTCATTAGCTAGATATACGATCGGCTCGTTACGAGAGTGCGTGTCGCGGATAAACGTTTCGTCGTCGGCGAAACAACAGAAGATGGGGAATTTGTAATCGGCGTAATGCATCGATCCGACGGGCTCAAAGAAACCGAGCGAAACGGAAGTTGAAAGGCAAAGGCACAGCTCTCGCGACTCGGCGGGCATCGATCGGCACGTGTCCCCCTCGGCGGGTGACCGGGCCTCGAGCCAAAGCTCGTGCGCTCTGTGGGACGGCTGTGAAAAATCCCTGAATTATGATAATGGCGCCGACATAATGCGATCCAATGAGGCAATCAAGGGGTGGCAGTGGCGTCGGCGGCGAGCTGGCGGTGGCGGCGGCGGTGGTATGGCAGCGGCGAGAACGGCAGCGGACGTTGGTTGACGGTATCGATGGTCGATGTCGACATCTATGTATGCCGATGTCGATGTGGATGTTGATGTCCGTGTCCGTGTCCGTGCCGGTGCCGATGCCGATACCGGCGTTGCGGGGTGACGCGAGTTACGCATCCCAGGATCGTATTAACGTTACTGGCCACCGAGCCGAGCCGAGCCGAACGAGCTCGGCGATCTATGTGTCGGGAACGATACAATGCGTGTAGCAGGTATAATTGCCGTTGGTGGGTAGCAGTTGCTCTAGGAGGAGCCGTTTCCATCAATCAGCACCGCTAAACAGTCACGCGCTAGTCACCCGCGATCCCACCCGCTCGATACTAATTGCTCGAACGCGATTTTATATATGTATGTTTTCGCTTGTCCCACTATTTACCCAATGAACGAGTATCGCCAATCGATTTATTTGACGAAAAGAATCTGTCCCTTCGTTTCGCGACGCGGCGTGCTAGACAGACTTGCGAGGAGTCCGCGGCTGATTTGAACGTGGCGCTCGATAGGGATTCGCGCGTGCACACGCACACGCGTGCGTATGGTGCAACACCTACGGTGACGCTCGTTGATGGAACGGGACGCCATGCGGTAGTTATGGGACCACGAGGATGTTAATGACCATAAACAAGCAATCACGGTAATCCGCCATGAGTCACTCGGACTGTCCGGCTGACTACGTTGAGATACGACGTGCCATATGCCCGGCGAAACGGACTGCAGTTGAATATGCGCCACAACCGTCGGACGTACCCACCCCCCGAATCTCTGATATTCCCCCGCATAAACGGGCCGACGTCAAAATTACGAATTTTCCTGCGCGCTCGTATATCCTCCCCTCATTATCGCGCGTTTCGATTAAACCAGAGGAAGCTTATTATAATTACGTCTTCCTCGTAAAGCAGATAAGTGATTGTTTCGATTGGCCGGTCCGCTAGTTAGCTTTCGCTCGCCAGCGTATCGTTCGCCGATCGCCGGACCGCTCGCCGGATAAAATTGCCGAGCGTGAAGTAGAGACTGTCGGGCTCCGCCGGATGATTGAGCAGATGTGCAGCAACACGGACGAAGATAGCGAGCGGGCAAGTGCAAGCAAGCAAGCAAGGAAGACCGCGAAAAGTTGGCGATGACGGCGGATGTTATTGGCAGCGAGGCCATTCGTCGCGATGATGGATGCTTGACGGGCGCTCGCTCGCTCGCTCGCCAGGCAGTTATAATAAGTAATGGGCTCACTTCCGCTGCCGTCGCTGCTTGAATGCTCGGCTGCCTTGCCCGGTTATGCCTCCGATGCCCTGTGAAACCTTCGTGCCTTCGCGCCGTCTCGCTCTCCTACACCCCCCGAGCGCGCTCTTTCTTCGCGATCGTTCTCGCTCCTTTTCCACGAACGCCCCGGCTCCACCTTCCTCTTTCCCTCCTTCTCGTTCCGCCCCTACGTCCGTCCGGCGTCTCTCTTTCGCCTTTTCATTCCCTGGGGCTGAGTGAGGAGTCCGGGCCACTCGTCTTCCTACTCTTTCCATCCGACCTCCTCCGCCTCCTCTCGTAATAACTACAAATCTGTCACGCATTAATTCTCCGTCCGGCATAAATTCGAGCACGGTACAAGCGGAGAAGGAAAAAGTTATCGCGGGCGGGGGTTGAAACCGGGGGGGTATACCGACCACCCCGCCTCGCTCTCTCGCCCCCATCCTTAGACTTTCTCCCGCGCGCCAGGAATTTGACTCGCTACTCTTTCCGTGAGCAAGGTGAAAAAAGAATCGAGTCTAGAAGAAGAAGAAGAAGAAGAAGGGGATCATACGATATTCGAAGAAACTTGATCAATTATGAAGTCGATAATTTTAAATGATACTTTTCACTAGCGTGTGTGTGTGGAATTAATTTGAAACTGAAACCATCCTGAAACGATTGCGCATATTTTTCTATGTTTTCTTTTTGGTGACTCGCGACGTTTCTATTTGGATGAAGAGGTATACGATTGCGTATAAAGAACTGACCAGGATTAAGAGGGAACGATCGACCTAATGGACGCGTTACAAATAGCGGTGCGGTTAGGTTAAGCAACGAAACCGCCGACACCGATGAAAAGGGAAACGAGGTGGAGAGAGAAAGAGAAGGAGAGAGAGCGAGAGAGATATACAGTGTTTGCAAACAGTCGAGGCAACGGAAGGAGAGCGGTACATCAGCCACCGTGACAAATAACTCCCTTCAACGGGGGTCTGCGTCATTTAATTTTCCTTAGCCCCACCGTCGGAATCGATGATCTTCTCTCTCGACTATCTTACCGAAGACGAATGAGATGACTTAGACGACGTTTCACCACCTTCCCAGAAGGATGGAGGGCGTAGGAGCAGATCGATCGGTCGGATACCAATTATACGCGGAAAATTAACCTTTCGCGTTCGACGCGATCCATCGTTGACGAGTTAACGCGAAGAGGAAAGACACAAATGAAGATACTCGTTTCGACATTTGATCTGATCAAGGATTTCGTGATTAGAAAAAAGAAACGCGCATGTTTCACCGAAACGAGGAGATTTTGAGGGGAGTCGGATAGAGACGACGTCGGGCGGGAAAAATTGTCGCCGCCGCGGATCGCGCCGGGTGAAGTCTAATTTCGGGATGGCTATGGGTGAATACGCAGGGCCATCGGTACCGTTCGGACGATTCTCTCGACATTTACAGCCTTCAATTTGCCCTTCCGAGAAGCCGGCGATGGTGGGCGAGTCAGGAATGTTAATTAAAGCCGTTCGCTCCACGATCTCGCGCTTCGACTAATTAGTCGTGCACAATGCCATCGTGAACGGCGATAGAAGAGAGGCCGTGTAAACGAGCAGGAGCGAGATCTGGCCGGGGCGGGGGAGGAAGGCAGGGAGGACGACGCGACACCGGTCACGGAAAAGCGCGGAGCAAGTGGCGGACCGGGGGAGGGGGAGCGGCGTCCAAGAGGACGGGATAGAGGCCGAGAAACGGGCAACGAGGAAGAGAAAGAAAGAGGATAACGGTGCAGGCAGGGTTGGTGACGGCAGGCGTTTGGTGCCAAAGGTAGCCGGGGAAAGGAAGAGGGAACTGTTGGTGGCAGCCGGAGATCACTTCACTCGGATGCGATGTCCAGGATCTCTCGTTCAAAGGAGCCCGGCGAACGTCAAACCAGCCCGCCGCTCTCGCATTCACCGTCGTTCCGTTCCGAAAGAAGAATGCCAATTTGCCGAAAGCCCTCTTCGCGGTGGCGAACGTCGTGCGTCGGAATGGAAATTCTGAAGCGAGCGGCTGGAATTCCGGCGAGGAACGCCGCGCTCCGCAAACGATCAATGCTTCCGACATGTTCGACTCGTTTTCCCGACTCGTTCGTTAAGAAGGACCGGCTGACCGGTGTCGTCCGTCCGCTTTTCTCGTTTCATCCCGTGCGCGCGCTCCCTTTCGGGAACGAGAAATTCGGCCCGGTCACCGCGAGATCGACGTATCAAATATTCGCTTCGGATCGATCGCTCTTCATCTATCCGATACAAGCAAACTCCGCGGATTACGGGGCCACTGCCGGCGACGAGGAACCGCAAAGGACGTTCGACGCCGGAGTTAAGACGGTCGTAACCGGCAGCGAGAATCCTTCCCGGCGGACTTTGCCTCGAAATCCGGCGGAAGCGGGACTCGTAGGGAAATTCCTATACCGAAGCAGCGCGAGGCGCGGATACCCCGACCGGCGGGGTAATACGATTAAAGAGGACGGGAAGAAGGAAAGAGGAAGAAGCATCGTAACGGGGGACCTCATCTAAAGTTACGAATCGCAATTCTTCCATGGCCGTGGTTCCGATTCTGTAAAGTTATGTTATGGCGCAAAGTAAGCGGGATTTATCAAGAAAGTTGGTATAACTTCGCTACGACTATTGATGCAATGAAACGATTGGCTCTCCGCCTCATTTACCACCCCCCCAAACCCAAGTGCGCGCTCTCCTTTCTGCACCGATACTCTTCTTCAACGGAAGCTTAGATAATTCCTGTTGTCATTAACTCTTTACCTTCGAGCCGCTGACACTTTCGTAATTTCATCAGCAGCCACTTATAATAATTGAAGTAACAGATACCGATGTGTGAAATCTCTTCTGAATAACAATTCAGGCCAGAGTGATTGGCTTAGCCTGCCTTACATATTACGTCATTTGTATTTCTATATGTAAGTTTGACGCCTATCAAACTTAGTCACCTAGATGTCTATGTGACTGAAGGTGACTGAGATGCCCATTGTAAACACATTACGCGGAACATGGGTTATCCGTTGGTCATCCGCTGGTTATTCGCTGGTCAGCCGCCATACGGCATAGTTACTGTTTCGAAGGCTATAATTGTATAAAATAAGATATCGACAATTGTGTTGATTCAGGTGCGATATTAAGATTAACGAAGTTTTAGTGTTAGTTTTAGTTTTAATTTTATTTCTATAAGTATCATTTTGTTATTTTACGTGTTATATTACAGTTATTACTAGCTGCAACTACACTTGTCGAGTAATTTATCAATGCCCCCTTTCGAACCCTCAGACCTAACAACACTTTCTGCCCGGTTAGATTCACTTCTCGTTTTGGTCATACTAATGTCGTCAATAGGATTGTTTCTAAAGCCAATAGATTTAGTCACTTGCTTGATATATTTAATGATTCTGGCCCAGTCATAAGAAGAAAGCTTCGTTTGTATTTTTTAACTAAACTTTTGTGATATTACAAGGCACTGCTACCTCTACAACAGCTAATCTTTCCAACACTCAGCAACTCACTAAATGTATCATTCCATTTTCTGCTCTGTAACATTTATATGTATTTTGAAAGGGTTACTGACCCGTGAAATTAATAAATAAATAAATAANAACACTTTCTGCCCGGTTAGATTCACTTCTCGTTTTGGTCATACTAATGTCGTCAATAGGATTGTTTCTAAAGCCAATAGATTTAGTCACTTGCTTGATATATTTAATGATTCTGGCCCAGTCATAAGAAGAAAGCTTCGTTTGTATTTTTTAACTAAACTTTTGTGATATTACAAGGCACTGCTACCTCTTCAACAGCTAATCTTTCCAACACTCAGCAACTCACTAAATGTATCATTCCATTTTCTGCTCTGTAACATTTATATGTATTTTGAAAGGGTTACTGACCCGTGAAATTAATAAATAATAATAATAAATAATAATAATAATAATTTATCTCTCCCTTGTTCTCGAGTTTATTAAGTCTCTGATTTCGAGACTTATATATGTATATATAAATAAAGCATTCTATGTATAAATGCATTATGCTTTGCTCTTTTTTCTAATGAAAAGAATTGATAATGATTTGTGGCAGAAGAGACAAAGAGTCGTCTGTGCCGCTTATCGGGGAAACGAAGAGCGAGAGATCAGGCGGTGGACGGTATGAGAGAAATCGTAGGTTTATCTGAAAATATTATGACGATGTCGTCCCTGTTCTCGTGCAAGGTGGCCGCCGGTTTTGATACGTCCCCAGCGTAGCGTAGACTCGCGCGCGGCCGTATAGCCAAAGATATATGAACGGGATTGCAATCATGTCTGTGTTACCCGAGAGTGTCCTGTTGGGATAATATAAATATTGTACACTAGTCGTCGTTGGTGGTGGAAGTTGACCCGGGAGATAGTCGGAGAGAGAGAGAGAGAGGGGACACCCGACGGGTGATAGAAAGAAAGACAAGGGAGCAAAAAAAGGAAGAGGATTCACCTGCAATGCACAGGTGCACCTCCGCGGTTACTACGCCTCTCCGAATATTAGCCGATATCCCCGGCTATCTGGCGGTGTATTTACGGGTTCGGCGGAGAGACGGTCGGCAGATTGGCACGACGACGCGACGTCGCACGTCTCGGCGGACTTTGGGAACAGGAAGATCGAAAACGAATCCGTGAGGGCGAAGAGAAGAGCGAACGATTGTGGGGAGGAATGGAGGATAAAAAGTCGCGAGAAGGAGAGACGGCGAGGGAGAAAAGTAGTGCGGTTCGTATCTGGTCTGGATGGGGAACAGGAGAACCGTAGTGGTCAGATAAGATTGCGAAACCAGTGTTCCGGTCCCTAGTGTCCTTTAGCTCCTGGCTTCGGTAGGGAAGATAGCGTTGCCCGACTCAGGAAACGGATTCGGATCCGGGAAACGGAGTTACGTAGCGGTCGCTCGCGTTTCTCCTGATTTTTAGTCAACGATCGTGATAGGTTCGTCTTAAGTTCCAACGTGTGTATGCAGTACGTCGGCTTCTCCGTTGGCGCGTGTGTTGGTCAAGGGAAATAAAAGAATCCGCGAAGAAGGGGTAAGACGTGGCGCGAAGCAGAGCGAACGCGAGTAAGCCAGCTAAGCAAGCTCCGTGATGTACTGGCAGGAAAAACTTTCCTAATACCGTCGCCCGTACGGGATTACGTCGGAGATTGAAACGTATATATGTATTTACGAACGCAACCATGCCTCCTGAGAGCACGACCAGCTCCCTAGGATCCGCTTCCCTTTTCTTCTCTCCTCCCTCTCCCCATTCACCTTGTTTTCATTCCAAGCTTCTTTGCTTCCGCCGTACTCGCGAACTGCTGTTCCTCTTTAAATTATATTTATAAATACTTTTTTTTTCTCCCGAGTCGAAATTTCCGTGTTATTCTGCGCCGGGAAGAAGGAGACCCGAAAATGAACAGAGAATTTATAGGTGCCACGAGCGGCGGAGGGACGTGCGTCGGGCGACCCGTCTCTCGTCCACGAGACTCGCTCGGAATTCGTCGGGGAAGTGTTGTCGCGACTCGGAGCTTTTCCTCCCTCGAAAACCATCCCTCGGTCGAGCTGTCGGTTCCGTGGCTCTCCGGGCACCCCCGACGTTACCTACTACACCGCCGTCGCCTACCTATTCGCCGGGCAGACCGCGCGCGTTGCAAGGGGCTAGTATTTATGCACATTGTTGACTGGCACATAGATTTATGTACGTCCGTTATATTATGCGTCCTGTCGTCCGCCGTGTAAAGCTGGCATGCCTGGTACCGTTGGTTTCGACTACGCACGCAACACGTATTTCGGTTTAACGTCTCGCAGTTTACTGAGAAGGCGAATTCGATGTCGGATCGCGCGTTTATAACCCGCATCCCCGACGATATGGGCCCAGTTTCCGCGATTCACGGAGATCCGCCGCGTAAACGGTGGCCGACCGGCGGATACGCGGCCGAAACGTGGTCGACGAGACAGTCGGTTGTTTGTTTGCGAGACCTTCTTAGAACATAACCCGGTACAAAGCTAGACACTGAATGGTATTCACCAGCTGACGTGACCCCCGGCAGCGCGAGCATTGTGCCGGTGCTTTTGACCACTGGCATCGCCGCAAACACCGTCTTATAAACCTTGCCACTCGGCTCGCTCCTCTGAATCGACCGCGTGGACGGGACAGCGAGGGAACCTTCTTGTATCGTTACGTCATTCATTCGAGCCGAGGGTAAGTGCATTTCGGACTGTTCGCCGTTCCTGTTACTCCGCGACACCGTCGTGTTCTCCAATACCGAGACAAGTTTCTGATAATTTTTTGTAATTGACAACACTGTAAACTTCAATTGTGGTATTAAAGTGTTCTTTCAATATTCTTTCGATCTTTTCAAATTTGTTTACTCCTTACGTATTTTGTAAAAAAGGGTGGTGAAGGTTTGGGTATCGAGCAGGAGTCGAAGAGCACGTAAGACGTAAGTGGTCCGGAGATAAGGTTCGTCGGTGGCACGGGGCAGCCCAAAGGACGGCGATGCCAGTATATCGGACGGCGGGACGGCGGGACGGCGCGTTACCAACGGAGGGATTTTAGTGTCTCGGGGAGTAATAACGTCTCGGGGTGTAGATTATACGGTGTCCGGCCAGGAACGGGCGAGTGCCCAGTTGGGTCCTCCGATGATGCAAGGTCCCCCGGTGCCACCCCCGTCCGGACATATATTAGCATTCTAACCAACCATTATTATATGCCTGGTGAGCCGCGTTGGGCCGAGAGTACCACCAACGCCCATGTTGCGTACTTGGACCAAGTTTACCAACAATTCACCGGGGCTCGCGCTCTATAATGGCCCCACGGCTGCTTAATTTATCGCGGTCGTAATTAATAGCTTTGTAATTTTCATACAGGCGTACACGGGCCGCGTCGCGGAATTTATGGATACGTTTTCGCTCGCGATTATCGATTCCGTGCGGTGCTCGACGATAGTCGCACACCCCGCGCGCTAATCTCCGATGTATTCTTCCGTGAACGCGACGCTATATTTCTGCTCGCGGCTTTTCCAGCCGACCGCGGCCCGGCTCCGCGTTTGCGCGCCCCTACCTACACCTCGTCCGCGATTCCCGAACTCTTTCTCTCCTTCCGCATCCCTTTTCCCTCGCCGGGGCCAAGCGGACCGTCGATCCTTGTCACGGCTAAACGGCTTCAACGCGCGTCAACGTTTTCCGCGCGATCCGCGATATCAATTATTAAATATCCCTTTCGTCTTGTAAGTAGTTCTTTCTTTACGACGCTTAAATATAAAATAAGTAGGCGGGTGCAACGGTAAGATGCTCGCCACGATACCCACCTGACTTGTGGCTCCATTAGCGCCCCGGCCGCTAACGTATAGCATAATAAGAGTTTATGTGTCAGGTTGATGCGCCAGAAGTCTACCAGACAAACTCGCCGCGCGCGGCATAGAAACCGTTATATTTTCATTAGACTGCCGAGCGCGTAATGAAGGGCGCCTTCGATGAACCTGAAGGAACGGCTGGCCATCTTTAACATCGACTGGCCATTTCCACCCCGCGGACGAAAACAGATGTAAATTGAGGATCGTCCGTCGTTCCGGGATACTTGTTACACGTTCCCCGGCACTACGGTGGCTCGGAGGGTACAAACAAATAGGATTGAAAGAAAATTGAGGCGGCAAGAGGGAGGGAGGGAGGGAGGGAGGGAAGGGCACAAGGGGTAGTAACCGTAACGTGGCATACTCATCTATACGCAGTCGAGCGAGCGAAGCATTATGCAATCTTGGGGTAAACTTGGCACTTAAAGGGGACGGGGAGTTAATGCAAGGTTGTCAGGCAAGGCAAAGTGTGTGGCTAGGCGAGACGCGGGCCGGGGCGGTGTGGAGAAAGACGATGGCAGGACGCGATGGGCGGTGGACTATGGTTCGAACTCCCTTGGTCGGGCCAGCCGGCGGGTGCCGGTGGTGGGTGGCTAGTTCGGGCTTGTAAACGTCCGGATGGCCAGTGCAAGAGCGAGTTCGTAGACCTCCTTTCGCGATCCCTACATTTCCCTCTTCGTTCGACTACCTTGGCTTCGGAGATACACGAACGCGGCACGATAGCCCCTTCACTATAGACACCATAGTTGCGGCTGGTTGGCCGTCACCTCTGCGTCGACGCTCCCTTGTCTCTTCGACTGATTCAATTTGCCTGCCGCGTGGCTGTTTAATTACTGGCCGGAGAGTGGACCACGGTCGCGAGCAGGAGAGTACGCCGAGTTGGAAGGAGAGGCGCGGCCGCTCGCGCGCAAAACAGTATTCCTGGCAGGCGGGTGCGAGCGAGCGAGCGAGCGAGGCGAGGCGGAGGCGCAGAAACGGGCGGCGGACGCGAGCGGACCCGGCATAAGAGAAAAGGGAAGACGGAGAAGCGGAATATCCGCTCGAAACCGACACACGCTATCGGCATCTCCGTTTACCGTTGTGTTGGTGCTGGCGCGGCGGTTCCGCTGCCACTAAGACACTAACGGAGTAACGGCGCTCGCCGGTGGAGATTGTTGTTGATGCTAAAGTAACGGGCAACCCTGAGGGGTCGCCGCAACACAGAGCGCGGACCGGAGAGAAAGAGCCGGATACACGACGGAAAAGCTGACCAGTGGAGGATCGAGAAGAGGCTGGGTCAACCCTGCGACGTGTCTTGCAAACCGAACGACTGTCCTGCACCCTTCCGCTCCTCTCGCNTCACCTGCAATGCACAGGTGCACCTCCGCGGTTACTACGCCTCTCCGAATATTAGCCGATATCCCCGGCTATCTGGCGGTGTATTTACGGGTTCGGCGGAGAGACGGTCGGCAGATTGGCACGACGACGCGACGTCGCACGTCTCGGCGGACTTTGGGAACAGGAAGATCGAAAACGAATCCGTGAGGGCGAAGAGAAGAGCGAACGATTGTGGGGAGGAATGGAGGATAAAAAGTCGCGAGAAGGAGAGACGGCGAGGGAGAAAAGTAGTGCGGTTCGTATCTGGTCTGGATGGGGAACAGGAGAACCGTAGTGGTCAGATAAGATTGCGAAACCAGTGTTCCGGTCCCTAGTGTCCTTTAGCTCCTGGCTTCGGTAGGGAAGATAGCGTTGCCCGACTCAGGAAACGGATTCGGATCCGGGAAACGGAGTTACGTAGCGGTCGCTCGCGTTTCTCCTGATTTTTAGTCAACGATCGTGATAGGTTCGTCTTAAGTTCCAACGTGTGTATGCAGTACGTCGGCTTCTCCGTTGGCGCGTGTGTTGGTCAAGGGAAATAAAAGAATCCGCGAAGAAGGGGTAAGACGTGGCGCGAAGCAGAGCGAACGCGAGTAAGCCAGCTAAGCAAGCTCCGTGATGTACTGGCAGGAAAAACTTTCCTAATACCGTCGCCCGTACGGGATTACGTCGGAGATTGAAACGTATATATGTATTTACGAACGCAACCATGCCTCCTGAGAGCACGACCAGCTCCCTAGGATCCGCTTCCCTTTTCTTCTCTCCTCCCTCTCCCCATTCACCTTGTTTTCATTCCAAGCTTCTTTGCTTCCGCCGTACTCGCGAACTGCTGTTCCTCTTTAAATTATATTTATAAATACTTTTTTTTTCTCCCGAGTCGAAATTTCCGTGTTATTCTGCGCCGGGAAGAAGGAGACCCGAAAATGAACAGAGAATTTATAGGTGCCACGAGCGGCGGAGGGACGTGCGTCGGGCGACCCGTCTCTCGTCCACGAGACTCGCTCGGAATTCGTCGGGGAAGTGTTGTCGCGACTCGGAGCTTTTCCTCCCTCGAAAACCATCCCTCGGTCGAGCTGTCGGTTCCGTGGCTCTCCGGGCACCCCCGACGTTACCTACTACACCGCCGTCGCCTACCTATTCGCCGGGCAGACCGCGCGCGTTGCAAGGGGCTAGTATTTATGCACATTGTTGACTGGCACATAGATTTATGTACGTCCGTTATATTATGCGTCCTGTCGTCCGCCGTGTAAAGCTGGCATGCCTGGTACCGTTGGTTTCGACTACGCACGCAACACGTATTTCGGTTTAACGTCTCGCAGTTTACTGAGAAGGCGAATTCGATGTCGGATCGCGCGTTTATAACCCGCATCCCCGACGATATGGGCCCAGTTTCCGCGATTCACGGAGATCCGCCGCGTAAACGGTGGCCGACCGGCGGATACGCGGCCGAAACGTGGTCGACGAGACAGTCGGTTGTTTGTTTGCGAGACCTTCTTAGAACATAACCCGGTACAAAGCTAGACACTGAATGGTATTCACCAGCTGACGTGACCCCCGGCAGCGCGAGCATTGTGCCGGTGCTTTTGACCACTGGCATCGCCGCAAACACCGTCTTATAAACCTTGCCACTCGGCTCGCTCCTCTGAATCGACCGCGTGGACGGGACAGCGAGGGAACCTTCTTGTATCGTTACGTCATTCATTCGAGCCGAGGGTAAGTGCATTTCGGACTGTTCGCCGTTCCTGTTACTCCGCGACACCGTCGTGTTCTCCAATACCGAGACAAGTTTCTGATAATTTTTTGTAATTGACAACACTGTAAACTTCAATTGTGGTATTAAAGTGTTCTTTCAATATTCTTTCGATCTTTTCAAATTTGTTTACTCCTTACGTATTTTGTAAAAAAGGGTGGTGAAGTTTTGGGTATCGAGCAGGAGTCGAAGAGCACGTAAGACGTAAGTGGTCCGGAGATAAGGTTCGTCGGTGGCACGGGGCAGCCCAAAGGACGGCGATGCCAGTATATCGGACGGCGGGACGGCGGGACGGCGCGTTACCAACGGAGGGATTTTAGTGTCTCGGGGAGTAATAACGTCTCGGGGTGTAGATTATACGGTGTCCGGCCAGGAACGGGCGAGTGCCCAGTTGGGTCCTCCGATGATGCAAGGTCCCCCGGTGCCACCCCCGTCCGGACATATATTAGCATTCTAACCAACCATTATTATATGCCTGGTGAGCCGCGTTGGGCCGAGAGTACCACCAACGCCCATGTTGCGTACTTGGACCAAGTTTACCAACAATTCACCGGGGCTCGCGCTCTATAATGGCCCCACGGCTGCTTAATTTATCGCGGTCGTAATTAATAGCTTTGTAATTTTCATACAGGCGTACACGGGCCGCGTCGCGGAATTTATGGATACGTTTTCGCTCGCGATTATCGATTCCGTGCGGTGCTCGACGATAGTCGCACACCCCGCGCGCTAATCTCCGATGTATTCTTCCGTGAACGCGACGCTATATTTCTGCTCGCGGCTTTTCCAGCCGACCGCGGCCCGGCTCCGCGTTTGCGCGCCCCTACCTACACCTCGTCCGCGATTCCCGAACTCTTTCTCTCCTTCCGCATCCCTTTTCCCTCGCCGGGGCCAAGCGGACCGTCGATCCTTGTCACGGCTAAACGGCTTCAACGCGCGTCAACGTTTTCCGCGCGATCCGCGATATCAATTATTAAATATCCCTTTCGTCTTGTAAGTAGTTCTTTCTTTACGACGCTTAAATATAAAATAAGTAGGCGGGTGCAACGGTAAGATGCTCGCCACGATACCCACCTGACTTGTGGCTCCATTAGCGCCCCGGCCGCTAACGTATAGCATAATAAGAGTTTATGTGTCAGGTTGATGCGCCAGAAGTCTACCAGACAAACTCGCCGCGCGCGGCATAGAAACCGTTATATTTTCATTAGACTGCCGAGCGCGTAATGAAGGGCGCCTTCGATGAACCTGAAGGAACGGCTGGCCATCTTTAACATCGACTGGCCATTTCCACCCCGCGGACGAAAACAGATGTAAATTGAGGATCGTCCGTCGTTCCGGGATACTTGTTACACGTTCCCCGGCACTACGGTGGCTCGGAGGGTACAAACAAATAGGATTGAAAGAAAATTGAGGCGGCAAGAGGGAGGGAGGGAGGGAGGGAGGGAAGGGCACAAGGGGTAGTAACCGTAACGTGGCATACTCATCTATACGCAGTCGAGCGAGCGAAGCATTATGCAATCTTGGGGTAAACTTGGCACTTAAAGGGGACGGGGAGTTAATGCAAGGTTGTCAGGCAAGGCAAAGTGTGTGGCTAGGCGAGACGCGGGCCGGGGCGGTGTGGAGAAAGACGATGGCAGGACGCGATGGGCGGTGGACTATGGTTCGAACTCCCTTGGTCGGGCCAGCCGGCGGGTGCCGGTGGTGGGTGGCTAGTTCGGGCTTGTAAACGTCCGGATGGCCAGTGCAAGAGCGAGTTCGTAGACCTCCTTTCGCGATCCCTACATTTCCCTCTTCGTTCGACTACCTTGGCTTCGGAGATACACGAACGCGGCACGATAGCCCCTTCACTATAGACACCATAGTTGCGGCTGGTTGGCCGTCACCTCTGCGTCGACGCTCCCTTGTCTCTTCGACTGATTCAATTTGCCTGCCGCGTGGCTGTTTAATTACTGGCCGGAGAGTGGACCACGGTCGCGAGCAGGAGAGTACGCCGAGTTGGAAGGAGAGGCGCGGCCGCTCGCGCGCAAAACAGTATTCCTGGCAGGCGGGTGCGAGCGAGCGAGCGAGCGAGGCGAGGCGGAGGCGCAGAAACGGGCGGCGGACGCGAGCGGACCCGGCATAAGAGAAAAGGGAAGACGGAGAAGCGGAATATCCGCTCGAAACCGACACACGCTATCGGCATCTCCGTTTACCGTTGTGTTGGTGCTGGCGCGGCGGTTCCGCTGCCACTAAGACACTAACGGAGTAACGGCGCTCGCCGGTGGAGATTGTTGTTGATGCTAAAGTAACGGGCAACCCTGAGGGGTCGCCGCAACACAGAGCGCGGACCGGAGAGAAAGAGCCGGATACACGACGGAAAAGCTGACCAGTGGAGGATCGAGAAGAGGCTGGGTCAACCCTGCGACGTGTCTTGCAAACCGAACGACTGTCCTGCACCCTTCCGCTCCTCTCGCTCTCTCGCGCCGCTCTCTTGCCACTCTTCTCTCGTCGCGTCCTTCCCGCATTTCGCTCTTCCACCTTCTTCCCATCCCTCCGCGTTCCTTGTTCCCTCGCTATTATTCCCGCCGTCCACCCCCTCGTTCACCGCCCCCCCCCCCCCCCCCCCCCCCCCCCCCCCCCCCCCCCCCCCCCCCCCCCCCCCCCCCCCCCCCCCCCCCCCCCCCCCCCCCCCCCCCCCCCCCCCCCCCCCCCCCCCCCCCCCCCCCCCCCCCC